>OY282560.1:296359125-296959125 GCA_958295665.1 Tipula vernalis | reverse complement strand
AGCTTATTCTTATGTAAATATTTCAGATGCAGTTTTTACAAGACCCTAGCTTACGAAAACATCAAGTAAGTTTATCGGGTGATAGTGATAATGAGGAAGAAAACAGTATAAATTATTCATATAATCATAGAGTTACTATGAAATCACGGTACAGGCGTATACCGACATCGAATTTAAGTCAAATTTCCGCTTAGATAAGTCATCTTTTAATTCTCTTATGAGTAAGCAGAATCATATCTGAATTATTTTATAAACTTACATATGTCTCATTCTACGTTTTTAAATACATATTATATAAATTTCTTGGAGCCGTTTATGATTCAAACTAATTCTGCGCACACTGGAGGAAGATTGATGGTTCCCAAAAAGAAAAAGGTTCTTATATCCATTTATTATTTGGCGAATCAAGACAGTTTTCGACAGGTTGCCAATTTATTTGACATCACAAAAAGTACAGCCCATGAGATAGTAAATTATGTGACAGATTTAATTAATACCGATTTTCCATCGTCATAGTATAATAGTATAATAGTATTATACTATTATACTACGACGATGGAAAACCGAAGTTTAATAGTATAATTATAATATTTTGTTATACTAGCTATAAAAATATAATAGGTAGAAAATTGTGTTTTTAACATTGTAAATTTATCTGACAGTGTATTATATTACCAATTCGCAAAATTAGCATTCGATTTTTTTTTGTGGTACCTGCGTAGCTTGTCTAAATATTATCATGGAATTTGCAGTTATTTTTTTGAAATTAACATTGTGAAAATCGGCATTTATTTCTAAAAATCATGGAATTAAATAATATCAACGTCAACATTTTTAAAATGGGAATTATACCTACGTTCACATAAAAAAAAACTATAATTGGTGCTAACTTCATCGCGTGCGATGGAAAACCGACAAGGAATAATAGCATAATAGTATTATACTATTATGCTATTATACTATTGACGATGGAAAATCGGTATTATACTCCTCATTCACCTAAATGCATCAAATGGCCGACCCGGGAGCTCTCTTCGCCTATTTTTCGAATTAATTCTAATTTGTCTATTTCAATTTGTAAAAATTCTTCCTCCTGCTTATCCCTCCTATCCATTTTTTTTGTTTTTCAACTTATAATATTCGTCTTTCGAACTTTCGCCGCTTTCTTTTATTTTTTGGTTGAGGTTCTGGCTCAGGATTTTCAATCGTATTTTCATTTGCGAAATGCGCAAATGCGAAAATGCTCGTGATAATCTGTTAAGAAACAGCCAATTTCCAACGAACCCATATTCTTACAACGGTATACTAGCATAAATTTAGTGTACAAATTTTCATATCTAGAGGAAAATTACATTCACCAATGACCTATGGTGAATGTCTACATTCACCGGAAAATGTACGAAATATGAGAATTTTGTTCAATTTATAAGCACATTTACCACTCACTTTGGGGAATGTGTACATTTACCGGTAAATGTGTACATTTTCCTAATTTGTACATTAGCCGTATGCATAAACAATGTTTTGTAAATTTTTTTTTGATACTTATAGGTTTTGAATAATTTTTAATTAATATTTATAATTACCGATCCCAATACTAATGGCATAAACCAAATTCAAAATGTCAAAACAAAAAAAAAAAAAAAAAAAATTTGTCATCTGAGGTATGTACGCGAGCAAAATACCTCTTCAGTTAATTCAGTTGCTTAATTTTTAACTGAAGTGAAGAGTTGCGAATCGAACACTCTTCACTTCAGTTAGTTAAAATGCAGCTGCTACATCAGTTAATTCTGCTGAAACGAACACGCTTTAGCAATGAATAATGGATATCATTAAAATTGAAGAAACTTGTTCGTAACAAATATAATTGAACAGCTGTTTTTTCCCCGAAATAACCTACCTAATAAAAAAATTTTACTATATAGGCATAACCTTTGATGATAATAATGTAATTCGCATACAATTTGTTTAAATGAAAGAAAAATGGCCCATCTTTGAAGCCGGTGACTTGCGAGTACGGGGAAACCTTTTTCCGGATTAAAAAGGATTTTTAAAGGCTGATGGTCTGTGACTAGGGTAAATTCATTTCCATATAAATATTTGTGAAACCGTTTGATGGCAAATACAATAGCTAATGCCTCACGTTGTATTTGTGCATATTTTTTTTCTGAAGGTGACAATGTTGAGGAGGCAAAACATACTGGCATCTCTTCATTATCTATCACATGTGACAGTACTGTTCCCAATCCATACGCACTCGCACCGCAAGTCACAATTATAGGTTTGTTTTGGTCAAAATAAGTTAATAAATTATTTGACGTCAGTAATTTCTTACATTTCTGAAACGTTTCATCACACTCTTTGGACCAAATGAATTGGGAATCTTTCTTCAAAAGATTATATAAAATATGAAGCTCATGTGATTTGTTCGGTATGAACTTCGAATATAAACTAACTAGTCCGAGAAATGACTTCAGCTCCGTGATATTTCGGGGCTGTGGAGCGTTTACGACTGCCGATATTTTATTTGGATCTCCGTTTTTGCACAAAATGTCCCCTAAATACTTAACGGATTTTTGAAAAAATATACTTTTGGACAAATTAATTTTCACGTTAAACTCATGAAATCTACTAAGAACTTTTTCTAACTTTATCCGACAATCAAATTCATTCTTTCCGCCTATCAAGACATCATGCAAATAACAAGACACACCCGAAATATTTTTCAATATTTCGTCCATAATCGATTGAAAAATAGCTGGTGCCGATGCAATTCCATAAGGCAGCCAATTCATTTCGAATAATCGTAATTGAGTGGTAACAGTGAGAAATTCTCTTCACTTAGACGAGACTTCTACTTGCTGATAAGCGCCAGTGATAGAGAAAAAGATTTCACTATTGGCGAGACTTGAAAAAATGTTTTCTATCTTTGGCAACGGATATTGATCTGCACCAATACCTTGTTGACAGTGACCTTATAATCGCAACATATCCGTAAGTCCCCATTAGCTTTGGGAACACAAACAATTGGAATTGCCCAACGACTAAACTTGACAGGACTAAAGATCTTCGCACTAACGAGACGTTTGATTTCGCCTTCAACTTTTTTTTCTAATGCCAATGGAACATCATAAAATTTACAGAATATTGGAATTGCTTTTTCTTGTACTCTAATTTCCGCGACAAGCTTTTTTATGGGACTATTATCTTCAGAATTAAATACACTTCTATATTTGTTTCGTAGATTTTCCATATTTGTTGAACAAGGTATTAATGGCTGACTGATGTGACATGACTGAATTGGATTTACTACACCATTCTCGTTTGTACAATATTTTGTTGGTAAAATTCCGAATAATCTAATTTTAAAATTAACTCACGGTACCCTGGCATTATTAGTTCCATCCAATCTCTTCCAAGTAACGGTGTAAACGAGTGATTCGACTTGACGACTGTGATGCCCAATCTGAATAAGTTTCCATGAAATTTGACCGTAACTGGAATTTTACCGATGACTTCAAGTAATTCATCGTTCACTAACTGTAGTTTTACACCACATGGACTCGAAGACACATCTGGAAAAATAAATTTATATCAATTATATGAGAAAATTGTAAAAGCTGAACTAGTGGCCACTTCTAATTTAATTAATTTATTATTAATATTAATTGTTACTAATATAGGGTCCAACCTTATGGACCTCGTGCTTTTGAACGACTTAATTTTCGACACCGATGTACTTTGTGGTTGCATCATTCTCAATTCCGACTCCGTCAGTTCCATTGCCACGCGACGCTGATTGTAAAAAAATCGCCAAAATTACAAGAGGCCGCTAACTTTCGAAGAGCTATGACGTTACGTGTATTAAATTTAAAACGTTCCGAAATTTCAATTTTTTCCGGTGCATAATGATTTTTAAGAACCGTAATTACCTCTTGATAAGTTTTGTCAAACAATTTTGAAGGACTTAATAACACTTTTAACTGAGCATGACCCAAATCTCCTGTTAATACAATTAACCATGACAGCTTTTTCTCATTTTTCAAATCTTTAATTGAAAAAAATAATTCCAATCTCTCAATCCAGTCATCAATTAAATGTAATTCTGGATTGAATGGTTTTATTGCCTCAGCAGACCTTTTGTTGTTGTTGAATTTTCGTCAATACAATTTTATCACGTGCTAATTTAACTGTGTTGTTTCAATTTATTCACTTTGAATTATCCGTGTAATATTTAACTATATGCTTACCAATATATTATAAATAATTTTATAAATATATTACAGCATTAATATCCTTTGCACGACTTAAAAAATATTTTATTCTCGTCGCCAAATAATCTGTCGCGAATAATTTGTATCCATTACAAAATAAGATGTGGCTTCGACAGTGGTCCAAAAACAAGAGAACGACCATCCATCATTTATTTAATTCAAAATATACTTAATACTAATACATTAATAGGAGTAATATAATACTAAGGAGAGCGAGAAATTACAATTCATATTTAGATATTAATTTGAAATTAAGTACAGGTGTAGGCATTAATGTCGACATAAATATCACGCTGGAAACGGGATTCCAAAACGATTTTTGGATGAACTTCTAGGACGTGGCCAAGTGCTATGGAACTTGCCTATTTCTTAACCAATCATGTTCAAATTTGACATGTGCGTTGGAAATGGGATTCTAAAATGTTCTTTGAAATAAGTTCTGGAATATGGCCAAGCGTGATGCAAAATTTAAGAAAATAAGAAAAATTGGTATAAAAATCTTATGTCGTAGAAGAAGCTTCGGTGGTGACAGGTTGTTCATTAGTGGACTCACTGAATTCATCTTCTTCTTTCACTAACCCATGTTCTGCATGCGGAACTTTCCCATTTCTCAACCATTTATAATGAAATCTGGCTTATGCAATGGAAATGGGGTTCTAAAATAATTTTTCGATGAAGTTCAGGAATATGGGCAAGTATGATTGAACTTCCCTATTTCTCAACTGATTATGATGAAATTTTACATATGGATTGGAAATGGAATTTTGAAATGATTCTTTGGTGAAGTTCTGGAATATGGTCAAGTATGATTGAACTTGTCCATTAATAGAGTATAGGTATTTAGCAAGTAAAAAAGTATCAAACATAATATTTCACAAAAACGAACGTATTTAAAACCTGGAAATCGAAATATTGTTAGAAATATACAATTCTTCAATATTACAACAATTAATTAGATATATTTTCAAATATTTAACGTAAACCTTAATAGTAATTTCCTCATTTACAAAGTGTGATAGCTTATTGAAAAGAAGGGGCGCTACAAAGTCATAACATCTTCTGCAACTTTCCTTTCTTGTAAAAGGCACTTGACAAAAACCTCTAAAACGCAACCCAATGCATTTGACTTGTCTGTTTTGTTTAAAATCACTACGAGAGAAAAATAATTTTTACACTTTATAAATGTGCAAATTTCGAATATTTAAAATACCAGATTTAAGAAACAGCGGGAAACTATGATCTCTTTGACGTTTGAAATGTATAATTTTGATAGCGGCTTTTTGCATCTTAATAATTGGTAAAAGATTGGTAAAATATACACCACCCCAAACAGTTATACCATATTCAATTACACTATTAAATAAAGAAAAATATAACGATTTTAAAAAGCTTTTACGACAGACAGACCAAAGAATATATAATTTTCTAAAAGCGAAATGCAACTTAGTTTTTACCTGTTTTTTGTGATCAACAAATTCTTACTTGCTCTCAATCACCACACCTAGGTATTTAAACTTGTTCACTTTATCAATTTTGGTACAATACTACCCAAGGCAATTTGTATTAGTACATCCGATTCTATGACAAATAAAAAATGGTTGAAATATGACGTCAGACTTATCTCTGAAATCAAAATTCATAAATTTTGGTTTTTGTACTAATTATCATATGATGAAGATTGAACCATTTACGCAAAATTTGTAAATCATAGCTAAACTCATCATGAATACCCTTTAGTGTAGGACCAGTATAGGAAAGAGTTGTGTCATCAGCAAAAACCACCAAGTGACCTTAAAGTTTAACGTGCATAACGAATTAAAATAAACTATAAATAAAATCGGTCCTAAAACGGAACATTGAGGAACGTCCGATTTTATTAACATGTAGTCAGTCACCAATAACCCCATTTATTTTTACACATTGCTTTCTTTCACTTAAATATTACTTAAACCACTGATAAGAAATTCCTCTAAAACAGGCAAAATAAAGTTTATCAAACAATACACTATGCGAAACTGTTTAGTGATATCAAGAAATAGACTCAAAGCTTTCATATTATAATTCAAACCATTATAAATGGGTGACAAAAATCAATTAGAGCGTCTTCAGTGTTTATGCCTTTTTTGTAATCATATAGTTTGTTACTGAAGAAGTTAGTTTCATTTAAAAAATCAAGCATTCTTGTTTTAACCGCTTTTTCCAATATTTTGGGTCTGTAATTAGTGAGATCACATTGAAGTCCACTTTTAAACAACGGAATAACAACCGCATATTTTAGATAAGATGAAAAAATTCTCGTTGTGAGCAGAGGTTGAATAATACATAAGGAGGCACTCTTTAAAATATTATTCGTCCCAATATCAGGACCAGTAGCATTAGAGATCTTTAAATCATTAATGCATATAACCGATTCACTATTAGAAATAGGTTTAAAAAAGAAACTGCTATTTGATCTTCTATCTTCACCACCATGTAAGTAAAATTTTAAATCAGAATCTGAATAATTTACAGTATCAACATTGGTGTAAGTTAATTTTCCTGGAATATTGAAGAAATTATTAAAACAATTAGCAATTGAAGCATTATCATTATATTTGACACCATTTTCATTAATAATATTATTTAATCGATTAAATACTCTAGTTTTACCGACTAAATCATTAATTACTTGCCATTGGGCTCTTGGATTATTCTTTGAGTTTAATTTCGTGAGAAAATTAATTTCGTGAGACATTTCATTTCCTTTTTTAATTTAGTATTCAAAAGATGTAATTTCAGCTTTCTTCCTAAATAGTTCTTAAGATTAACTTTTTTAGACAATCCAGGAGTAAACCAATCTTTATGTTTTTGGCGCTTGAAGTTATGTCTTACATATGAAATTTCCTCACATTTGCGAATATTACGCTCTAAGATTTTTATGAAATAAGAATATGCATCATTCACATTACACAATTCATATAGAGGCAGCCATAAAACTTTTAACAGCAAATCAATTAATTTATCATAGTTTAATCGAGTAATTGTCGTAGGTTTTCTAACAGAATCACAGGATAAAGTAGAAGAAAGAAATAGAGCTATAGCACAATGATCAGTGATATAAAATTCGTAAACCGAAAAATTTAAAACTTTTCTACAGTTGAGCTTTTTCCGAATATAAATATGGTCAATACAAGTGGAACTATCAGCAGTTATCCTTGTGGGCTCGTTATTAAAAGAATACTCACTAGATTTATTAGTATCCTTTAAAGTTTCTATGTTTATATCACCAAGTATATTAAATTTTTTGAAGCAGTAACAGATAAAAATTCACCCAGCTCTCCAGGAAAAATATTAGAATTAAATTCCTGCAAACTATAAAAACAAACGACAGAAAATAACTCTTCATCCAAAAAATAATTCTATTTCTAAAGCATCAGCGCTATAAAAATTCAGACAAGCTATCCTTTCGTATTTCACAGAACTATGTACGTAAGCAACAACACCAGCATTTTTGTTCATGTACTATTTTCCAATTCCATCATTTATTCCAATTCCATCGTTTACTGCTATAAATTGCAATTTATCAAGTTTCAGATTATCATAATGGGGATGTAGCTAGAATGCTGTAAGCAAAGGAATTAACTCTTTTTTGCTATTTTATTTTTAAAACAACTTCGTACTACTGGATTTTTTCTTGCAATAGACGTATCACTTGATTGACATTTTTTAATTAAAGGGCAAATTGGGTTTAACAATTCTACAGATTCTTTTATTTCATTTATGAGTTCTTCATCAAAAAATTATTTCACTATGTACTTCACTATGTTTCACTGATTGTATGACATTTACATGAATTTATTTCGTATGTTGAAGACTTGTCAACAAACTCATAATTTTTTTTCAAAATATACAATGTTTGAATTCTCTTAGAACAATCTTGGCTTTTTCAATCAATTTTTGAGTCACTAAATCCTTTGCAAGCGGATTAGCAAAATGGCTATTACAAGTAGTTTGCCATAGTAGTAGTACATGGCTAACGTTTTTTCCCATTTTAACCATAATCTACCGCAAAGCTTTTAATTTTGTACAATTTCTCAGCAAGGTCCATTTATTCGAATATAATATCTTATAATTTGTTAGCATTTTCCGGTTCACCTGATAAATCCCAATCATTTATAAATGCCCTGTTTCCATTAACAACATAGAGCATACTAGCCATAGTTTTGCTATTAGTAGACGAGTTTTTCTAGCCATCTATTAAAATTAATGATTCTGAATCATCAGCTACCTGTTCCCGATTAACTGATAAACATCCCTCGTACGAATTATCAAGTAACAAAGTTACGCGAAGGAGTGCATAAGGGTAAACTGGTTGTTGCCGGTTCAATTATTGCAAAAGTAGATTGAATAAAAAAAAAATAAAAAATTTGCTGCTGCATAATTTCTTTCTTTTTGTTCCTTAGGACTGACTGTATCAAACAACTCTAAAAATGATTTTCATTAGAAGTAAAATTCATATAATATTTGCATGAATGTAAAGAATTACCTTTTCAGATGTAATTGATGAAGATGATAAAACATATGTAGCATGTATTGGGGCCCTTAATGTTGTCAGCATCTATAAATATTGTTGGTGGTGTGGAGGCGTTTAATTAAACGTTGATACTCGTATATCTTGCTACCAGACGATTTTTCTTTACAACGAAATTAGGTGATGTTGTTCCACAACATTTCCTTTATTTTCATTCAAATAGGAGTTTCTTGTCTTTGAAACAGACAAAACGTTTTAACTTTCATACAAAGTATGTCACTTAAAATATTCTGACCAACTTAGTGTATACATATATCTAACCATCATTAGATGGAGATTCTTACTTTTTTACAACAAAGTGTGAGCTTTCAATGGGAACAAATGTTTAAATTCAAGTTTTCTCTCTTAAAACGAAGCTTCTCAATGAGGTATATACCAATTTAACATAAAAGCTTTTGAATCTATTGGTACTTGCTTCGAAATTGTATAATTTAATTATAGGCAATTTGGGCGGGAGTAAACGTCGTCAGTTTCTATGTAAACAAAGGGGAAGGGAATTGTCAAATTTAAGTGTTTCATAGTTCTTATCCCCCTTGTTGTATGGTTAAATTTAATTCATATGATGTTCAGCTACTTTGCTAAAAGTCACGTGTATCAAAACAAATCAAGTATTCAAAGAATTTTAATAAATTTAGTTTTGAAGAAAATCGTGCGGTCAGAGATTTTGTTCGGAAATTTCGTCAAATCCCTCTGTTAAATACCGCTTAGCTTCACACTTAAATCTTACATTATATATGGGCCTTATATGTGGATGTTGGAATTCATTATTCGGATTGGGTATGGGAGTATTGGAACAATGTTAATTATAGGCGTATTTCATTTGTATTTTATGAAATTTCATTGTTGTCTTAGTCTATATATTCAACTTCAATGTCTGAAATAGTTACTGTAGAAAATGGGAATGAGAGATTACAGATATTTCTATAAAATATTAAAAATTAATAAACAATTACATACCTCTGTGTTTTAAGTCTTCGGGTAGCCATGTTCTTAAACAATTTTTTGCGTACTTAACAAAATAATTTTAGTTAAAATACATTTTAATTCATAGAAATTTTTATTTTTGGGGTCCCACCATGCAATTTTTGCCATTTTTACTGCACAAACTGTTTAAACTTCTAGATATTATTTTTAGGATTATACACGTTAATGTATTTAACTTACCTACAAATATAATGATTCTTCTCTTGAAGGTTATGTAAATTTATTAGACGTTTTTTTTCCTCTACGGTTAAGAAATGAAAAATGATTTGAATCAGTGATTTGTACCTAGAAACACATGTAATTTAAAACGTTTCAAAAATCATTAGTACAACATAATTAAAGCATTCTGCAAATATAATCGGATACATGTTGTAAATCATACCCAACTTAATATTAAAAATTATTTGGGCACTTTTGTAGAGATTTCGGCGATTGATATTTTAATATTTCTAAATATTTAGAGCTTTAAACGACATGAGAATGCAGTGGTCGACCTTTTCTGCTCGTTGTCAAAGTTGACAACGTTTTCGACGTTATAGACGAGTTGTCGACACGTTGACGTAGAAAATAGTAGATTCCGCGTAAATGCCCATCTAGGTTGCCTGCATTTAATTTCGTGCCTATTTATCAAATTTTTCGCCAAATATTTATGACTCCAACAAAAAATTAGGAATCTACCACAAAATGTCAAGAATTTTGTACCAAAAAAAATTAAAGATCCTCGAATAAACAATAATAAACGTTAGTCAACAATAAAAAATATTTAACTGTAGAGAAATAAGTTGTATTATTAAAACTATGCCTTTATCCTAGAAATTGTTCTGCCTAGGAAACTCTGAATGTGTAATAAATCTTACAAATAATTAGATGCTGTGGATTATGGATTAACCTATGTTAGTAGTTGTATTAATAACTATGTGTATTATACCACAGCTGTCACTATTTTTACTGAATGGGGTTAGCCGAAAGTAATAATAAATGTCAAAACAACGTATAAACTCTAGTGATTGACACTGCTTACCATAGGAATATTTTAAGTTTCATGAAAGCAGCCCAATATAAAATTTAAAATTTGTATAAATTCACCTTTTAAAGTGTCGTGTCAAAAAAGTGGTTCATTCAGAGCGATTTGCCCCTTCCAGGTCAAGATTCATGTAGTGAGCCCAGGAAATTAGTTTGAATGAAAGTCCCATATAAAATTTAAAAATATATACAAATTGAGACTTAACGTGTTATGTCTGGAAAGTGATTCAATTACTGTGTCTATAGCTAATAGTTATCCCTAGAAAAATTATATCAGTTTATATGCTGTTTTGACAATTTTACATTTTATTTAAAATATGTTTCGGCTGAAACATTTTGGCTGGTATTTTTCGGCTGAGATAGGTCATAAATTTTCATATGTCTTGAAAGTTTATTTGAATTTGTTTTGGTTTTTTACAAACTTTAAACTTGAAATTTTTCTAGCTGACAGTTTTTAGTTTGATTTTAACAAACTTGTGCTATCATCTATGTGATGATTATTGACTTAGTAGTAATGTGATTTGCAGTTGACCAGAACCCGTTCATATTAAATTTTATAAATTTTGGTTTAAATATATACATTTGATTGATTATAATACAAACCAAGGTCGATGTTTGAAATTTACTACCGAATGTTTGAAAGGTGGAATTGTTTGCTGCCGCTAAGCAAAAACTTAAAGAAACAGTTTTGCTGCAATTGCCTTTAGTCGCAGGGATGACGGAATCATTTAATAAATCAGTGACGAGGAGAAAATTTACTATTGTCCGCCGGTGCAACAAGCAACTATTTTCGTTTCTTGAATTATTTGGTTAAAAATCGGACGGTTTTAGACATTTTTTATGAGCCTTATAAATAACCAAATCTACAGTGGTATTAGCACATAGGAAACTTTATAATTAGATTGGGGTTTTGATTTTGTAGGACCAAATTAATTATTTTAGAATTACATAGATTTATTGCGATAAAAATTAGATTCATGGAAAGATCGCTAAAAGTTGCAACAGATGAGATAGTATAGATTCGAGGTGCCGATAGAACCTAGAAAGTATCATCTCCGATATCACCACCATCTAGGTTAGGCTAGGTAAGGTTGGTGTTGCTGCTTTGGCACTCTTAGTGGAGTCATTTCGAGCTACTTACTTATGTAGCGTTAAATATGTCGCACTTGACTGTTTTCGAAAACCGAGGGGTTGTTCGCCTGGTACTTACCCAATCGTTAATGCCTTCTATGTGCTAATACCAGACAAGAGCATATGAAGTGAACCAACATTTCCTCCTCCTCGCCATCTAAACAGCTTGCCCAGCGGATAACTCCAGCTCAGAGTTGACAATTCAGTTTATAAGCATATGATTAATTGATTTTCAAAAATGGCAATCCTTTCTTTTGAATTCTTTCTGCTTTCTCGGTAAAATCGATTTTTTAATCTAACGTACTGGGGCATGCAGAGCTGTATTCACAGATCTCATTTTTCAGTAAGCTAGCTGAGACGTCGCTCACTTACTGGGCCTTATTTTGAATGGAATATCAATATTTAACATTCCAAGGTTTTCAATAGAAATTTTAGTCATAAGTCTTAGGTTCTTTGCGTAAACATGAGAACTTTTCCCGGTTTCGGGATAAAGACCACCTTAACTATTTCCTAGGAATATAGACTAGCTTTAACCACCCTTTCAAGTTTACTTCCAAATGAGGAGGATTATCGCCGATTTATAAAAATAAAATAAAACCATTAAGCGCCTATAGCATATGTTTGTAACTTACGGTGTCCTCTGTGCACAATGAACATGTTTTCTGATAAATACTAAGCTCCGTCAAGTGTTCAGGGCTCCCTGGAAAGTGAGTGTCAATGAGAAGCTCTTTGAACTCCCCAACTGGGACCAGTTGGGTTGGTATAGAGAATTTTCCTTAGGCGAAAAGATTTTATTACATAGGACTCTAGTGATAATATCTACCATATCGTCTAGTTCTTTTACTGTCGCTGGGGGCTCGACGCCCTCTAACGACACGAGCCCCTCCAATATTTCCCCATATTTGCACTAGTTAGGTCTTCTATGATTCCTGAAAGCTTTTCGAGTAGCAGAGTAAATGTCGTGGGTATAAATTATATACTGGTGGTCAAAAAAGGTGTGTTTCTTGCCGAACCAACATATTAAAAATATTGTCTGATGCGATGACTACATCTAGAACTTCCACCCTACCACTAGTAATATATGTGGGTTCTCGCCTCAAAGATATGGACCAAGAAAATAATCAAATGATGATTCACCCCTTTCGTTGATGTCGGTTCTTGCCCAGATTGTGTGGTACGCTTTAGCGTCACATCCAAGTACCACACCAATTCTTCTCCGTGACCAGTTTTCCCCGATTAGCCAGTGGAACCTCATTATTCCATCCATATAGACTGAAACCAACCAGTTTCTCTTAGTGCCAACACCCAAATCGACCTCAGATGTGTCAACATTGCTATATTCAGAAATTAGGAACATATTTAAGTTATTTTTCCCAAGAAAATAAGACCTGATCTCCCAGACTTACTTGAGGAATCCCTTCGCTGTTGACCGCTGTAAGCATCGCGCCCCATCAAACCTTTTCTGCCTTGGCTATCGTCTTTTTGTAGAGATCAACTCTGGTCTGAGCCTGCGGTTTGTTTTTTGTGCCCTTCCGGGGGCTCGGATTTTTGAATATAATCTTCACGAAGAACAAGTTTAGTGCACTATACACTAATCTACATCTTTCTGGAGTAATCCTTTCGTCTTCTTGAATAATGTCAATGACGCCTAGTAACAACATATGCTCCCTGAAGACGTCACTAAAAAATTCTGGTCTCTTCACTTTGGGAGAGTTTGACGTAGGTTACGTCTACATCCTGAACCGCTTGCTGCCGACCGCTTTCACCTATAGGATGAAGTAGACATACAGTCCTTTTCCGTATTGTCGCATCTGACAGTGCTGTTTGGCCAAGCAACGGATACTTTTGTTGTACTTGTGCTGCCTCTTGTGGGTCAGAACCCACTTCTCCTGTATGCTGAATGCTGAGTACCAATATCTATATCGATGCGTCTACGAAGGAATGTCTCTCAATCCTTTATGTCCTTACGGTTGTTCCGTAGAATTATCCACTGGCTCTGCTGTTGAGGTAGAAACGAAGTTTATAGTTACCTACTATGTTTTAATTTTTTTTTTTCTAAACCTAAATCGAATTTAATTTACATTCAATTTTCAACAGTGTATTTGGTATCCATTCCACAATAAAAACGGAGTCGCGGTCACAAATCTTGTACAGGTCAATTTTAATCAAGTTTATATTAATAATTTTGCTTATTTATTATTATATATATATATATATATATATATATATATATATATATATATATATATATATATATATATATATATGTGTATATATATATATATATATATATATATATATATATATATATATAAATATATATATATATATTATATATATATATATATATATATATATAGATATATATATATATATATATATATATATATATATATACAGGGTGGCTGAGACCAAATGTTACTAACTTCACTCTGCTGTCATTTGTGTAGTTGTCATTTTCGCGCATTAATTTTTTGACAGATTGAAGTTTGGTTAGTTGTTTATATGTGGTCAATAAATAATTGTTCTAAATTAATATCTTAATAAAAAAATCGTAATGGAATTCAAACGTAATAGTGTAATTGCACTGTATTTGGGTGGAAATTCACAAACAGCAATAGTTCGTCAGCTCCAGCATTTGAATGTGAATAAAATGTTTGTGTATCGAACCATAACTCGATACAACGAAACTGGTAGCATCGCTAAACGCAACAGAGGCGGTCCTAAAAAGACAGCAACATCAAAAGAAATGATACGAAAGGTGAAGAAACGAATCCAACGAAATCCTCGTCAAAGTGCCAATCAATTAGCCGCACGTCTACATGTTTCACGATACAGCATTCAAACCATATTGAAAAATGAACTACACTTGAAGCCCTACAAGATACAAAAAGTTCAAGATCTTACGGAGGCACAAAAAAAAGTTAGGCTTGAAAGAACACGAGCATTGAAGGCCTTTGCCGAACGTGATGAGATTCCAAAAATTGTCTTTTCTGATGAGAAAATTTTCACCATTCAACAGCATGTGAATAAACAAAATGATCGTGTTTGGTTAGAGGACAAGTCCAACGATAATTTGGACACAAGAGTTGCCATGCGCAAGCAATCACCAGCTTATGTTATGGTTTGGGCTGCAGTTACTGCAGATGGACGCACTCCTCTGGTTTTCATCGAACATGGAGTCAAGGTAAACCAAGAGATGTACCGCCAAAAGATCCTAAACGATGCTTTGCTACCTTGGGCACGTAAACACTTTGGTACGAACCGTTGGACATTATAACAGGACTCGGCACCGTCACACAAAGCTCGAGCGACACAGCAATTTTTACAAAATTGCGTTCCGCGGCTGATTTCTTCGAAAGAATGGCCACCATATTCACCAGACTTGAATCCCATGGATTTCTCCATATGGTCCATTTTGGAGAGTAAGGTGTCCACTAAAAAATACGAAAGTGTTGATGCATTGAAGTCAGCTCTTGTTCGAGAATGGAATAAAATTCCGCAAGCCCACGTTCGGTCAGCATGCAATGCTTTCTATGGAAGACTGAATCAAATAATCAAATCCAAAAGAGGTCACATCGAGCAGTAACATGTTTTTCATAAAATGTAATATGTTTTCAACATATTCCACGAAATTTCAATAAAAAATAATAAAAATTAAAAAAATTACAGCGTTTTCATTTGGTAACACTTGGTCTCAGCCACCCTGTACATATATATATATATATATATATATATATATATATATATGTATATATATATATATATATATATATATATATATATATATATATATATATATATATATATATATATACGTCTATATATATATATATATATATATATATATATATATATATATATATACGTCTATATATATATATATATATATATATATATATATATATATATATATATATATATATATATATATATATATATATATATATATATATATATATATATATATATATATATATATATATATATATATATATATATATATATATATATATATATATATATATATATATATATATATATATATATATATATGTTAGATATATGACTTAATTTCCTCCTTTTTTTACAAACAAACACGTTATTAAAATGTCAATTTTTACGACTCTTTCCCATTCTTTCCATCTTTCTTGCAACCAATAGATTCTACGCATGGGATCCATGCGGATTCATGAATTTTAAAGGTATCGCTCTAAATTAAACAACACCCTTTTCATCCCACCAAATTCTTTCCTTAAATATTCTGTTTTACCTGTGATTTTGATGGCTGACCAGTATCTACCCTAGAATTTTTGCGTTTTGGATTGCCGAAATAGATAAACTTTTCATCATAAGCCACAATCTGATTACAAATGTTTTTTCCTACCGAGAAAGCACTGGAAGATACCTATTGAAGTGATTTTCGATGTTCTTTTCATTCAACTCAGCAGCTTGTGTAGTTCATTAGTTACGCAATTTTTTCTAGAGGCTTAATATCTGCAGTTAAATTCTTATTTTGCTCTCGAGATCGTCAGCTACGAGTATGTTGCCACGTTGAGACCGACTTCTACTCGTTGCTGCAAAGTTTGTATGTCTACATCTTCGAAATCTATTCCGGACTTCTTTCGCAGCTTATTTTTAAAGTTTCAAATGACAAAATTTTATCTACCACGCTAATTGGATGTTTGCTATAGGCTTTGCTGGTAGTGTTTGTTTAACTGCAATTATTCCTGTTTATTTGTGTTAACTCGTATATAACACTTTCAAAGCAACAAAAACAATTATTTCCTTAATCGAATTAATGTGCGAGATAAAATTCAAAATATTCGTTAAAAAATTACCAATATTAAATTTATTTTACGATTAATTTAACTCAATTCATCAACCCTAACGAGCCAAAATTACACGTCCAATCTAAACCAGAAGCAAATATGATGAATTTATTTAATTAAAAAAATTTGTTAAATAATAATTCGTCATAAACCTGAATATAAATTAATTAATATTCATGTTTTATTGATATAACTTTTGGATTATGTGTACATTCACATACATACTCGTATATTTAGTAAATTATTTATTATTCATAATTTATCATGTGTACTTTAGACACAAAATATTGATGTACGCGTTTTAAAAAGGTCAATATTTATGTATTAATATAAATGTTTTGTTATTTACTCTCGTTCCAGGTGAAGTAAATTGGATATCTCGTCATTTTTTTTTTTTTTATGAAATGTATGGTCGAACATTGAAATTTGTATCATGAATCATAAACAATATTTTAGTGATAAAGTGAGGTTGAAATGTACAAATTGAAATTTTATCCTTTGGTAAGTACCTAATCTGTTTTTTCAAAAAATTTTATATGAAATTTGTGTTCCAAGTAATTTAAAGTTTTAATTTTATTTGTGTGTACATGATTGTCAATGGGATGACTCTTTCCTGATTAGTATTTAAAACAGAACCTAACCCGCTTGGAACGGGCATTGCAAAATAGCTTTATAGAGCAAATAAGTGACATCTCATTTGATTTCTCTTCATCCGTATAACAAAGCAAAAATCTGTTTATTGTCGAATTTCTCTTGTATACATATCGAACAATTTGATTACATCGAAAAAAATTAAACTCAATTCCTAAAAATACTGTATAAAAAATGAACATCAAACTCTGAATAAATATTCAGTTTTTTTTTTTTTTTTGCTTTTTAATGACTTCAGCAACAATTAACAAATATTTCAAATGGTCTCGAACATCAGTAACCCCCCACCCCTCCCCCCTCTCCCGTCCGGAAAATTGTAATTTGCAATATACATATTTATGTTTATTTTAGTGTTCATTCGTGTAAAACTAACAAATAAATTTAGTTTGCTTTGTAAATCAACCAGAACAGTTCAAAATTATGTCGTTTGGGTAACAATTCAAAAAATTTATGTGTGGCTGATAAAACAAATGGATTAGCTAGATAAATACTAAATTTTAAATAATTTTTTTTTTTTTTTTAAATTAAAATCGATTATAAATTGTTATTACGTAAACAAAGTGAATTATCAAAATATCGTATACCTTCTGTAATATGTTTCGCGTGTATATAGCTGTGTCATAAATAATTGTACCGGAAAAATGCTCAATCATTATTATGTTGCTAACATGTATAGGTTAAGTGGCATTTTATTAAATCCAAAATACACATCTGAAAAAGGTGTTTTGGTCTATCTGGGAGTTATGGCAAATTACCGCTAATCATCGACTAAAGTAGTTTACCAACGTGACTGTACACAATTCGAATTTTAGGTTAAGTTTTTTTGTTGTAATACTAATACTCTCTTTAAACCAAATAATGGAACATACATGTATAACTATCGTAATCCGAATGGGGGAGAAATTTAAACGTACATATAGCTATGTATATATGTTTATTGTATGGGGATATATTTTCAATTAAAATCATCAATTTTTTTTAAAAATTATATATGTAACACATATAAATGTTTTGTTGAATGCATATCACATATTACAAAACAACATAAATATAAAAATGTGAATTTATGTAAATAAATAGCAAAAAATTAAATTTCCATATATTGTTATGTTCGTTACAATAAAAACAAATAGTTGCATATATGTATGTGTAAATATGTAAATTTGGAAAATAGATGAAAAACATTATGCTTATGTTTAACTAGTTATTTCAATTAAAATCTATTTATGATGGAAGGTGCGATGTTTTCCTTTTAACTCAATACTGCATTAAATCCAATTTCCTCGTACAAAAAATATCTGATTTTGCCTAAAAAATTATTTAGCTTGGTTAAGATAATGTTCTGTGAATTTGCCTTAAATACCATTGAGTTTTGATTGAATACCATCAATGAGTTTTGTATAGTATAAAAGTAACCTAGATTATACAAAGTATAAAAACGAAACTTTTATAAAGGAATTAGAAACGAGGGAAAACCCAAACTTTTCTTAAAGAACATTTGGGAAATCAGATTATTTCCTAAGACAAATTTTTAAATGAAAATGCAACAAATTCCTAATTATGATCTTTGAGATATTTTCATAAATGTTTGAATTTCAAATTATATGAACATCGGTTAAGAAAATCGTTTTCATTTTCTTGTAGTAATTGGTATATTTATACCAAAATTTATAAATTTAACATAACAACATCATTCTGGTCAAATTTAAATAAAACATTACCTATACCATTCAAAATCATTTGATAAAACTAAATAGAAAATTTTTACCCTTACACCTTAGGAGGTGAAAATACCCATTTTCCCGAATAATTTTTTTGATAAAAATTCATTAGTAACTTAAAAAATCAAAAACATTTTTCTATAAATATTGTTATGCTTTTGCCTTGTCAATCAAGGTTCGTATCACTGAATTGCAAATAAAACAAAACACTTCAATTTAACACAACGAATTTATTTATTTAACACCAAAAATCAAAATAACACAATTTATTAACAATAATTCCAATATCACTTTATATAATAATTGCAGACTTGTAACTTTTATTTCGAACTGAAACAGCTTTTAAAGCACTTTATAAATCACTTTATATTCATTTCGACTTTATTCGCCTTTTTATATACACAAACCAAACTTCAACAAATTACATGACATTTCCAGTACGAATAGTCTAGAAGCATTTAGAAAAGTTTTATCATGGAAAATTCCATTTTAGTACCTACAGTAAAATATTGAGCTATTAATTTAACTTATTCTATTACACCCTAAATGTCACCGTAACATTACATAAAAAAAATTATTTAGGTGTTTGGGCATTTTTCTCAAAAATGCTGCTAGAGGCGGTAAACCACCCATACGAATTTGCTATTAGAGTTGGAAATTCAAAATGGCGGAACTAACATTGTTTTTAAGAATTAAAATTGGCGAATCCAATAGGGCGGGCAAAATGTCGAAAAAAATTGAATTTGCATGAAAAGTTGTTAGCAGCGGTTTCCTAAGGTGCTGACTATGAACATTTTTTTCAATTTTCAGAATTCGGGATGACAATATTCAATATGGTGATTGCAAATAAAATCAATCTGTTATTATTGAACGAAAACAAATTATGGTGGTTGCTGGGGCTCGCTGTCTAAATCTAATTTTTTAATATTTAATGAACAAAGAATTCATAGAATTTATGAAAATTACAGAATTCAAAAAATTTATTAGCAAAATATTAGGGAATTTTTAGAAAAAAAAAAATTTGAAAAACAATTTGAGTTTTGTAGAATTTTATAGAACTATTCCCATAAAACGATTTATAGAACTCGTAAAATCTAGAAAAACTTTAAGCACTTTGAGAATAGAAATCTTTTTATAGCATTGGCAGAATTTATAGAATTGAACCACTTAATAAAATTCATAAATTTTCAAGAATTTTTATTGTCATAGAAAAATTAGAATATATAACATTTATAGAATTTATAACATTTATAAACTTATAGAATTTACAGAATTTATAGGATTTATACAATTTACAGAATTAATGGGATTTAAAAACTTACTAAATTTTTAGACTTTATAAAATTTGTAGAATTTCGAAAGTTTTATAGGATTTATAGAATTTAAAGAGTTTAACGTATTTATTGAATTTACAGATTTATAGAATTTAAATGATATTTACAAATTCTATAAACATTCTAAATTTTATAAATTGAGTAAACCTTAAAAGTCTGGATGTTCTACAAATTCCATAAAGTCTGAAAAATCAGTAATTTCCTTAAATTCTTTTAATCTTATTAATACTGGAAAATCGAAATATTCTATAATTTTTAATTAAAGAAGAAATTGTTAACTAATTTATGCAATTCATACAATTTTTAATTTACAAAATTTATGGAATTTGTAGAATTTAAAGAACTTACTGAATTTTAAGACTTTAAAGAGTTCATAGAATTTAAAGAATATACAAAATTTATAGGACTTAAAGAATTTATGGATTTTAAGATATTTAAAGAATTTATGGAATTTATAAAATTTAAGGAAATTATTAAATTTATCGAATTAACAAAGTCAAAGGATAATTTTTATAATTTATTGAATTTATAAAATTTTCAGAATTCAATTAGTTAATTTATAAAATTTACAACAATTGCGGAATTTTAGAATAGGTAAAATTTAAATTTGTTAAACTTAAAGAAATTTTATTAGGCTTAAAATATTTAAATTTTATCGACAAATTAAAATTTATAAAATTTATGTGCACATTATAGAGTTTATAAAATTTACAAAATTTGTAGAGTTAAAGAAACCTTCTGAAATTTTTGACTTTGTAGAATATACGGAATTTATTAGATTTCTAATAAAAAACCAAAAAAAATTATGTTATCAAACATAAAGTTTAAAAAAGTGAATTTAATAATATTTATAGAATTTATATAATTTCCCAAATTCTAAAAATGTTTCTAAAATTCTATAAATTTTGTATACCTTATAAATACTGTATATTCTACAAATTCCAAAAAGTCTAAAAATTTAGTATGTTCTTTAAATTCAATAAATACCACCATAAATTCTATAAAAGAATTCATACAATTTATAAAATTTATAGGATTTATGAAAATTATGAAATTTGTTGTAATTATTTATTTATTTATTTATTTAATATATTACCTACAGTGGTATACAATCGGCAACAATAATTTAAATCAAAAAATGAAAAGTATGTACATAACAAAATAAAAACAATAAAATATTTATTATTGATTATTAAACAACCATCACGACGACGCAGACAACGTTCGGTAGCATATAAGGTGGGCCATCTAACTTTTTTTTTGAACTATTTTGAGTATGGTAAGGGTTATGTCACTTTTGATTTTACAGAAAGTTAGTTTTATCCTTCCGCTGAACAACGCTGGGTAATATTGAAACATTACTTCGAAAATCTTGGCAAAAAAATCATTTTTCGGATGAGGCGCATTTCCATCTTGACGCCTATGTAAACAAGCAGAATTGGCGATCGTAGAAAAGCCGATGCATCCTCAATGAGTGACTGTTTGGTGCGAATTTTGGTCCGGTGGCATCATTGGGCCATTTTTCTTTGAAAATGAGCAAGGAGCTGCCGTTACTGTCAATGGTGAGCGCTACTGCGCCATGATAAACGATTTTTTGTTCCCGAAACTTGAAGAGGAGGACGTAGGCAACATTTGGTTTCAACAACACAACGCTCCGTGCCACACAGCACACGTTTCAAATGATCTTTTGCGCACTGTCTTCGAAGATCGAATTATCAGCCGAAATGCTAATGTGATTTGGCCGACTCGGAGCTGTGATTTGACGCCGTTGGACTATTATCTTTGGGGCGGCGTCAAAGATAAGTGTTACGCCGATAAACCAGCAACGATTGACGCTCTCAAGAACAATATTCGCATTGCCATTAAAGACATAATGCCGCATACCATCGAAAATGTGCTCAAAAATTGAACCGTCCGTATGGAGTACGTCAAAGCCAGCCGAGGCAGTCATATGAATGAAATAGTATTCCATAATTAATCGGAAATGAAAAAAAAATTAAAAAAAAAAAAAATTATTTGGCCCATCCTGTAAATATTGAGTCGTGCGAGTAATTCAGCTCAATCAATAGGTTACAAAAAAATGTTGTGAACAAATAAAACGCAAGCCGCCAATCGACGCTGTTCTAAACGCTGTAATCCCAAAAGGTTGCAGCGCTCATGATAATGTGGAATAGCATAATTATTCATTGGTGGTGTACTGCGAAGTGCGTATAAATAAATTGCTTCTGAACGCTTTCAATTCTATTAGAATGGCACTTATAAAAAGGAGACCAAACCTGTGAGGGGTACTCTAGCGGAGAACGGACAAAGGAAACATATAACGACCTTAATGTAAGCGGGTTACAAAAGTCCCTGCAGTTACGCATTATGAAACCCAACATCATATAAGCCTTTACTATAACAGAATCAATGTGCCTCACAAACGTCAGATCGGAAGAAAATACTAACCCAAGATCGGACATACTATATACTCTACCCTTTCCACGACTCCATTAAACATCGAATACCCATGAAATACCGGAGAGCGAATGCGATAGAATGAAATAGTTTTACATTTAGCTATATTCAGGGACAATTTGTTGTTAGCCGACCAGACACAAAATGTGTCTAAATCCCTTTGCAACCTAAGACAGTCAAATTCAAATGAAAAAATAAAAAGTTTTGTACCAATGCTTCGAGTAGTTTCGGTATAGCAGGGAGTATAGCGATCCCACGGTAATTGCTGATTTCACACATTTTGCCCGATTTGAAATTCGGTCGAATAAAGGAAATCTACCAAGGCTCCGGGAAAACCCCTGTACGGAGGCTTTCGTTAAAAATAAACGCCAGAGGAACAGCTAAACCATCCGCACAGTTTTTCATAAGGAGGTGTGGAATGCCGTCATGTCCTGAGCCCTTATTCACGTCAAGTCGCGCCAAACTATCGGAGATCTCATCTACAGAAAACCTCAAAAGACTAAATTCCGAACAGTCACTAGATTTAGTAATAGTGGTATGAGATTGCTCATAGACAGACTTAAAATAGTTGGTAAATGAATTACAGGTATCCGAGGGCCGACTTGCAGATGAGTTCTGATATAGGTGACGGACATCCAACAACATTTCTTTTGCTGTTGATGAAATTCCAGAAATTTTTAGAATTAGCAGTAAGATATTCTTCAATCTGCAAAATATAATTATTATAAAGGAACCAGTTTAAAATTCGAAACTCCATACGAGCTGCATGGAACGCAGAGTAAAACTTATCCCCATGTACCCTATATAATGAATGAAGTTAGTTTAAAGAGACATAATCAGCACATCTTAAATTAAAATGAGAACCATTATTGTAAGTAAAATTAGTAACACACTTTTCATTAAATATATTTATCAAAATAGAAGTATGGTAAATGCTCGCACAGCCAGTTAAATCCTCACAAGATGAAATCTCCGAATGTAAAACATTAGTAGCGAAAACCAGGTCTAAAAGCTTGCTGCAGCTGTTGGACACTCTGTTCTGTTGAGTGGTAGCAATGCTCGCAAAATATTCTATCGTATGTAACACTCTTTTGTCTGTAGAAGACAAAGTATAAACTCCATCAACATCGAACCAAATAGCATCACGAAGATTAAAGTCGCCAACAAACATAAGGTGTTCGCCAGCTCCTACCAAATGTAGCCCAATTGAATCAACAAAATTAGTAATCTTCACATAATAATCCAAGTTTGAGCCACTAGGAATATATACAGCGACTACGATCACTGAGGAATGGGCGACCTTTACACGGACTGCCATAATATATAGTTGAGAATGACAAGAGATCATCTCGTTCAAAATCGAACACTTCACAGCAATCAGCACTCCTCCACCTTTCATGCTGGTTAGGAAGTTATTACGGTCTTTCCTATGGACGACATAGTTGGATAGAAAATATTCCTCGGAATTAAAACTGGCTGTAAGCCAGGTCTCACCAATAGTAATAATTTCGTAATCATTGTCAAGAACCCTAAGCCGAAAGGCTTTAGCTTTGCCCCGAATGCTGGATGCATTGTGGTAATAAATCGACGTAAATGCCATCAGTTTAATGTTCAAGTGACCCATGATAATACTGTTGCGGTTGGCACAATTGAATTCTTGTTGGATATTCGACGGAGTAATGGTGCTAAAGTGGTTATTATGTTGGTAGTTATTACGATTATTATTATTATTAATATTGTTATTATTATTATAATTATTATTATGCTGGTATTGATGCCGTAATACGACCCTTTCCTGAGCGGCGAAAGTTGATGAATGGTTTAATCGCACATTCTAAAGGGCAAATGCTCCCATAAAAAACTTTATCAAAACTATCAGAATCCAGGCCAATTTTAAAAGAGATAAAGTTCAGACGGCTTTTATCCACACCCCTTGCAACAAGTTCGTGGCATTCAACATTTCCAGTAGGAATTTGTAATTTGGAATAAATGTGGTTTTTTATATCACCGCACGTAGTAGTTGGTTTGAAGTGAAGGCTTCACCATCTCCAACTCGGACTGTTGGGCATCGGTACCAGCAATCACAGTTTGCAGACCATCCAATATCCCCGAAAGAACATTTCCTAAAGCGGTGGTGTTAACACTATTCGCCGATGTACCAGCTAACAACTTACTAGATACCAGCTGATAATCAGCAAGCATTTTTGTTAGCGAGTTGCCAATCTCACTTACGAGTAGTTGGATCATCAGAGATTGTAATAATTGTTGATGACTGCAGTGAATGTTTGCGCAATCGTTACAAATAAATTTAATATTAGACAAATTATTACACAACTTGACGAGCAAGCAAAATGAAATTTTTTACCACAGCCACCAAAACAGCAGCCAAAACAGGCGATAAAAACTAAACTTTTCATCTTTTACACCATCACTACCAACTATGCCAAAGGAATTAACACGTTAATTTGGTTCATGCGGATTATTTAAAGTGATTTTCCCATGTAAAGTGGAATTTCTAGAATTTAAAAAACTTACTGAATTTTTAGACTTCATAAAATTTCTAGAATTTAGAAACTTTATTATATTTATAGAATTTATAAATTTATAGAATTTATACAAGATCCACCAGAATTGGTAGGAACTTTCCAAATTATATGAATTGAGAAAATTTTAAAAAGTCTGCATGTTCTACAAATTCCATAAATTCTGACAAATCACTAAAGTCCTGAAATTATTTAAATCTTATGAATACTGTTAAATTGTATAATTTTTAATTAAAGAAGAAACTGTTATATAATTTATACAATTTATAGAATTTTAGTAGTTCAGAGAAATTAGACATTTATAAAATTTATTGGATTTGTGGAATTTATAAAATGTAACGTATGGCTTTGGGCCAACTTCGACATCATGTGGCACACTTCTAGTAGCGGGTAGCTATCAGCGGCTAGGCAGGTTCTTTCAATACACACGATGAAGAAAGCCATTGTACAATAAATCTTTAAATTTAAGTGTGCAAGAATAAATTTAAAAAAAACTGGTCAAGGTTTTGTTAAGGTCAAGTAAAAATATCCGGCTTCCACAATCATCCCACTATACGAAGACCGATTACGCCATCATTTTTTTATATTGGAATCATATCACACGGCAAAGGAGAAACAAAAATGATTGCATATGACAAACGCTTCTTCGCTCACCGTAAAAAAAGAAGTTAAAATCCAACAACAAAATGAACCATTAACAAAAAAAATTATATGTACTTAAGTTAAATACTAACACTGATAAAAGAAAATTCTAATAGTAACATGAAATAATAATAATGTACAATAAAATTCTACGTCACCCAAAAATATTGATGTATGTTGATGATGACCTTCATTGATTATCCTCCGGTACAACTATCATCATGTTCATCTATATGTGTCTTCAATGGTGATTTTTATTTAACTCTATATATATATATATATATATGTATATATATATTTTATGTTATAAGCGGTGTTGATAAACGATGCACTATCGATGATATTTATTTCGCTTTCTTTAAAGAATAACCTTCACTGACTATTTTATTGAACGTAAAGTTGATTACCAAATATTGGAATTTTCACTATGAACTCACAACATCAAAAGCGAATATCACAACGGACTGTCTCATGGATCAATTGTAATGGTGGTAATTTATGTTAGGCGAATTTTTGTTTTAATTATAACTCGCTTGATTAAATTTTCATGATTTTATTTTAAACATATAATTTACATAATCATTTAAACTTAATATTATTATTTATTATACTTTATTCATCGATTAGCTACTATTTTCTTAGTTTTATTTTAGTTTATTTATTTATTAATTATAGTTACAAGTTTTTATAAAATAAAATAAAAATTATTCATTTAAGTTTTATTAAGTTACTGTATTTGACTTAATAGTTTCACTTTTTTTTGTTTTTGGATTTTAATTTTGTATTTATCTCGGTATTTCTTTTCTTGTTTTTAAACTTTATTTTTTTCTTTAATTTCCTAATTTTCAATCTTTATATTTTCCCAACCATTTGGTTCGAAATTTGCCAAAAAACTCCCATATTTTTTTCTTTTCCGTTTTTATATCGATCCAAATCTCCCGGTTTATCGGTTATTTGTTGTTTTTTTTTTTTTTTTTTTCTTTATTTGCTTTACTTGTATTGTATTGATTGATTGAATATCGATTTTTTTTTTTTGTTTGTTATTTATTTAAACCCTACAACTCGTTCTTGCCGTTTCATATACAGTGTGCGAAATAGCAACATACTTTAAAATTTAAAGGCCTTTTTTTTCTTTCTATGAATTGGCAAGCTCACTCACACTCTACAAAATATACGAAATTCGTTACAAAAATTTAAAGAATTAATAGATTTTATAAATCTATTAGAATTTTTAATATTTATGGACTTTGTAGAATTTATAAAATTTATAGAATTTATTGAATCTACAAAATTTATAAAAACTACAGAATTTATTCAATTTGTAGAATTTAAACCACTTTCTGAATTTTAAAACTCTATTGGATTTATAGAATTTTCAAAATTAATAGGACTTATAGAACTTATCGAATTTAAGGTATTTAAAGAATTTATTGAATTTATAAAATTTAAGGATATTATTGAATTTATAGAATTAATAAAGTTTACGGGATTATTTTTTAAATTTTTTGAATTTATAAAATTTTCAGAGTTCAAATAGCTAATTTATAAAATTTACAGCAATTATGGAATTTTAGAATAGGTAAAATTTGAATTTGTAGGATTTATACAGCAGGCGGACCTGAAACAATTTAGAGAACTTATAGAATCTACATAACTTAAAGAATTTTTATTATACTTAAAATTTATAAATTTTATAGACAAATTAGAATTTATAAAATTTGTTTTTAAATTTAAAATAACAACATCATTCTGGTCAAATTGAAATAAAACCTTATTACAAATCATATGGTCACTAACAAGGAAGGTACCACAGGTGTACCTCATCGATTGTTTTAAAGTTTTCAAATGTTAAGAACCCAAAAAATATGAGTCACATATTTTTTTAGTGCTAGCTCGCTAATATGGTATAAGAATTATGAACTGAATTTTATAAATATCTCATATACCATTCAAAATTATTTGATAAAACAAAATGGAAAATTGTTACCTTAACGATTTTTGTCCTTAACGAGACTTTAAGGGTTGCATGCCTTTTTTTATAGGGGGTGAAAATACACATTTTCCCGAATATTTTTTTTTTAATAAAAATTCACTAATAATACTAATTCATATCTCTGGATTGTCAATAAAACAAAACACTTGAAAACACTTCGAATTAATTTATTTAACAAAAAAAATCAAAATAATACAATTTATCAACAATAATTACAAAATCGCTTTTTATAATAATTGCACAAATTTTACAGATTACTTCTAACTTTTGTTTCTCACTACACTATTTAAAGCACTTTCCAATTCACTTTTTAATCCCTATACTTTCGACTTCGTTCGCCTTTTTATATACACAAACCAAACTTCTACAAATTTTATGAGTTTTTCAGTAAGAATAGCCTAGAACCATTTAGAACAGTTTTATCATGGACAATTCCATTTTAGTACAGTAAAACATTGAGCTATTAATTTAACTTGTTCTATTACAACCTAGGTGTCACCGTAACAATATTGTTACGTTTTTGCGTTGTCATTTAATTACTTTACACTTTACAAATTCTAATAATCCAATTCGATTTCGTTCGCCTTTTTATATATAGTACACAAACCAAAATTCTAGAAAGCTCATTACTTTTCCAATTAAAATAGCGTAGAAACATTTAGAACAAATTTTTAGCATGGAAAATTCCATTTTAGTACAGTTAGACATTGAGCTATTAATTTAACTACTTCTATTACACACTAGGTGTCACCGTCACAATATCTTATTATGACGGTGACACCTAGTGTGTAATAGAATAAGTTAAAATTAATAGCTCAAATGTTTTTTCTTGACTAAAATGGAATTTTCTATGATAAAAATGTTCTAAATGTGTCTACGCTATTCTAACTGGAAAAGTCATGAACTCTCGAGAAGTTTGGTTTGTGTATATAAAAAGGCGAACAAAATCGAATTGGATTATTAGTACTTGGAACGCGATAGTGTAAACTTGTAAGATTATTATTAGTATTTGGTAAGCGATAATGTGAAGATTAAAAAGGAATTGGAAAGTGATTTAAAAAGTGTAAAATAAAAAGTAAAAGTGATCAGTAAAATTTGTGCGAATAATTTATAAATAGTGATTTTGTGAATTATCATTATTAAACTGTGTTGTAGTAATTTTTTGTGTGATATAAATAAATTCGTTGGTGATAAATTGAGTTGATTTTGTTTTATTCACAATCCAGTGATACGAACCTTAATTGACAAGACAAAAACGTAACAATTGGTGACAGCCTATTATAGTCTATTTATTTTCCTTTCATCTGGGCCTTGAAGTACCATGGTTTTCTTAGTGGGTTATTATTTTACACTAGAACTACTAACCCGTCAAAATGACGAATTGTACATTTATTGAATTCAATTTTTTTTTTAATTATTATGTTAATACCCCTATTAAGGTTCTCACCTCACCTCACCAAACGTCAAAAATGTGACTTTAAGGCACCGCCTTGAAATTTTGGTATTATCGTTCTCGCGGTGAGTGTAGATGAGGTGAGTACAATGTCAAAAATCCTCACCTACAATTTTTTGGTGAGTTCATGGTTTTTTGGTTTTTTTTGTAAGAAAACTATAAATAAAATTGGAAGGCAAGAGCACTTAAGTTTTTTTTTTTTTTTGCAGATATATAATTGTTTATGGTTTAGCATGGAATTTATTTATAATATGTACGTAATATAACTATAAAAAAAATTATTATGTTATTCGGAAGGACGAATGGGTCAGATTTATTTCGCAGAGATTTTCTAATTTTGCAATTTGGTTCCTTGCTCTTAAATTTCGCCTTGCTCGTTCAATTATGATACAACTATTTAATTTAAAACACAGAAAAATTTATTTCTATACACACAAAACCTTTACGTAAAACGTCAGAAATTTTCAAAATCCATTAATATCAACTTGACAATGAAGAAACATATCATATGACGCGCAGCGCCGCATACATACACTCACCAAAAAAGAAGTGAGAATCATAATACCAAAATATGAGTCGCACGACTCAAAGTGGTGTGGTGAGGTGAGGTGAGCTGTTTGGTGAGGTGAGAACCATTATAGAGGTATAATAATTTTGGAAGTTTATGATGAATTTTAACATAATTACTTTTTTTTTTTTTTTTTTTTTTGTTTGACCCTGCCCAAAAGCGGCTAGCACTACGACCTGAAAGATTTTTTGTGCTGTTGGGTACTGTTACTCTAGGAGCTTCTCCACCTCTCTAATAAAGGCGAGAATGCTGTTTATAGAGGCCAATTTACATTTCTCCGGGGTCAGATACCTCTCTTCAAAATGAATCCACCTCCGTGTGCACAGAGCAACACACTCACATAGTATGTGTTCTGCGGTTTCTGTCTCTTCCAAACAGAGTCGGCACTCCGTCTATGTGGACAGGTTCATTTTGTTCAAATGATATCTCAGGTTACAGTGACCTGAGAGAAAACTCACAAGTTTCCTAATATTTTCTTTGCTGAAATTGATCGCCAAATTTTTGTGGTGAAATGGTCTGATCAAAGATTTGGCTTGTCTAAGGCCGAAAATACAGTTCCAATAAGTCAAGCACTGTCTTTTTTCCCATTTACTGATTGTGTAGGTTGCAGAAGCCCACGGGGTACCACGAAAAGGCTCAGGGCCAATGAGTGTAGTCGACGAGCCTGCCCGTGCAAGTTCGTCGGCTATCTCATTTCCAGTGATGCCCATGTGACCAGGCACCCACCACAACCTTACTTTGTTTTGACAAGAGAGAGATTGTAGCAGTTTATAACAACTTTGAACCGACTTGGAATCCAGGCAGTTAGAAGCCAATGCTTTCAGTGCTGCTTGGCTGTCAGACAAAATATGGATGGATGCGCCTTTAAGACCTTTGGTCATAATAGTAGAGGCGCAGATTTCGATGGCGTGAATTTCGGCTAGAAAAACACTGGGGTAAGTACCCAGTGATTTCGATATTTTGTGATTGGGTCCAAAGACACCAATGCCGAATCCACTATCCATTTTTGATTCATCAGTGTACTAGACTAGGCTGTTAGGTTCCATCTGAGGTAACCCAGTATCCCAGTCTGTTCTATCGGGGATTGTTACCACGAAATTCCTGCCAAAGCAGAGTTCTTTCGGCATAACGTCCGGGACACTAAAGAACATATTCAGGTCTGGAAGTTCATTCAAAATGTCCAGGTGACCCATATGGTCATCATGACTGTATTGATTCACTAGCTTCAATCTAGCTGCACAGGTAGCAGCTGATTTTTTGACGTGGATATGAAGTGGAGTGAGCCCGATGAGAGCTTCCATTGCCGCCATAGGGCAGGTGCACATAGCACCTGTAATTCCGAGACATGCTAGTCTCTGTAATGAGGTCAGCTTGTTCATAATAACTTTTTGCTGTACCTTAGGCCACCAAACTATTGCCCCATATGTTACAATTGGCCTCACTATAATGATGTACATCCAGTAAATCATTTTTGAGTTCAGGCCCCAGGTCCTGCCGAACATACGCCGGCAGGCCCACATGGCCCTGGCCCCGCGTTCGGTAGTTGAAGTAATATGAGAGTTCCAAGTTAGTTTCTTATCTAGGACAACACCCAGATATTGGACTTCATTGGAGTATCCGATATTTATATCATTAAAACTAATTGAACCAATGTTTAAATTACGTCTTTTGGTGAAGGGCACCAGGACTGTTTTGCTAGGGTTAATCGAAAGGCCCTCCCCAGTGCACCAATTCGAAATAACAAGCAAAGCCTGTTGCATGCTGGCGGACATCGTACGTTCATGCCCTCCAGAGACTATGATAACCAAATCGTCCACATAACCAAAGGCATCGTACCCAAGTAGATGTAAATTATCAAGCAACTCGTCGATCACGAGTGACCACAGCAAAGGGGACAGGACACCCTCGCCCTGCGGACACCCTCTTGCTGCCGTAATCGTGACTGACTCATTACCTAATTTGGCACGGATTGGTTTTAGCTGTCTCACTTGACAGGCGACGATGGAAAATTTTGGAAAAGGAAGATTTAATTTGTTTTTAAATTAAAATAGGAATTTACTAATGTTTATTCAATTGTGTATTATGTTTGCAAATTTTGGAAAAGGAAGATTTAATGTTTTTTAATTAAATAAACAGCGATTTTTAGTTATTAATATTTCCACACCAAGAAATAAATGGCGCCACTTTGACTGAGACAGCTAAAACCAATGCTAGCCCCTAATTTAGATGTAATCTTCCTACTAACCAACATGGAACTAATCCAGTGGTTAGTCGGATCGTCAATACATCTACGCTTGATTGCCCTAGCAATTAAGTCGTATCCAGTATTTTCAAGAGCTCCCTCAATATCCAGAAATGCACACAGAGCAATTTCTTTCAAGCGATAGGCTGCTTCAATCTTGGTGACAAGTAGATGCAGCGCACCCTCTGTGGATTTGCCTTTCCTATAGGCGAATTGATTTGGATTTAGAGGTCTGGTTGCAGTTAACCAGTCTCTGATATGAAGATCTATAAGTCGTTCCATGGTTTTGAGAATAAACGATGTAAGACTGATAGGTCGAAAGGACTTAGGAAGTTCACATGGCCGATTGCCAGGCTTTGGGATAAAAACCACGTTTACTTGACTCCAAGCCTGTGGTATGTGACCCCAATTGAAGCTAGTTCTAAACAAGGCTACCAGAGCAGGGGTAATCAAGTCCAGGCCCCTTTGGAGGAGGGCTGGGAAGATTCCATCCCCTCCTGGAGCCTTGAAAGGCTGAAAAGGGTTAATGGCCCATTTGACTTTATCCGGAGTAAAAAGCTTACCGGATAAACTATTAACCCAACCCATATTTACACCCATGTGTGTACCAGATATGGAGTTAGTGATTGTATTTGTGTCGCAAACAGTGCAGCCCGGAAAGTGCACTTGAAGCAGGGTTTCGAGTGACTCTTTGCGACCTGATGTATAACTACCATCGGATTTCAGAAGAAGCCCAATCCCGTTGGACTGATCTTTAGCTAGAACTTTATGGAGTCGAGCAGCTGTCGGTATATCCTCGATATTTCCACAGATTTTCCTCTACGTGAGGCGTTTGGAACGCCTTAGTTCTGTGTTGTAACTGGTTAGGGCTTGCCTATATTCATTCCACTCATTGGAATGCTTTGCCCTATTAAATAATTTCCTAACCTTCTTACGAAGTTTAGCCAGCTGTTCGTTCCACCATGGAACTTTGCGATTAACCACAACGTTACGCACCACACAGCTGCTTTCGTAGGAAGATAGGAGCACGTCATTAAGCAGACCAGCTGCGGTTTCTAGGTCACTAATCGAACTCAAAGATGTTGGCAGCATGTCTGCTTTGATAAATAAAATATTCCTATATGTTTTCCAATTTGTAAAACAAGGGATACGACGCTCTGTTGCCTGTATGATCACTCCCGGTATATCGAACCTGATGTGCATGTGGTCCGACAGAGAAGCTTCGCTTGAAACATGCCAGTTTGCAACAGAGTTGGAGATAAACTGACTTGACAAAGTGAGGTCCAACACCTCTCGCCGAGTCGAGTTTATGAAAGTGGGGTTCGAACCTTTATTTAAAATGTCTATGTGACTACTCATAAGATAATTTAAAAGGGACTCACCTCTGCCATTTGTATCACTGCTGCCCCAAATGATATGGTGTGCATTAGCATCGCAGCCTATGATGAAATGCTTGTTTTTTAGGTTGCAGTAATCCACCAGATCCTGTACAACTACAGGTGGAGCACTAACCGACTCACCAGGGAAGTACGCAGAGGCACATATTGTCTCCTGCATTCCCCTGCTAGTCGGAACCTCCAGGATTACTGCAAGCAAATCCTTAGTAGTGAACTCTGGAATTGGAAGAACGTTAATATTAGATGAAACAAATATTGCTGCTCGGGGAACTTCCTCCCTTCGATCGTAAATCAACTTACATGACTTGAGGTGGAGGCCTCTGATTTTTCCTCCATTAACCCAAGGTTCCTGGATAAGGCCAAGGGTTAAGTGTTGTTTCGCGAACCTGTTGCAATAGGTATCCGAAGCTCCTTTTGCGTGATGCAGATTCGCTTGTAGTACCCTAATAGTACCAGCCATACTGGATGATTAGGGTAAAGGAGCTCTACGCTCCTGGCTGCCTGCCAGCCGTCTGCTTTGCGGGATTTGGCCTGTTTCTGCCACTTTACCCAGTAACACCCCGAGCGCCCATATGCTTAATTTTCGGGGTGAGTGCTGATTTACTCGATCCCACAGTAGAAGTTGCGGAGAGATCCGTTGATCGTGCTCCCGACGAAGAGGCAGCAGGAACAGAATGCTCAATGGCGCTGCTGTTCCTGGATGCCTCCTCGTCTGTGATTGTGCCTACTACTGGGGCTGGTAAAGTACCCTCCTTACTGGAGCTGACTCCAGTGGTTGGGTTGGTAGAGGGGGAATCCTTCTTGAGAAGGAGTTTTATCCTACCAAAGCGGTATGCGATGTTCCCGTTGGATTCGCGCAGTTTCTTCATGGAAGACTCGCCTATGGCCATAACCAAATGGACGAGTGCGCCAGTTGTCGTCCGTTGCAGTATCTTCCATGAGTTGGCCGCGAGACCATCGTTCTGCGCGGCCATGGTAGCGAGAATCTTCTCGCTAGTTAAGCTAGGGCTCTGTGGAAAGAACCCCCTAACGATGTTTGGCCGAGGAAAATCATCCTCTTCCACCAAAGTTATGTTCAGACCAATCTTTTCCCTTAGGCTTACAAAACTGTGCCTCATCCATTCCGCTGTGGAATGATCGGAACATATAAAAAATAGCCAACCTGTTCTCCGGAAACAGCCAAGGAATTGCGGCTTGTGGTTTGAGCCTTGCATCCCAATAATGAGGTCAATGACACACTCCTGTATGTTTGCCATTTGCTCCATACTAAGAGGATTGCCACTGAGATCACCTGGTAAGATGCCCAGCTTAACACTGCCTGCTACCTGGCTGAAAGAGGGCCTTACCGGAGAAAGCCCTTCTTTTGCTTCTTTGGCAGGTGGTTTGTTTAGTTCCGGAGCAACCTCGAAAGACCTCTCACGCTTACCACCAGACCTCTTGTCTAGGGTAGGAGCAACAGGCCCCGAGGGTGCTTTCAGAGGGGTCGCGGACTTAGCAGCAGCTAGAGCCTCTTCTCTAGTTTTGCCTTCCTTGAGCCCCTTTTTAAAACGCCTTCTTTCGAAGGAGTTGAGCTTAACCCATTCCCCGGCGTTGAGGGACATGTTCCCAATATCAACACCAATGGTTGAGGGGCTCGATAACTGAGAGATTACACTTATGTTGTCATCACAGAAGGTGTCCGTAGTAGAAGAGGTGGACTGTTCCACCTTTTCCTTGGTCCGGACGTTAAAATAATCAAGAGTGGTGGCCCTTGTGGCATCTACCATTCCATCATAACTTAGGAGACCCAGCTCAACAGCTGGTGAAGTTGATGCTTTTAAAGAGGCATCACCCTCTATGTTTTTTTTAGATTCGGTTTCCATTTGAATCCCACGAGTATCCGAGAAATGAAGGTCACCCACAGCAGAGATCGGTATACTGTGGGAAGGCTACTTTAAACCGGGGGTCGCCTGGTACCCGGAGTTCACATACTAAAGACTAAGCTCCCCCTTAGCCACGCAGCTCTCAGCGTATGTTGTCCCACCAAAACTTGGGGCAATGGATTTACCGCCATTGCACGGTCGTGTAAGTTACTTGGCTACATTCTAGGATGCATGGCCCGGTTGTCGCCACGAGGAGGCGTAACTACACTAGGAAGTAGTCTTATGAGAATCGCATATCCTAGAAAGCTTTGACTCCTAAAACTACTCCCCCAACAACCAACATAATTACTTTGTTGTCATAATAAAAGTCATCACAGATTCTCACAAACGTTGCGGCTTTTTCGATTTACTTTTCATAGTATTTAATTTTTTTATCTTTCATTACTCTATTTAATGAAGAGCATCTGCTTTTTGAATCCGTAAATATAATTATCTTCGTAAATCCATACCTCAGTGCTTTTCCGTTGTTTTAATTGTTGATTTGTTATTTAGCTATACTTTCAGTTTTACATTTGAATTTTTAAAATAGATCCCTATTCCGGCTATGTTTTGTATTACTATCTGTATCTGTGTAATTTTGTTGATATTCTTGGTATTTGTTAAGCATCTCTACGTATAGTGACATTATTTCGATTTTATTCATTAATTTACCACTATTTCTTTTCATATCTTCATGTGTGGTTTGGTTTATTGTTGGTCCTATTGCCTTGTTTTCCCGTTGGGTTATTTTTGATAAAATATTGTAATCTCTGTATAGTTTTGATAGTTTTCCCATTATTTCCTTATTTTTGATCTTTTTTTTGTGTAGCGGTTTTTATTTATCTATTTTGCTATATACGTATTTGATTGATATTATTTTATTGTCTAATTCTGCTGGAAGCATTGCTGTTTCTGCTAGTAAGTTGGTATTGGTGTAGTTTTTAACATTCCAGTACAAATCCTTAGGCTTTTATTAATTATCTGTTGTTTTATTCCTGTGCTGTTTTTAATGTTCATTGACGTAATTGTATCTGCAAATTTTGTTCTTGTAAGCAATAATACAGCTTTATATACCTACAGATGTGTACATTCATTATCGTGTATGGGTGGACTCCTCCAGTTTTATGTGTTATAGATTTCAATAGATTTGTCGCATTTTCAATTTCTGGTAGTAGAGATAATTTACTGTTGAAAGTTACTCCTACGAGTTTTTGTTTTTTATATTTTATATTTCAGAGTCGTTGAAGTTGATCATTCCACCATGGTTTCTTGTTATATTTATTATTAGCTATTATTATTTTTGTGTTTTGTATTATTGTGTCTTCTATTATTGTTTCACTATTATTTTGGTTGGTGCATTCTCTAAATTTTATCTTTTTCCCGTATTGCTTGTTTCCAGTCCACTATCTCTTTCCTTGTGTATTTATATATGTTCATATTGATTATTATGGGTAGATGATTTGATCCAAAGTTTTCATCTAAGCAGTGCCACGTTAATTTGTTGATGTTGTATGGTTTCTCAGGTCTTGTCTTGTTGGTTTTCCCGTGTTGAGTAGCTGTAGATTGCTATTTTCAATTAATTCCGCTATTTTTTTGCCTGCGTAGTATCTTCTTTTATTGTATTTTCCGACATACTGCATAGTGCATTTATGTCTTCGGTTATTATTGTGTTGGGGTTATTTTCGGCTTTCTCTAATTTTTCCTTAAATTCTTTTATTTGTATGTTAGCTATTCCATTTGGTGGGTTATAGAATGATATTATATTTATATGGGTATTTATATATTTGATTTTTATTTTTATTGTCTTTATGTGGTTCAAATTTAGGTTTATGTCCATTAGCTTTATTCATATTATTTTGTATATATAGAATCCTACCCCTCCATGTCCATCCTGCCTAATTTTTTTTTTACTAATTTATAATTGGCTATAAGTGGTTGAAATCCTTGGTGTATCCAGGTTTCACTTAAGATGGCTATGTCTTTATTCTGTGAATTCATGAATGTTTATGGTAGGCTTGAATTACTCCTGAGGCTTCAAATGTTTATTTCTATTATTTTTATGCTGCTTTCCATATTTATTTTATTTTCAGGTTTTGAACCAGATCTTTTAGATCTATTTTTAATAAATCTGGTACTATATAATTCTTATTGCTGATTAGTATGAAGTGGTTTAGTGCGATTTGTAGTTGGTCAAATTTTTCTCGTTGTTATTTAATTATTTGATCATTTTTGTTTGCTCTCATTATCCATGCATTTGGTATTGTTTCGTCATTTTTATTATTACTAGGATAATTTTGGGCATCTAGTTCTTTATATGTTTTTATTTTTTTATGATATGTCTTTTTATAAGTGTTTGTTTCTTTTTTTCCAGACATTGTTTCGAGTTAGTAAAGTGTTGTACTCCTTCACAGAATTTACATTTTGGATTTTCCTTGCATTCGTGTGTTTGGTTTATTGTTGTTGGTTTAGCCCATTTATCACATATCTTTATTACTGAGCGACAAATTTTTTTTATATGTCCATAGCTGAGACATGCTGAGCAGAATCTTATTCTTGGCATTATATTTATATAGTAGAATGACAGATGTTCTGGTAGTTGGCTTGCTCTTAGTTCCACTTTTAATATATTGGTGCCTTTTAGCGTTTTATTTATTTTGTCCCATGTTTGTATTACCTCTCTATTTGTTATCGGATATTCACATTTTAAATTTTCTTCTATTTCTTTTAGTGTTAGTACTCCCTCCACATGTGTGTAGGCTTCGGGTATATAGCATCTATAGCCTTTTTCCAATAGGATTTTGTTGATCGGATCATCTTTTCTTATACACTTTTTTGGTTTATCATAGGAGTCAAATTCTATTCTTGCGATCTACTACTTATACATTATTTTGGTATCTATTAACAAATAAAATGGTCCATAATCCTTGTCTATATATTTGTTTTCCACCATATTTTCATTTTGTTTATTTTCTACCTCACTTTTTGAGTCCTGCATTTCGCTATCCATATTTGGTTCATTATGCTTCTTCCTATCGTTTGATTTCCTCTCATTATGATTGGATATTTTTGTTTCTCGCTCTCTAGCACTATTATTATTATTTATTTCTCTTTTTTTGTTTGTTTCATGTTCTTCATATGTGCAGAATTCGTCAACGAATATTTTATTTTCGCCTTTTAAAATATTTGATCGACTTGGGTTGCCGCCATTTTGGTTTCCCTTACCAATTCCTATTTGATATTTTTTTATTAGTTTTCCAATCCACAAATTTTTTGAAATGTTTTTTATTTTTATTGTTTTTTTCTCTATATTTTCTTCAATTTCACTTACACTTCTACTTTAAATTTCACTTCTAGAAAATTTCCTTTTTTTTTGCATGTATTGACACTTACAAGATCACAAGGCGACTAAACATCGATAAATTCTTTAATTTTTATTTAAGAAGAAACTGTTACTCAATTTATACAATTTATAGAAGTTTAGTAGTTTAGTAATTTTATAGGATTTATAGAAATTATGAATTGAATAATTGGAATTTGAAAAATTTATAGAGAATGTATTTATAAGAACTTTAACAAAATTTATAAGAACTACAGAATTTTAAGACTTTATTGAATTCATAGAATTTATAGAATTTACAAAATTTTTATGACTTATAGAATTTATAGAATTTAAGGTATTTAAAGAATTTATTGAATTTATAAAATTTAAGGAAATTATTGAATGCATCGACTTAACAAAGTTTACAGGATAATTATTTAAATTTTTGTAATTTATAAAATTTTCAAAATTCAAATAGCTAATTTATAAAATTTATAACAATTAAGGAAATTTTAGAATAGGTAAAATTGAAATTTGCTAAACTTAAAGAAATTTTATTATACTTAAAGTTTATAAATTTTATAGACCAAAGTTTATAAAATTTATAGAATTTGTAGAGTTTAAAAAACCTTCTGAATTTTTAGACTTCATGGAATATACAGAATATATGAGATTTATAATAAAATAATTTTTTTGGTAAAAAAAAAAAAAATTAATATAAATATAAAGCTTAAAAAGTGAAATAAATAAGATTTATATAATTTATAAGATTTAAAGAATTTATACAATTTTTAAATTTATGGAATGTATATAATATTCCCAAATTCTAAAAACTTTATAAATTATGTAGATTGTTAAAAAACTTTAAGTTGTGTAAACCTTATAAGTACTGTATATTCCACAAATACCAAAAGGTCTAAAAATTTAGTAAGTTCTGTAAATTCAATAAATGCCATTATTTCTATAAACTTTTTAACTTCTATAATTTTTTAAATTTGAAAATTTATGAAATTTGTAGTATAAGCAGAATTTGAACAATTTCGGGAATTTGTTGTAAAATTGAAAAATATATCCAATTTCAATTTGTAGTACTAACAAAATTTAAAAAATTTAAATATTGCGTAGCGGTTATTGAATTTATAGAATTTATAGAATTCATAGAATTAAAATTTATAGAAATAAGCGAATCTATAAAATTTATAGAATTATGAAATTTTTGAATTTGTAAAATTTGTAAAATTTGATGAATTTAAGAATTATAGAATTTACAGAACTCACCAAATTGATAAAATTGAAGAAAATAGTAGAATTGATTGAATTTACAGCATTCACAGAAGCAGTAAAATTTGTAGAATTAAAATTCTATAAACTTTACTATTCCTACAAATTTTATAACTTATATAATCATATTTTGTGACCTATAAATTTAATCAGTCCTACAAATTCCTTTAATTTTGCCAATTTGGTTAGTTTAATAAATTCTATAAATTTTCTATATTAAAATTTTTAATTGCATATTCAATGTGATATATGTGTATGTGATCAATTTTATCATCTAGCGGTGACCTTTTACTTCTAGATGATAAAGTTGATTACCGTTATTCATCAATAAGCATCTGATATTTTTTTGAAAATTTAAACTGATATACATAAATCCAGAAAATTAACTGGTGCCCGATCTTCGGTTCCCGATAACTTATCCACACATGACTTTAACTTTAACTATCCTCGGCAAAATTACTGAAGGTAGATTTGCTTTATTTATTGAATTGATAAAGGATAAACTTTTCATCTTTTTCACCATCACTACCAACTATGCCAAAAGAATTAACAAGTTAACGTTATTCGTGCGGATTATTTAAAGTGATCCTTCCGTGGAATTTATAAAATTTAAAACAATTACTGAATTTGTATAATTTATAAAATTTCTAGAATTGGGAAAGTTTATTGTATTTATAGAATTTAAAGAGTTTAAAGTGTTTATAGCCTTTATAAATTTATAGAATTTATTTAATATCCATAAATTCTATAAACTTTCTAAATGCATGTTCTACAAATTCCATAAAGTCTGAAAAATCAGTAAACTCCTTAAATTCTTTAAATTTTATCAATACTGTAAAATAAATTCTATAATTTGTAATTAAAGAGGAAACTGTTATATAATTTATATAATTTATAGAATTTTAGTAGTTCATAGAAATTAGAAATTTATAAAATTTAATGGATTTGTTTAATTTATAAAATTTAAAGAAATTATAGATTTTATAAACATATTAGAATTTTTAATATTCATGGACTTTATAGAATTTATAAAATTTATAGAATTGGAATTTGTAGAATTTTAACAACTTTCTGAATTTTTAGACTTTATTGAATTCATAGAATTTATAGAATTGACAAAATCAATAGCATTTCTAGAATTGATCGAATTTAAGGTATTTAAAGAATTTATTGAATTAATAAAGGTTACGGGATAAAGTTTTAAATTTCTTGAGTTTTTAAAATTTTCAGAATTCAAATAGCTAATTTATAAAATCTACAACAATTATTGAATTATAGAATAGGTAAAATTGGAATTTGAAGGATTTGTCCTCGCGAGACCAGTAAATTCCTTGATTGATTTAGCACTGAGCAAGATTTAACGAAAATAAATTTAGTTAGTATTCTTTCATAAACCATATAATTTTCTGGTTTAAATGAGGGTGCAGAGACACAAAGTCAATTGAATTTATTTCCAATTTTATTGAATATATCATCGCCGTTAAAAAGAAAAGAATTTACATTAAAAAATTTGTTACCTTTAAAAAACTTTCTGTTTTTAGTATTTGTTGTACATCAGAAAAAACGATAAGAACCATAAAAATTCTTTGATCTTTGTGTGCAAGGTTGACGAAGCAATTATTAAAATATTTTGGTTATAACTTTAAAATTAAATCTTCCATTTTCAGAATTTCTTCCCTTCAAGTCAATGACTTTATTTCCAAATATTCGCTAACTATTTCTACAAAAAATTTAATTGACTTTATTTCCGTAAAACATAAACTGGTTTATGGCCCAGGAACAGCCCCATAAAAATTCATTGCATTTTAGGTTAGGTTAGGTTAAGGTAGTGGTCCGAAGAAAACCGGCATGGGCAAGACTCCTTAATTTTACCGCAGTAAAGTCTTCTAGATCTGTTCTTGCTACTTTTTAATCCGTATCGGTACGTTATGAGAACTTTTTTATACGAGTTCCAATCGACAGAAGCTCTTGGTTTGTTGAATCTAGTTGGACTTTCAGTAGAGCCTACTATTACTTTATTAAAAGCGTTAGACAGCTTAGACAGCTTGTCTACTGTGGCATCACTTTTGTGTTATTTCGGGAAATTTTGGCACATGTACTGAAACTGAATTACCTATAATAGCCCTTAAGGTGTCCCAGTCGGTATACCTCCTACTCCTTTAGATTGAACTTTTAGGAAATTTCATGTCCATTTCAAACTGAAGATACAAATTATCTGACCAGGAATCGTCTTACGACACTTTCCAATTTATTAGACTTTTCATAATAAAATTCGAGACAAGAATAATATACTTCTGTCTGTCTTTATAAAAGTAGGCTGATTGGCTATGTCGGCTTATATAGCAAGAGACCTTAGAATGTAAATAAGATGTAACTCGCAACGCTGATTTGTATCCATACTTCTCCAGATTCTAAGTCTCCATAATTAGTTTCATTAGATTGACTGATGGAATATTCACTTAATGTGATGCTAGGTAACCTACTAATTTCCAGAGGTTATATTTGCCGACCTCAATGTTAACCGCTGGTACATCTGTATTGCTGTAATTTTATAGCAGAAAACAGGTTGGATTATTGTTACCTGAATGGGAGTCTTGAGTTCATGTTGTGTGATCTGTTAAGAGTCGCGCTAATATAATGACCACTACAAATAATTTACTAAACATACACAGACACTACCTTATATTCACTTTCAGGGCGACACCTCTACGATGGCCAGTCATTGGCCATTGAAAATCAACACCAAACAATTTTTAGTATACGGTTTTACATTAAAATCGATAACTGTTCTGTTGAGGGTCGCGCTAATATGATGACCACTACAAATTCTCAATTAAACAAACACACATATAGCCTTATATGTACACTTTCAGAGAGACATTTCTACGATGGCCTGTCATTGGCCAGTGAAAATGAACTCTAAACAATTTTTAGTATAAAAAATTTCAGTTATTTAAGAAACGTGATTTAAGCTGTTGTGAGGCTTTCGTTTCAATTGAAATAAAGTTCACGCTATCCGATAAGCAACAGAAGTTATTTGAAACAAATGTCAACGTTTTGAGGGCCAATCATTACGATTTCCCAGAAGCTTTTTTGCATTGCGAAAATGAGGCGGTGGCTTTTTGAAGTTTGCAATAACGATGTTATTTTCAGGAAAGTTTATGAACTAAGATACAATATTGTGACAGCCTGCCCAAATACACCAAGATGTCAGTGCTTTGTAAATCCGAACTGGTCATTTTTTACCAGATTAACGTTCAAAAGTTTTTCAATGTACTACTCCTCCATAATATGTAGAGCGCTTTGCGTTTATAGCTTCGAGCACGAACTGAACCGGAACATTAAATCAAAAAAATTAACTGAAATGTTTACTTATTTTAAATCCGAATTGTAATCGATTTAATAAAAAAAAAAAAAAAAATCCCAAATTCTAACTGGAAAGAAATTGTTTTTGTTTTATTTTGGTTTTTGTGTCCCAAAATTCACCTAATGACGCAGCACCGTCGATTATCGATGATTGCAGCGTGACTGATTTACAAGTGAATCTGATGAAAAGAAGAAGAGAACGTATATCTTCGTCTAATAATAATGTTGTGTGAGTTTGTCAACCGGGCATTTGCGACAGGAAGCCGGAGGATAGAGCCTCGTATATCTACTGATAGTTTCTGATTTTTGCCACAAACACAGAATTTTCTTACCTCTATTCGATGAAATGCTGACCATCTCCTCGGTAATTGGTTTAAGTGCACTCTCTGATAGTTTACTTTGTTTTACTTTGTAGGAGCAGGTCCCATAGATTACCGTCGATTATTTAAGAACTCGAACCAGAGCCAGAGTTTACATTGGAAGAAACCATCGTTACTTAAAATACCCGAGCCATCTTTCACAAGCGCAATAAAGTCTTCTCAAGCCTATTTTAGAAGCACGGAAAGAAGACAAAATTTATATAGCGGTAGGTATCAGTGTTGTCGACAAGTGATTTTTGAATAAACATAATAAATGTTATAGAGATAATTTGAAAATTTCTTGGAATGAAATTCTGGAATATTTACAAGGCGGTTAATTCCTTGAGTCGGTATGTAAAGGTTACCTCACTGCAACATATAAATAATTTCTTTACAAATTCAACAACCTTTAATGTGAAATTAATTCAATATATGGTATTGTTTGCATAAAAATTTTATCACATCGAATAAAGATTCTAATTCGTGTAAATAAACAAGAGCTTATAAAAAAATTTAATTTAGCTTCGGTTCAGGTACTTCTTGTTTTAGTTTAGACTAGCTGTATCCGGCCACGCGTTGCTGTGGCTCAGTCTATGTTCTGGATAAATGAAAAAGAAAGAAAAGAGTAAGCACACGTTTCTATAATGTTTAATTTCACAATACTTGTGGGTATACAATATTTTTTGTTGTTCCATTGTCTTGATATAGAGATTGTCTGGTTTGCCGACTCTAGAACACGCAACGCATAATTTTCCATGTGAATAGCAATTCGTATCTAGATCTAAACCACACAAAACTACACAATTCTAAAGATGGGCCCTGAGCTTTGTTGATGGTGATTGCAAACGCCAATTGTTCTTGGCGGCAAGAATGGCTCGTTCACTCAGCCAATCGTGATTCTTATAATTGGTTTGAATATTGGGAAATACTTTTTCAGCCAATTCTTCTTTTGACGTCATTAACTTGCAGAAGTTATGAGGCAATGAAATTCGCCCTGAGGTCAGATCAACCGGCACCATTCTGTTCCCAATTTCCAGCAATTGATGTGAGAATATTTCAGCTGATCGGTCGTTTTGCAGATGGACACGCATATTTGTAGTTAATTTTAGGTATTTACGTGTCGCCACTGGTGTCGATGGAGGAACTACATTTAATATTTGCCTGAAATCTTCTGCAAGCGAATACGTTCCCAAATGGTTTAATTTTTCCACGCAAATCTTGCAATGATCGATCAAGAGCCTTGAGTGATTTTTTGTGGGCCATTGTGCATTCATCCCAAATAATAGGTTTGCACATCTGCAACACTTTTCCTATGCCGCATGCTTTGGAATTGTTACACATTGAGAGTTTCAATGAATTGCATGTTTAATGACAATTTCAAAGCGGAATGAGCAGTTCTTCCACCTGGTAGCAATGTCGCAGCTATTCCGGATGACGCAAGAGCTTAGGGTATGCCATTTTGGGATTGAATTACTGCCAAAATCAATGTAATTAGGAACGTTTTACCAGTTCCTCCTGGCGCATCTAAGAAAAAGGTTTTTCCACCTCATTATTGACAGTTTGCATTATTTGATCGTAAATGGTTTTTGCTCAAGCGTTAGCTTAGGAACATTTGATTGCACATACAACGAAAGATCACCGGTGTTGTAATTTTGTTCACGGCGCAATTCTATATCGAACGGAGCAGCAGCAGATTGGTTTGGTGATAGCATTGCCAATTGATTGAGAACTTTGTTCGCGATTTTTAAGCAAAAATCGTTAATCATTATCAATGTTTAGTTGTAGATTTTTTGCTGTGAAGTTAATGTTCATATTTGAATTTTCCTCGCATATTCGTCGGAAAATATCTTCCGCCATGTGCGATTTTTATTTCTCCTATAACTCTGTTGGAGATGAAGACGAGCAGGCGGTCAATATGATTGCAAACAATGCACGAACTTCATTTGGATGTGACGTTTTGCACCCGTCATTAATGCATACATCTCAATGTCTGTCGTTCTGCAATAAATTTAAAACTTGACATGCGCTGCGGAAAGTAGCGTGTGTAACGCTGTTGACAATTCTGAATTGCTGGAAAGACGTTGGACCGGACACATTTACCAACACCGTGCGATGAAAGAAGCATTCATCTTTATTGGGATGCACGGTGTACAGTCTGCCTATCATAGTTTCTTTGAATATGTCAAGTTGTCCCTCGATTCGCTCTCCTCGTTTGCGCCGTTCAAATGATTTCCTACTTACATTCCATGTGTAATACGTAGGCACTTCCGAATACAGCAGTGTTTTAGCAAACGCGTCGTTTTGACGTAACGTGAAGGAAGCAATTAGCTGTGTAGCCGGTAGATTCAGTGCAATTTGTTGCACATTCGCAGCTGTGAAGGGAACACGTTGCCCATTTTCTAGACGTAATGCTAGGTGAACAACAGCTGGACTTCCTTCATGTATGGGAAATGAAAGGATTTGCCATACAATTTCATTGCTGCTTATGTATCTTCCAGCCTGATGCTGTGCGATTTCATCGATACGTATGACTACATTCCTATTACTTCTTTCTGGTTCAACACCAAAAACCGCCATGTAGCTCTGCCTTTATTCACGTACTTACAAATGTATTTGATCGATTTAACGGAGTTACACTATTCCACATTTATATACGCTTTGTATGTTTTTGATAGCAAAGGCGAATTTGGAACAACCCACCGGTTGTCTATTTCGATGTCACCGTTTCGCATTTGTATGGTTGCTAATTTACCACCATTTTCTAGTGATCTTCTTCTGTATAAAAGATATCCATCGTTTCCAGTAACAGATTCAGTGTTCATGGTCATTGTATCATATGTTTCGTTGCAACTTCATGCAAATCATTTTCATCGTCGGCATCGGGTATTTCAGTGCATATTACATCGTCGATTCCGTTTGAAGTGATTTTGTTATACATAGAGCCAGATTAGTATAAGTGCGTGTGGCAATCCTCTCTTTTGCCATTCCACTGAGTACATCCAACAGCGCAAAGACCCAAACACTTCATGTTTTATCGTGAAATCCATCAGCGATTTCAGCTTCTATCTAAAAACGATTCCATGACATTTGCTCGAAAAACATTTCCTCGAAAAACATTTTCTCGAAAAACATTTGCCCGAAAACATTTGCTCGAACAACAATTACTGGAACGTCATTTCTGGTAAAATTAATAATCGAAAAATTCTTCAAAAACATCGCGCGATTTTTTTGAAGAATTTTTCGATTATTAATTTTACCAGAAAATGATTATTGAATATTAATTAAATGCTATTTTGTTTTTAACTTTTTTTAGATTTTTAATTAAATATTTAAATTTTTTTTTGGTTACTTTTATAATACAGTATTGTATGCAATTGCAGTTAAATAATCGGTGATTTCCATAATTGAATATTTCTCAGCAACATTTTTGATTCTTTTATCTAAATCCCGATATTTTTTGTGTTTTGGAGGCATTGGAGTTCCAGCAAAAATTTGCTCGAGAACTATTTCATTTTTTGATTGTTCTAGTTGAATTTTTTCAAAAAAAAAATCAACAGATGGATGTTCACAACCAACTAACCGGGAAAATCCATTATGCCAACCTTCAACGCAGTTATTTGTTCGAGCAGAATGTTCTAGTGTTGCAGTATAAATATTCCATGATTCAATACAATACCTGGGATTGCGCCTACCAGTTTCATTTTTAGACCGCACATCAAATCTGCCGATATAATTATCCTCAAAATAATCCAATATTTCATTAGCTTCTTCTGGGATAAAATTGATTTCAGTTAAAGATTGGAAAGCGTTAATAACATCGGCCGGCGGCACAAATGCAACTGATAAAATCATACGAATTTTATGAGCGAACACTGCATCCTGGTCATATTGAGCTTTTAAGCCCACCTGACATATTTTGCGATATAAACTCTGGCCTAAATGAAAGAAGCAAAATTTTTGTTGAGCATCTGGAAAAGATACGGAAACTGCGTTTATAATAGCTTGTTCAAAATCTGACATTAAATGCAATGGTTTTAAATAAACATTTAACAATTTTAACTGTTCGAATGCCCTTTTGTATGATTCAGTTAATTTGTTCGGTAATAAGACATACACTAATGGTAAAGATTGCTTTTCTTTTATCCCATGTATTGTAAAAAGTTGATTAAAAATTAACGGTACTGTTTTAAAAGTACCATCAACGAACCACATGTCAGATTGCGCCAAAAAGTGAAGATTTCGTTGGGTTGAGAATATCAAAATTCGAGTTTCGGTAGGCCCTGAATCATACAGCAAAAATGGATCACCCTGAAGAGTAACATTAAATTTTTCTTGTATAATTAAATCAATTAACGATTTTGGAATAACAGCATTTCCTTGTCTTTGTCTGTGAATTGTGCGCTGCATGGATGGAATAGACGGCATATGGACTCTTACTGGATTATTTATGGCAACAGTAGATTCAGCAATAATATGTTGTGTATTACTATTTGTAGATATAGCTCTCTTTTTAATTTCAGTAAGGGTTTTTCTAACACCAACATTTGCTGAATTGCCAGCATGATTATGCTCTCCATCTTTCTTTATAATAACATCACCTTTGGTATTAATTCGTGCTTTACATCGATTTTTCCGATTATTCGTGCAAACCCAGTACGTAACATCATTATGCTGTTTATTTTTAATAAATACATAACCATCTACTAGGAAGCACGGCTTATTTTTTGTTGTTTTTAAATTATCCATACTGGTTATCTACAAGGTTAGAAATTTTATTTTATTTTATTAAGTTTATTCTATTTTAAAGTTTGTATATTTATCCTTACCAACATTGTTTAATTTTTATATGTTTAAATAGTAAACATTATTGTTGAACTAATAAATATTTTGGTTGAATGACATTTCAATTGTTTTGGTTGAAAACATAGACTACTTATTTCAAGTTTTTTTTCGAGAAAATGTTTTTTGAGTAAATGTTCTTAGAGCAAATGTGGTTTTATTCATTTTAGTGAAAGTGTTTTTCGAGTAAATGTTTTTCGAGCACATAATTCTCGAGTAAATGTTTTTATAGAATATTTTTTCCGAGTAAGTGTCTGGGTACCATCTAAAAACACATGATGTGATGTCATGCCTATCTACCGGCGATTGTCCGGGAAGTAAGAGCGGTTGTGTATCATACCAAATGTAATAAATAGGTCTGGGCGCACGTAGTGACGAACATCCGTAACTGCATCTTGGGCTTACTGAAGCATCTGACGTGGCCTGCCTGTATACGAAGATGGCAAAATCTTTAGTCTTCCAACGTTAGTTGTATCACCGTCGTTTACAACTGCATCCACAACTGCACCCTGTATTCTTCAGAGCAAAGCTTGGTCTGATTCAAACGGATTAATAACAAACGTTCTGTTTCAATTTTCGCAAACATATCCACACTGTATTGGTGAAACAATCTCGACTCATATTAATCGGTATGATTAATAATTCATTGCGCTGCATTTCTTATTTATTTCATCGCCACTGACTGGATTTATCATCTTAACGTCGAAGTGATATCCATCGGCAACATCCCAGAAAATTATTGGATATTGCAAGGCATCGTAACATCGATGAGTTTCTGCAACTTTTGTCGATTGATCGTTTCTCAGATGAAGACCAATAACTCTGGGTTGGAATTGAACTCCGACTCCAACAATTGCTACTTTGTCTATAGTTGGATCATTAAATCTTCGCACATGTTCTCTAGCAGGCGTTTTGTCAGCATGAATATCAATCTTGTGTATATCAGATGTTGATCTGTTTTGAACAAACGAACTAAATGGTTTTTAACGTGAAGAAGCTCTTCTAATTGGGAAACAATAGACCTTTTTATGCCGGTAGAAATTCCGTAGCGTGCATTCTATTCATCATTGCCATCACCGATGTAATACATTTGTAGGAATTTATTTTGACCATCTGAGAATGGAAGCAGGGAACCAGGGTTTATGATAAATTTGTCCTGTCACTTTGAAAGTTGGCATGAAATGAGCTGTTACGATTTCTGCGCCGTACGACGTCATTTGGAAGCATGAGTTGTATTTCCTGATGTTAGATAGGAAATGCTTTGATTCGGCGGTGTATTCGGCCAGCAAAGTTTTCTACTAGACAAATCTGAAGCTGCAGAAAGCGATCGTCGTGCCAGGACCGTTCGGTGATGCCCGTTCTTCCTCAGTTAGATCTGCAATTACTCGTCGCAGTGCTTCCGCTCCGCGAGTTAGAATACCTAAGCTTGATTTTCTGCGAGGCATTATTTTGATGAACTAATCAATGCAATCAAAAATATTGAAAATTCTAAGTGACAGCAGTTGCCAAGAAGCATGCTGTGCTAAGAGCAATGTTTAGTATTGCGTCTGTTGCTGTTACGTTCAATAGATGGTGCTGTTTTTCAAAGAAAGCATGTTTTATCGGTCGCAGGTGCGTTAGCACGTATTCGAATAAAACGTTATGTCAAAATTACAAAGCAATCGATGAAGAACTTTCGGAGATTTAAGAGTCTGAACAAACGAACATTTACATTTTTATTTATATAGATAGAAAGCTTATGAAAACTCAATAATGACGATTTTCTTCTTAAAAATTAGCTTTTAGTGTTTTACGACGAAAACCAAACTAAACTTACACAAAGCGTGTTTGTGTTGAATTCGGTCGCTGTTTTTTTTTTATTTTTTGCTTCAAGTTATATTAAATGCAGTTGAAATGGATAAAACTTTGTTGAATCTCAGCAAGAAATAAAAAATTTAAAAGAAATTATTCGATTTACCACAAAAACTAAAATGTTTTTTTGTTCAGAACAGTTTGGGTTGGAATTCAATTAAAAAATTTGTGCCAGGAAAATCTTTTGAAAACAAAAATTTTATATTATTTCTTTACTTTAATTTTTTTTTCTTCTTCTTTGTGGTTAATTTGACAAGAAAATTAGATTTTAATGTTTTTTTAATTAACTCTGAACTCTTTTGGAATTTTGGTTTTTCCTTTAATTTAATTTGTTTGTGAATGCCATACGATTTTATTTTATTATTGGATGACTTTATGTGGGTTGATGATATCTGTAGGATTATCTCAAATTAAAGATGAAAGTCCCAATAGTAATTCTATTTTAATTTAATCAACAAAATACGAAAGGTTTTTTTTTATTGAATACAAATTATTCCAATTTATCATTGTGTCCCAACATTATTTTTTATTATTCTTTATAGAATAATGAAAATGTGAGATAGTTAATCAAACTAACTGTAACAAACGTCTTACAATTAATAACACTTATATATTTATATCAATTTTCATGAAAATTATTCTTTCTAATACACAAGAACGATTTGATCAACTTGATTTGAGACTCATTTTTCCTTCCTACATTAGGTTTTGTTTGTATTTCCCAAAACTCATGAATATCGGTGGTATTCACCAAGAAAACCAAAAAAAAAAAACGAAACGTTAAACAAATTCAAGATACATTTTCATTTCTTTCTCTTTGTGTGCTCATATTATTATTTACTTATTTAATATTTTGTCCACGATTTATTTTATTTTTGCCAATTTTCTTCATTTCCCTTTTAACGATTTCCGTTTTTGTATTATCCTGTTTGGTTACACGGAACACATTTTTTGTTTGTTTGTTCTATTTTTATCCCATAGAGATTTTTGTGCTATATGTAACAATATGTTTGTTGACAAATAATAATATATTCTTATATAATTTTTTTGCTTTGCCTTAGATCTGCTTCGGTATATACCATATATACATAAGTAGCTATAAAATATAAGAAGGACAAAGTAAATTTGTAATCAACAACACACAAGCAAAAAAAAAAATATATAAATAAATAGATAGCTAATATTTGTTTCTTACACAATGTAATATTGTGAATCGTCTATGTTTCATTTGACTATGTACCGATGCGGGGTTGGTGATAAAAATAATAAACGAAGAGAAGGAAATCCACCCGGTTAGATGAAAAGTTGTTTTTAATTTAACGGAAAATTGCTTGTAATTTTTTTCCAGTAGCTCTCTTCTTACATTTTTACTTAATCATACAATCATTAATCTTCGTCAAAAGATCGCGGCGGGAAAGAAATAAAACCAAAATTTAATTACAGATGACAAAAAAAAATTATGTTTAATTAAAAATAATAATAAAAAAGCTTCAGAATAATAAAAATTACAAATCATTTTAATGTTTCGGGTTTATTAAACATTTGAGATTATAATACACTTGTTTAATGATTTTCAATCTTGATATACAATACATAAAAAAAAAAATTCTTGAATAATCGATAAAAATCTGTATGATGTGATAAGGGGTAGGAGTCATTTAGCACATAGCTAATATTTATGGCGTAATGGTATGGGATCCATTTTATTTTTCCAAGGGCACCGTTATTTTCAGAAAATACATATTATTGTAAGCTAAGATACCTACAACCAAACGGCTTCTAATTAATAAATATGCCTTTAATATAAATAGCGTTGTTTATTTGGATTTTGTATTTGAGTGAATAATATTCTTTTTAGCAATATGTTTGTCTCGCAAACAATTAAAACAATTACCGTTACGGATTGATAAAGCATACATATATTTCACCCTGATTACATGTCAGGACTGTATAGGAAAAATGTATTAGTAAGGAAGAAATCAACCTGGTTACAGAGAAAACACAATCCATTAAGTTTAAATTCTACGAAATAAGTTCAGGACTTTTTATCTGACTAGAATTTATTATTCAATTATAAATTAATGTTTCATTTTAATTCAATGACTTTATCCCCTCCAAAAAATTGCTTCCTATAAGACAAATTAAGCCATATATCAAAACCAACAAAAATGTCTATACAAGCCAAACAGTAAAAACACTTAAGATATGGAAAAGTACACTATATTTGTATATATACACAATCCGAACAAATATGTTTTTGTTGTTGTTTAAATATTAAATCAAAAAAAATCAAAATTTTCTTGAAAGGATATGTGTAAAGAGCTACCGAGACGGCTTGCATAAATATTTTTGATGGTTTTGCATATACATATATGTACATATATAGTTTTTAAGAATTAACACTATCCAGTAGTAAAATTTGGTATATTCCTACATCCATAACTGCATGTTAAGGAAACAAACGTTATTAAGGCGAATCGATGTTTAGGGATGCAGTTTTAGCGGATACTGTTATAGTGAAATGTTTTTGGGGAGGAGATGTTTATGGAAATATACTGAACCCAATTTAATGACTCAGTTATGTCCAGTAGACACAAAAAGAAATTAGACAATTTTAAGAAAAATCTTTGCCAGAAAATGATATTTTTAAGCTTCCGTGTCACACGCAAGCATTAGAAAGATGCGAAAACCTTTTTTTTTTTTTATATATTTATTATGGCACTAGCTCCAAAAAAGGAGCCTTCTGGCCCGATTTCAAATTTTCAATTTTTATTTTTTACATATTTTATTATTATTTTTTCCCTTTCAATCAACTTTCATACAGCGATCCACTTTTATACCGTTATACCACTCAGCTTGATAAATTCATACATTATCTTGTACTCATTTTTCCCCATTCGTAATAATTCATTCTAGTTTCTTGCATTTATAAGAACATCGAACATTTCTCTATTTTGGCTAAATTTGGAATATTTTAGAATTAAATATTCGATGTCTTCCACAACCAAACAACTTTCACATAAATCATCCTTACTCAAATAACGCTTTTTTAAGCATTCTTTCCAATTACCATGATTCAATCTCACCGGTTCCATAGTTCGTATCATTGTAGTGTCTCCTTTGATTTCCTTAAAAAAATGATTTTCTCAAAGAAGCACTACACCATTCAAAGTACTTCTTTCCTTTTACCCTACTCTTTTCCATAAATTCATTCTCCCATTTTCTCCAAAGATTCTTCTGAAACATCCGAAGTACATCTCTTGCATCCATGAATTCATAATCTGTTATCTCCTCAAGCATACAACCCCTTTTTGCAACCATATCGGCTATTTCATCACCTTTAATCTGTAGGTGTGAAGGCCTCCATTGTAGAATCACCTCACTCCCACAAGATCGAAGGTACTCATATATCTTTCCACTAACACACTGCCCTGAGTACCCCCTTCCTGTTTTATCAATTCTAAACCACTCACGGAATCGGAGAATAAAACTACTCTCCTCCTCCCTTCATTCATTGTCAACATGATTCCTTCCATAATTCCAATCAATTCTGCATTCATTATACAGATGCTACTCGTACCCAATCTTAACATTTTCTCTTTTTTCATTGCCGGAATGTAAATTCCTACACCCACCCGATCCTCATTAACACTAGCATCTGCATATACTTCCACATGTGCAAAATAATTCAGTTGCATTCTTCGAAATTCTCTCTTAACCGATAACTCATTCATCGTCGCTTTTGTTATGCTTCCAAAATTCAAGCACACTAGAATGGTCTCTGGCAATAAACTATTTTCATTCATAAACTTTTCAAGCCTGCCTTTCATCATCCAACATCTTCAAGTAACAACTAATCGTTACTATCACGTCATCATTTGTAAGAATTGATTTCTTTTTTCAGGATCATCCATTACAACGTTTCTTTCATTCCTCATTTTACCTCTCACTCTATTAAATTTATTCCATACATCTTTAGTTGTGGTTCTGTGTGTCATTTCTGACACATAGTTCCGCCAACTTCTCCTTTTTGCTCTACGGATAGCTTGTTTCAATTTTCCATTTACCCATTCATAATTTCGTCTACAATAACGACAAATACACCTGTTAAATTCACGCAAAGCTATCCGTTTCCTTTCATGCCAATACTGAATCTCCATGTCCCACCAACCGTTTACTTTAATTTCATTCGCTCTTATTTCAAAACTGCACATTTCATTAACTCTCTCTATTTCACACTCAACCTGGTTTGCATCATTTATTTCATTTGTTATGAGAATCTCATTCATAGGTTCAACCCATTTCTTACTATTCAGCAAAACCTTTTTCTCAATATCCACATTTACACCACCTAAACACGAAATGATCATAAAATGATCACTACCCAAATTCTCATCTATTACATTCCAATTGACTTGGGCCGCCAGTCCGCTAGACACTAAAGTGATGTGGCCCCAACATACGCCATCCTTGTTGGCCTACCATCGTTCAGAATCACGAGATCGGAATCCAGAACGAGGTTCGCCAACGAGTTTCCCCAAGCATCATTCCTTTCACACCCCCAAACACGCGAATGTGCATTCATATCACCCCCCAGAATCATGTCACTTTTCCCACGCACCCAGTCAAATAACTTTGTAAAATTCCTCAGGCCTTTATCCCTATCACTCACAGTTTTAATTGAAGCTGCATATACACTTACAATTAACAAATTTCTATCCAGATTCCTAGTTTTGGCTGCGATGACCTCGATGTACTCGAAATCGGGGACCCCCACATTAGTCAACATTATATTGGCTTTTGCCAATATCGCTACTCCGCCGAAGCCATCGGCCCTCGGTCTGGATAGAAAATTGTACCCATTCACTCGAAACGTCTTGTTCTCACGCTCCCATGTCTCACTTAAAAGTATTACATTCATACAGTCATTGGCCAGATAAATCCGCAGCATATAGCTTTTGGCATACATGCTTTGGATATTTATCTGACCAATTCTCAAGCATTCATTGGATCTTACATTCATTCCATTCTTTCTCCACCTGCATCCATCGCGATACTTAGCTCGTTCGGGTTCAAATATGAATATTTGCTCCTGCTGGTCAATTGTGTTGCTCTGCTTTCCTCTGTTGTTGTTGTTTTAATGTTATTAACAGCAGTCGCTGAAGTGCCTGGCAAATTTTCATTTGTTGTTGTTGTTCCTTCATTCTTATTTTTTTCATTTGTTTATTTAATTGAATTGTTGTTGTTATTATTGTTATTATTTCTTTTATCGATATTAATATTATTGTTATCTTTGTTGTTATTATTCTCATTTCTGATATTTTGGCTGATGTTTTTATTATTTTCAGTGTTTTGTTGCAGCACATCGCTGAATGATTGTTTGGTTTGTGCGCCGATGGTTGCTCCTGTTGTATTCGCATTTTGACGATAATAAAATTACCTAGCTTTGTGGTAGGTAATTCGCTGTATGGTTTTTATTTTAATAATCGCTTTTTCCATTTGGAATGTTGGGCAACTTTTGTCGAATGTGGTAAGCTCTGTTGTACAATTTGCACATTTAATCGGTTCACATGGTATCGCGTCGTGTCCATACGGTATTAATTTCGCACATTTGGGGCATACAGGCACCCTTTCACGTTTACTTTTGGTGTGACCATACTTTTGGCAGTTGTGACACCTCATTGGATTAGGCAGATATTGTCTTACGTCCAATCTCAAGAATCCGGCTTGAATGTATAGTGGCAATTCCTTCGTGTTAAAAGTTTGAATATGCAGTGGGGTTTCTTTTAATTCATTATTTATTTTTCGTTTAATGCGCTCCACCTTGATCACCTTTTGGCTCTCTAATTCTTTGCTTATTTCTTTCTTCTTTACGTGCATTAAATCATAGCTATAGATTACACCTTTGCTAAGGTTTAGGAATTTGTGTTCCTCCACTTGGATTGCCAGCTCGGCTAATTTCACGGCAATTATCAGTTTAAGGTATCCTTCTTCTTTGGTAGTAAGTATCAAAAGGTCCCCAATACGTAATCGCTGGGTTTCTTTTATGTGCGGTGTTATCATCGATAAACCTTTCTCAATAAGTAATGGTGACACTCCAATAAAACTTTTTTTTTCAGAATCAACTCTCTTTATCACCATATACTTTTATGATTCTTTACCATCCTCGAAGTAGTTTCGACGTCTTTTATTTTTATTTTCGTCAAGTTTGGCAAAACCTCTCGCAACAACGAGCGTTGCAAACCTGCTCCCAAACATGTTGGCAACCTGCCCGTAGGCAGTTACCTTAATACGGTTTACCACTACTTTTGTTGTTTACTGTCTATTTATTAAACACAAAATTAAACCAACTCAAAATTTAGTATTTTGGTTGTAAACAGTTGAAACATACTGATTTGTTATGTTGCAATTATTTATGGTCACGTAATATCACTTAATGGCGTAAATCTTATTAGTAAGGTTTTATACTAGTTTGTAACGAAAAATTAAGAACATTGTATATTGTGGTCTACATTTCTAAGTCGGCAAATGATGCCACAGTTCGAGACAAAATCGCATTTAAAGACGTATCCTTTGATGTAAAACTAGTTTTTACCATGATATCATGACTTTTTGAGTTTTAATTTGTTAAACTAATAGCTAAAATGCATTTTTTGTGTAGAGTTAAATATTCGCTGATTATTGCAGTAAATTAATTGAACTAAATTAATTGTTTTTTGTAATTTCTCATAATAACTTTTGGAATGTTACTACCTCCTATGAAATGTTAGAATCTGTTAAAATATTGGAATCGTATTAAATAAAAACGGCGATTCTTCATTTTTGATTTTTAGCGATTTGGTTTTGGGCGATTATTCGCAGCGCCAAGTGAAAAATATAAAAGTATGAATTTAAAAATCTACACTTAACTGTTTTTTACTTTGTAAGATAACAAATAAACATATTTAAATGTATTTCATCTCATTCCATTTAGAACCTTCTGTTCTACAAATATATTTTCGTAAAATCACTAGAATAAATGGATGTGTCACCAAGGCACGAATTTCTTTCACGGGCAAGAATCTGCGGTATAGACTTATTAAATCTCACAAATTTAATTTGGAACATTTTGTACTTAATTGTTTTTTTGTAAATCAATTGGCAAAACAATTTTTCTGGTCCACGGAAGCTACCACATCCGGTTGGCAGATTTTCACTAAAATTCATCTCAGTTTTTCTGTAAATCTTAAAACCTTTTGAGGTATTTTCTGAGAGATTTGCAAAATAAATTTAAATTTAGTTCTATAATAAAATATGAAGTTTCAGTTCTATTGGGTAAACCATCAGGGCTCTAGAGCAGACACAGAAAGACCTATGTAAAGACACATCTTGGAAACCTAATTTTTCGGACTTAGGGGCCCCAAAACGGATAAATCATCAATAATCAATTACTTATGTAAAATAAAGGAAAAGTTATTCGCCAAAATGTTGTTTCTCCTCCTTACAAGAGGGTAAATGGGCGTTTTTCACAGAAAGTGGCATTCGAGATGTTAGTAGTTTCAATTAATACACGGTACTCTACCAGTTTCTGAAGAAATATGTACTTCAGGAATATTTGTAAAATAAAAGTCTAGTTTAACTTGGCTAATATGCTTTAAAACAAAAGAAAAAGTAAATAGAAAAACTTCAATTGGAAAATACTAACGCTAAATTTTAATATATTTTAAAAATATTTTAATCAGTCAATAACGCCACAATAAAGTAACTTTCTGAAAGGCTAAAGTAACTTTCTGTATTGCCTATAACCAGAGCACCCTGTATTTCATAGAGCCATAATCAAAAAATCTGAGCTTTTATAAGGGAATTAGAAAAGACGAAAAAACGAAACTTTTCATAGTAAAACACACAAAACATATGGGAAATCACTTTTTTTCCTAAGACAAATTTTTAAATGAAAACGTTACAAATTGTTAACTATGATTTCTGAAATACTTTCATAAATGTTTGAATTTCAACATATATCAATATCGTTTAAGTAAATCGTTTTCATTTTCTTGTAATAATTGATTTATTTAAACCAAAATATTAAAAAAATTCATAACAACAACATTCTGGTCAAATTGAAACAAAAGCTTACTACGATTTGTTTGCTCATTAAGTCAATATACATTATATAGGTGGCAGTGATGGCCGTAGAAATTTGGTAAAATCGTACCAAAAATTACCACCTGGAGAAATTTGAAGCTCAAAAATTGTTGGAAAAAGCAAAACAAATTCACAAAATATAGGAACGTGTGATAATTTTGTGATTAAATAATTTTTTTTCGTATTTTTCTGTTAACTTTTTAGACATCTTACGTACACTAGTAAAACTAAAGATAAATTTAGCAAGTATTATTTTAATTTATCAGAGCCAACTTTGATGTATTTTCAAAATAAAATTTCGAAAAAATATATTTTAGAAATAATTTAATTTTAATATTTCTGCAATTAATATTTACTTAATACCAATATGGCCTTCTTGTACATTGTTCATAAGATATGTAGACAACTTTTATATAAACATTTTATAATATTTTTGCTTTTTTCATTGAAAAACTTGAAGCGAAATAACACCATTTTTACTATGGATTCCTATGGAAATCAGTGAAAAATTATACCACTAAAAAAGCTTTTAAAAAATACGTCATTAAGATTATGGCTCTATACTCTAGAAGGCTCTGCTATAACCCGTATCAAAATTTCAAAAACAAAAAAATTTGTATATATATATATATATATATATATATATATATATATATATATATATATATATATATATATATATATATATATATATATATATATATATATATATATATATATATATATATATATATATATATATAAATATATATACGAGCTTATTTATTAGCTTTTCAAGAACCTGAATCCCGCCTACAACGTCGGCTCTTTAAATCTGAAAAATTTAGTAATTTCAGCGCACTTGTCATAGCTAACCATTTTACCTAAGTTGCCCGCTTCGAACGTTGCAGGCCTATTTTCGTTTAGCACCATGCTTCTTAAAACATCGCATTTAGCACAAAGTCCAATATTAACTAAATGCGAAATTATAATATAAACGTATTACATTAGATAGTAGACGAGCGTGATTATTTTTTTTTTTTCTTAAACTGTCTATGAATTAATAAAAATCAACTCCTGCGTTTTACGGAACATGAAGTTCATAAATGTTTATTTATTTGAAAAGTTTACTAAGCATAATTAAATATTTTAGCTCAACCAAAATTTAAAATAATTTAATCAATAAACAGCAAACTGATTTATTTGTCTGGCAAATTGTTATGCCCATATAATTTCAAATGCTTAATATTTCTTTTCTATAAAAGAGTAGACGTTTTCCCAATTGGCTACATAAGCACATGATTAGAATAAATATGAATCAACTAGGAGCTACCGAAATAAAAATTGTTCATTTGCATGGCCGTTACAACTCGATCTCCATGATTGCTTTTCCTGTCTGATGGTTGCTTACCCGTATAGATCTGCCCCATTTTGGATAAGAGTTAGCCCACCATACTTTGATCCTATATTTTGCCGGTTTAAAAGGCGTACAAGTGAATCTTGTTCATCCTAAAAAAAATCATTTTTTTAAGAATTACCACGAAAAGAATTGCCGGAATTATGCTTGCCGCTTATTCTGATTTTCGAGGAGTATAAATCGTGATATTTCCCAAAAACGGTACAACCTTATGCTCGCGCGATACAATAGATTCGATGTAGTTGTCCGTGATACCTTAGTAAATGCACTAGCTATTTGCTTGATGAATAGCACTATTTATGAGAAATGTAAGGTAGGCATCAAATTCTTTTTTGGTAAATGATTTCCATATTTTCTGTGGTTCATCTGGTTTAGAATATTGTATTCTGCGCATATCTCATTGGCCTTCCTGTTTGTTTCTCTACTAATTATTTCACACATGACGTCCGAAAAGATGCACTTCAAGGTATCTCTTTTAGGTAGCATTCTTTAGATAAGGTGAATTAACTATACTGTCACTTCCAGTATTATTTTCCTGTTAAATTTCACTATCGATGAAAGTTTTTTCATTTCATCAGACACTTCCATTCAACTTTATGATCTTCGTATATAGCCTCTGTATCTGAATCTTCCGCGTTTCTATCAATCGTCGCCAATGAAATCATTCACTTTTTTGCCTTCGTCAAAATCCTCTAATAAACGATTTAGATACGCTTGTTGATCTTCATACGACAAACTAGGGAAATAAATATCTAAGGCTGTATTTTAGTGGAAGACTGTATTATAAAATATCACAAAGTTTGCATTAAAAAGGATATAATACAATTTGCATTAATTTGTAACACAGTAATCACAATAAATTTTAGTGTAACATTGCATTAGAATGCAAAGCAAGTTGTAGAAAAACTGTCAATCAACTGCATTAAAATTAATCAAAGACTGCATTAATAAAATATTTTAGAAATATTAAATTTTAATGCAAGTTGCAATAAAAGTTCCCTAATTTTAGGGATTTGTTTTTTTGTTTTTCTGTGGTTGGTGAGTGCAGTTTACTATAAAAAACCAAACATTCATCTTTCCATTGGTGAGCTACTTCACTTTATAGTCGCCTAAGGTAATAAATTATATATTAAGAACTGAAAAGCTTTCCTTTAACGTAAGAGACATTTTCGAATTCAGAAAACCCAATTAGCGTAACGAACACAGTTATTGGCACCCATAAGAAAATTTTAACTTAACAAAGCTACTAAATTTAGGGGTTTTCAAAAAATTGTTCATTTGAAGTTTAATTATAATATTCAAACAGTCTTCTACTGAACTAAAAACAACATTTAATTAAATTTCATTGGTAAGATTATTAAATTATCGAAATAAAAAAAAGCTTCCCAAAACTATAAGTAATTGGCACGATGACATAACAAATGGCACCCTAAAAAAGTACAATAATTGGCACATTGATACAATCATTGGCACCTGAAAAATATAATTATTGGCTCTATACAAGTTTAATTAAATACATGATAAAAAATTTTAAAAAATAAGGAATTTAACTAGTTAATAAACTATTTTTTAATTCATTTTTATGACAAATAATAAGAAACATAAAAAATTTATTAAAAAATATAATGTTATCACAAGTAGTTTCTACTCAGGTACATAAAAATTCATTTAATCATAAAAATAAAATAAAACATTCAGTTCAAATCATAGCTATAGCTACATACATAGCTAGCTAGCTAGCTACTTGTCTTCAGTCTCTTTCTGAATTTGCCATAGCTAAACATGAGTTACACGCAAAGCTCGGAAGATATGAGCATTTTAATTCCCTTAAACATTTAATGTGGTACTCCCTTGTACAATTTGTACACCTGATGCCACAGGCTTCGGAGTTCTTATCCCCCGACATAAATTTTGTGCATTCATAACCTAGTTGTACGATTGAGTGCTCAAACAGCGCAAATTTAGCGATCACCGCGATCGCTCAATTTGACCTTACCGTGAGCATCACTTTACACCATATTTCGTCTAAAAAAGAACGAATACCGACGGAATATATGGTGCAGTAGTATTTGTAAACGGTTAGTTTAAGAAATTGTTTGATAGGTGGTGCTGTTATGTCGGTAAGGTAAATATGGTATAAAGTGATGCTCACGGTGAGGTCAAATTGAGCGATCACGGTGATCGCTAAATTAGCGCTGTTATAGCACACAATCGTACATAAGTAGTACAAACGTATGTACATAAGCACATAAAGGATAAAACAAAAAGTAGGAATATGCAGAAAAATTTTACACACGGCGCCGTTTCACCGTTGATTTATTTTTGCAAACAAAAAATAAAATTTTATGAAACACCAAACACCTTTTTATTAAAATATACTACTACTTACTTACATAATTTCGATTTAATATTTAATATATTAATTAATTGTTATTAAACGAATTATTTTTTTATACATTGCACTTTAAAAATTGTCTTGTACATGTACACTTCACACCAAAGTAAAATCTAGAATGATAAAATAATTTGAAAACAAAAAATGAAATACAAAACAGTAGATCGATCATTAGTTTTGCTAGTTGACATCAGGTGCTTTACCATTTATATTCATTCTCACACATTTAAAAAAACCGAATATTTTATTTTATAATTTTATACATCCGTCTCTTGTTTTTTATATGCCATATCATACAAAAAACTTCGGTCGATCATGCAAAGTACAACTGCGGGAACATATTTTCCCACGACATACGAAATTTGTTCGGAGTCCATCCAAATTTTTTTCGGGCGAAAAAAGTTTTCGCACATGAGGTGGTGGACTGGATTCTTTTTGAATTTCCGCTACACTTTTTGTTGGTGAACAATATTGTAATGACGCTAAACCACCGGATGTTACTGTGTGCGTTGGTTCGTGTGTCTTTTTGGCTGTTGGCAAAAGTTTTACAATATTGTTTTGGGTTTTTTGTTTGGTTCTTGATGTCGCCTTCGGATTTTTTTTTGTTATTTTGCCATTTTCTTTAAGTGCTTTCTTCTTAGTTCTTTCCGCTTTCCTTTCTTCTTTGAGATATTCGATTTTCCTTTTTTCTTCCTTTCGCCTTTCTTCATCTTCTATCCATAATGAGTTGGTAATGACAAAACTCTTTTTGTTTTTTTGAACTTTGGAACCTTTTCTTAATGGTGTCTGCGGCCTGTCTAATATGTCTTCCATGGGTGTATATGCTTGTGTTGTTGGATTTAGTTTAGTGCAGGAAGGAGTGACAAATTCAAAGTCTTTTTGAATCTTTTCTGGGATATCCATGTTCCCATCAACGGTAAAAATATTTTCTGAAGGCCAGTCAATTTTATCATTAATGACGGTGTACGTTTGAGTAACGGAAATTTGACCTAGTTGAGGAATACCTGTGGATTCATGGCCATTGAGTATTGTTATGTTTTAAACATCATTTATATTTTCAATTACTTGGTCGCAGTAAACAAATTCATTAATATTGGCAATATCTATGCCAGTAATGCCTTCTGATGAGATTGATGGAAAATCCGTCTGCGAACCTTTGTTGGCCACATTTCCTTCCACCGTTCTTTTAAATTTATTGATAAGTTCAAGTCAGTCAGATAGGTATAAATCTTATGTAAAGTTTTAAAATCATCCGACCTATCTTCAATATCTGCAGCGTTATCAAATGTTTCCAACATTGTTACTTTTTCGGTTCCTAAAATAGTACAGCATTCATGAAAAGCATATGTGTCATCTGAATTTTTAATATTTTGAAAATGCGCTACTGACGGTAACCTAGGCACTTGGACGTATTTATGGCATACTTATTCCAGGGAAAAAGGCAACATGCCTTAAATCCCTTCCGCAAAGTATCGGAAGACACCGATTTTTCCACCACTTCTTTTAATAATGGACCAAATATGTCCCTAGTGAGATTTTTGCTAGGGTTCTTACGCCTCCATTCTAGCACTGAGCTATTCCATGCACTTTTCAGCGGATTAAAATCTGCTACGACCGCTGGCTGTAAAATTCTAGTTGAGTTTGCATACAGGGCAATTAATATAATACCCAATCGGACGCAAAGCTAGCTAACTTGTAAAGTAAGATGAGTGCTCTGTCCATCTACAAAATATATAATTGGGAATTTTATTTTGTTATCTCGAAGATGCGGATAAAAACTTTCAAAATATATTCGTAAAATGTTTGTTTAGTCATCCATCCGTTTTCACTAATCCCATAGCCCCAAGTATCTGGCACCGTGCTTCTAATTTCCTCTCGCACTCGTTTGTATGGGTAAATAATCATTGGTGGAGTCATGATTCCCGATGCTGAGAACGAAAACGGGACGGTTAGATTTGATTTTGCCAAACCCCTATCAACTTCGTAGATATTTTTGTACCCTTTCGCTGCTAAAACACTTTTTGTTTTAGGGCACAGCATGAAATTTGTTTCATCTCCATTAAATATGCGGCTGGGATCGCTCAAAGTCGAACCATTTTATTATGTCGGTAACTGCGACATTATCACTGGCAGATGAAACAGGATCTGGTACTCTTAGTGTTATGGAGGGGTGTCGCTTTAAGAACGAGTGAAACCAGCCTTTTCCCGGCAAGTTTTCTTCACCAAAAGGATGATCACGATTATTTTCCTCGAGGAAATCCTTGACGGCATGAAGAATATCTTCCTTCCGTTTAGGGAAACCTTTTCGTTGGGATACTTTAACCCAGTCTACGATTGCTAGCTCCTCCGCTTCAGTCAATACTGTTGATGGGCCTGGCCGGATTTTCGTGAATTTGGGGCCCAATCTAAATTGAATCGTTAACCTCGGAATACTATAAATTTTGGCTGCTGATTTTTTTGAAATTTTACCAGCCCTCACCTCACCGAGGACCTTTTGTAGTTGGCACTCGTCATAAGAGTTGTTCTTTCGCGGCATAATTTCTGAAAATTAACGATTTTACTGCATTATTGCACCCAAATAAGTACAATTATTGACAGTGCCAATTATTGTAGTACATAAAATTCATTTATCGGCCAATAATTAGAATTTAACATTATGTGGTATCAACTATTGGCACCCATTTTATTTAACTTTTAACACGTTTTATTCGAAATATTTATTCTTAAAACTGTAATATAATGCTTTGCCTTATAAACAATCACTGGTCTAAATATCTCACTTAATTATATAAATAAAAAAAAACACTTACCAAACCAATGCTCCTTATCAAAATTGACAAAATATTAACCAAAAAAAATACTGCACAACACGGCATTCCAACTCCGCAATTTTAATGCAACTGAGTTACTATATACAACGGACAATTATAAAATGAGGCGAGAAATACACACAAGTAAAAAATTGAGGTGTGGCCAACACACGACTTTCTTTTACGAACAGAGAATTTTGAGAAATTTTATTTTTTTTTATAACTTTTTTTTTAATTTTTTTTTTTAATTTTTTTTTTTAATTTTTAAATTTTTAAATTTTTTTTTTTTTAATTTTTTTTTTTTTAATTTTTTTTTTTTATTTTTATTTGTTTTTAATTTTTAGAATTTTTAGAAACATTTTGTATTAATTAGTTTTTTGTAAATCTTATACTTTTTAAGATATTTGCAAAATAAATTTTCTGGACCAAGGGAGTGGCCACTTCCGGTTAACCGATTTGGAATAAAATTCACTGGGACCTCCCAATTTATCAAAAAAGCTTAAATCTGAAGTTTCAGTTCGATTGGTTAATCCATCTGGGCTGTGGAGAGGACACAGACAGACTGACAGACTGACAGACGGACAGACTGACAGACAGACACCATTTCGAAACTCACTTTTTCGGACTCAGGGGACCTCAAAACAGATAAATCTCTAAAAATCTCAAGGTCCAAAATTTTCATGATTACTATACTTTGTTTTACTAGAGTAAAAGAAAGTAAAAAATAATCATTCGACATAACGGGAATTTGATAATTCTAAGAGAATTGTTATTTCACGGGCGGGTGCCAATAGTTAGGTCGAAATATTAGGGTGTCAATAACTGTGTTCGTTACGCTATTTGTCATTTAGTCGGTTTGATTTAGCGAATTTTATACCAGTTAAGCAAAAGACGTGCACAAAAATATTCCATTCGCTTATTGCGTGTCCTTTTGTTTGCCTAATATTCACTAATGTTAACGTGGTACTAAGAGTATTTTTGTGGTACTTTATTTTTTTTTTTGCCTAAGGAAAACAAAAAATGGAATTTTTTTTTAAATTAATAAATACTAGGTATTCCTGAAATTAAAAACCAAAAATATATGTTTAAATTCTGTTGAGCAAACCAATAGGATCAACGCTCTGATCCATTTAGTTTATCTTGAGTTTGGTTGGATTATTTGTCCACTTCCACAAAATTGTCCGCACCGACAGTATTCTCATTCCTCATTTGGATTTAGAATGTCCATTTTAGAGAGAAATTAGCTTGCCTAAAACTTTATTTACCTGTCTGTTTATACGAAAGCAATTTAAAATGTAGCTTGAAAGCGGTTTTCCTTGCTTTTTCGTAACCAAATAAAAGAAACTGAACGAATAGATTGATTTGGCATTATATATAACCTTATAAAAACTTCTTCATTTAATTTTATAAATAGTTGGATTATTAGTTCAGACGCTCCTCGGTTGTGTTTCACTTCAGCGCTGCCCCTTTTAAAATGACCGTCTAATTTATTGAATGTAATTTATTTTATCTGTTTAAATTTATCGTAGTTTATCTAAATTATTTAATTTAATCTATTTATATAATTTATGTAAATGACGAATTTAATTTATTTAACTTATGTAATTAATTTAACTTGTTTGATTTATTTAATTTTTTAAATGCATTATTATTATTATTATTGGGAGGCCATGCGGGCGATCAGCCATCTCGCACTGCGACCTAAAAGATCTATTGTGCTGGCCCCTGCTTAATTATCCGTCCAGTCAATATTCAGGTTCTTAATGAACCTGACAATATTGCCTCCCGGTACGTGATACATACTATCTGGGCTTATTGCTCTCCCTCCTAGATGTTTACTACAGCATGTAGTTCCGCTAGAAAGACGGTAGCATTGGGGCTCAAGGACCTCGAGAGGGTTGTCCCACTCCCGTATATTCCTACTCCTGCATCGTATTCCATTTAATTTTACTCTTACGAGTTGCTGGGAATTGAAAATCACCTGTAGGTCACCCAGCTATACTACAGGAAGGCTAAATAAAACTGGAGGGTGCCTGGTATCCAGAGTCCGCATATTTTGGGCTGATTAACCTATCAGCCATTCATCTTTCGGCATATGCTGTTCCACCTTAGATTAGGGTTTTTTTTTCAAGGTTTTCTCCTTGAGTGCCGTACTTTAGCCTGTGCCAAATGGCCAAAAATGTGCCAAGTGGCCTTAGTTACCAGTGGTTGCCACGAGGAGGCAGTACGTACACTTGCGAATTGTATACAGGTTACCCCTTACACAATTGTGCCCATCACGTAGCTGCCTAATGACAAGACCAGAACAGCCCACGTGATGCGCACCCTACTGGAAGGTTACGGAGCTGGTAGATTAATCTACTCAACTTTGATCCACCCCCCCCCTCCAATAGACGCCAAACCACCTTTTTAAATGCATTAAATTTATCGTTTTTATTTAATTTATTTTAATTTATTTATTTAAATAATTTTCATTATTTATTTCTAATTTATGTATATTAATTGATTTAGTTTCTAAACAGTTAAACAGCTAAAGTTTATTTAACTTATTTAGCTAGTTTAGTAACATATTTAATTTAATTTACCTTTATTCTAAATTAAATAAGTTCAAATATTTTTTTAATTTGATTGGTTTAACGTATTTAATTTATTTATTTTCAAAATTCGTGAGTTATTTTTTATTATTTTTTTTTAGTTTATTTTATTTATCTAATTTATTAACCTTGTCCAAACCTATTTACAGTATTAAATTTTATTTATATTTATATTTATTATATTTTTAGATTATTTATTTTATTTTATTTTTTTTTTATTTAAACAATATAGTTTATTAAATTTATTTTATTTTCGGTACAATACGGTTTATTTAATTTTTTTAATTTATTTTAATTTATTTTGTTTATTTTATTTATTTAGATTTTTCAAACTATTAAATTTATTTAATTTAATAATTTATAATTTATTTCATTTTTTTAAATAATTTTTTTTAATTTATTTCTTAGTACATTTAATATTTTAATTTATTTAAAATATTAATTTGATTTAATTTATTTGAATTATCTGATTTATTTAATTTGTTAATTTATTTAATTTTTATAGTGAATTGAATTTGTTAAGCTTATTTAACGCAAATTGTTTTAAATTATTTGATTTACTAAACTCATTTAAGTTACTTTAAATTAAATAAATTATTTCATTTATTTAATTTCGTAATTCGTAATTTATTTTTGTTACATTTTTATTTGGTTTTATTTAACTTTTTCCATTTAATCAAATTATTAAATTTAATTAATTTATATAAAATATCCATAATTTATTATTTAATTTAATTTAATGTATTTATTTAAATAGTTTTATTGCATTTTAGTTCTATAGAATTTAATTTAAATTATTCATTTTATCTAATTTATTCTAAATTTTTATTTATTTTAAGACGTTTAATTAATTTAACATAAATATAATTTATCCAATTTATTTATTTAAGTTTATTTATTATTTAATAAAATGAAATTAATTTAAATAACTTTATTGATTTACTTATGTAATTAGTTGGATTAATCTATTTATCTAATTCATTAATAATTTATTTAAGTTTTTAGAGCAATTATCTAAATTTATTTAAATTTTTAAATTTATTTTAAATTAAGTTAATTTAAATGACTTAATTTTTGAGTGCTCTTATTTTGTTCAAGTTAAATTTATTCACTTTCGTTACTCTTAATTTATTTTTGATTAAATTTATTTACTTCATTTATCTACGACTAATTTATGTTATTTTTTTAATTTTATTTAGTTCATTTAATAATAAATTATCTATTTTTTGTGGTTTATTTAACTGATTTAATTAATTCAAATTATTCATAATTTTTCTAAACTTTATTAATTTAATTTGACTAATTTATAATTTTTGTACATTTAATTTATTAGCATTATTTTAATTCAATTCCATTTTAATTGGTTCGAGCCGTTTCCGTAAGTTAGTGACGACTCCAAGGCCAGATGTGGGGTTTGATATAATGAACGTATAATGTGCCCAAGCCAGCTTAACCTGAAAGGTTTTATGAATTTAACGTTATCATTTTTAACAAGATCCTTTCTGATCTCATGATTCGTTCGCATTCTGAACGTTGCTCCTTCTTTGGTTGAACCGAAAATTATTGTTACAATGTTTCACTAACTTACAGAATATTTTTGAATGTTTTAGGCTCTTAGACTTTTCTGAGATACCTTCTGTCTTATTGATACGAGCTCAGACTTGCGGAGAATCACTATTTCGGGTCAAATCTTTGTACCTTTTTTTGTTCACATTTCTAGTTGTTTTTAAATAGGTTTGTACAAGGTGTCAGAGCATAAATAAATTGAACAAATTAAATATACTACAAAATTTAATTAAAATTAAACAAATTTATTGAATTAAAAAATTTCAAGAAATTATTTGAATTAGATAAATGAAAAAAATGTATTACCATTATTTGGTTTTTCTGCCTTAATATATCGACCTGTTTGGGTTTTCAAAACTGACTCACAAGTATCGTAACTTACTTATTTTGATTTGCTTTTTAAATTAAATTAAATATTTAAAAAAAAAATTAGATCACAGCTCTTGTTAGAACGTTATAATCAATTGCAATTGTACTTTTAATGATTATTATACTTTTAACGTTCCGACAAGTTCTGTGATTTAAAAAACTTCATAAATAATATTTTAAACTTTTAAATATTTTAAAGTAGTTACGATAGTTTTACCTTAGTTTTGAAGATGACCAACAGCGGCAATATTTTAATTGGGAATGGCTTTATTGTGATTTTTTTAGTGTATTTGGTATTAGTTTCTCTGAACTTTTCCTAAAATTTCAACCAACTATAAATCGCCACACTATGCTTTAGAAAAAATAATACGAATGACACTAAACAATCACAATAAATCAATTCCCAGGATTCAGGAACCTGAATCATTCAGGTTAAGTTTTTTTTTGGACATATTCCTCCTTTATAAAATAGAATCACCAAATCAGCCTAGGACTCTTCACTCACATAGGGCCTCACGAAAGATCGTATTAACGAAAGATGAACATTATCAGTTGTTGATATTACAAGTAGGCAAACACACCAATCGATTGGATTTTATCGATTACGTTTAGTTAGGGGTAATTGTTCTACGAATCCACTTTTTGTGATACTTTCGATATTAAATTCTAGCAGGAAAATCCATGTTAAAGAACAATTTCGATTTAATAGGAAGATAACTCGATATATGTTGTTTTCTTGAAATGCTAATGGTATACTGGTAATTTTTCCCACACGCACCTCCATATTACATATGTCTATCCCAATTTCCAATTATTCAAAAAAAAAAAAAAATGTTTCAAGGAAAACCGGATCAACTCATAAAATCTCGTGCATTATAAAGCACAACAATAATATCTCGAATATATCTGAAAAAAAAAAAAAATGATATAATCTACGAAGCAACCTAATTATATCAAACATATTTATACATTATATCAGCATATATGTACATCATGAGAATTGATACATCTGTCACTCTGGCAACAACACAAATTCCACGAATTTTTTTTTTGTGCGATGATAAATAATTTTATTTTTAAATTTTTGAAAACAAAACAATAGATTTAAACAAAAAAAAAACGTTATAATAAAAATCAAATTAATTTCATTTTTAAAATAACAAATACATCGATAAATGTGTACACATATCGCAAAAAATATAAAAAAAAATAAATAAAATTAAAATTTGAATAAAACACAGTAAAAAAAGCATCACCAGGAAAAAGTCCATACCCAAGCGAAATGAAAATGTTAATTGAATTGGAAAAATTGATATATGCGAACGAGTATGTATGCTATGCTATGCTATGTACACAGACACTCATACATCTATAATATGGAAAATAAATATCAATTTGAAAATCAATTGTACCATTAAATTTATTGAATTTAATAGAAAATGTTTTGTATGTGAGTGTGTTTGTGTATATGTGGTGAAAATCTAAATGATGGTTTGTTGGTTTTTGTCTTGCTTGTTTCTACTTTATTTTTTGGTAAATATGTACGAGTATTTATTTGTTTGAGTTTCTGCTTTATCGGCGCGCTGAATGCTCAATTTTTTTTCTCATTATTTAGCAGAATCGTTTTTTTTTTTTGATCATTTGAGCAGTTTTGTGGAACCGGATACTGAAGAAAAGATTTCGATTGTATCTTGTTATAATATTTTCTTTCAGATCTTATGGTGTGTGATATTGCGATTTATTTAGGGGGGTATTGATTTTATTTTAATATGATATGGTTAAAACGATACATCTATGTTGAAATCTATCATAAAATCGTAACTTGTATGATGGTCCGATGGCTTTAAGGAATAAGCAAAGTAAGTCCATAAAATGGAAGCATAAATGCAAGAAGTGGATTTTGGGATAATGAGGATATGAATGACTATTTGGGTAACAAAACTGCTAAATGATGCAACTACTAAATGATGCATCAACAACTAGATGTGATATGTTTAAACACTCTGGATCTGTATTGGATACTTTCTTGTGTTCTCGAAATTTAACTAATTAATTAATTAAACTAATTTAAAACATTAATGAAAATGAGGACATCGAGGATTATCTAGATTATTTAATCAATGAGAATAAGAGTTTTATCACTAACAATCCTAATCACAAACCGAAACCTTGGTCGAATGAGGAATTGCAAAGATTATGGGATATTACATTTTTTAAACAGAGAATATATAATAATAACAAGACAGCGTTAGAACTAAAAAAAGCTTTAATTCAGAAATCTGGAAAAGTATCAACAAATTAAAAAAAAAAATCAATCCAGTTACAAAATTTAGAGGCTTCAAAATTTTTTAATTATTAATTTCGGTTCTCATTAGAAACTAATAATTCTATATCCGACAGTCAAAACGACCCAAATTAATTTATTTGCAGATACAGAAATCATTGAAATTATTAATAATTCTAAAAACTCAAAACTCCCACATGTACATTGCATTGCTTCATGCCAACCTATAGTGCTGACATGAAAGGTGTTGGCCAATGGATTATGCACTCTCAACCGGGGGTCATAGATGTGTTCATCTTCATCACCGATCGTAATCAAATGATGAAAAATCCCTTTTGCATTTCGCCCCTATAGAGATTTGAACCCGGTACCTCCCGATCCAACTGCCGCAGCTTTAACGACTGCGCCGTTTGATCGGTATTCACTAGGGTTTGGAACAATATTAGATATTGAAACACAATTTTTTTATATAATTTCCGAATTAAAATTTCTAATTTGTCAATGTATTTAAAACAATAAATTAATCATATATTAAAAAAATTAATACTACGAAATACATACAATTTTTGGAATACCAGTTTCGGACGTTCGTCCTTCCTCAGTTCCTAATTGACTGTCTAAAAGTTCACGCGTTTTTTTATATGCAATCGTTACAGTGTATTTTATCTATTGGTTATGGTATTTGTTTTGTCATTTAGTTGTCTATATATTTTAAGTTCTTCCAGTCTGTCCAGCATGTCGCCTTTACCGATACGATGCATTATATGTAAATTTGTGTTGATATCAGTGAATGTATGGTTCTCATTGTTTAGATGTTGAGCATAATTCGATTTGAAAATTGTTTTGTTGTGTACATTAGTTAATTGGTGTGTATGTTCTTTAATTCTTATTGCAAACGTTCTCCCAGTTTGCCCGATGTATTATTTGGGGCAATTAATACAAATCAATTTGTATACACCGCTGTCAATTTCAATATTCTGTTTTTCTTTTAATTTATTTTGCATTTTATGACTGGTTTTGTGTGCTATGGTGTATTTAAATTTTTTAAATACCTTTCTTATTGTGTTACTGGTGTTTTTGTGATATTCTAATGTTATAAATTTTGTGATTTTTTATTTTATATAAGATTTTTTTGTTGAGTTTATCTATCATATTTTCATTAAATCCGTTCTGTTTGGCTACATGTGTGATTGTGCTGAGTTCATCGTCGTAATCTTGGCTAGTCATTGGAATTTTGTTAAGTCTATTTAGCATATGAATATAAGCGGCATTTTTATGTTGTGTTGGGTGATTAGAACTGTTGTGAATGGTGTGATCCGTTTGTGTAGTTGACCGGTATATTTTGAAGATGTGTTCTTGGTTTATGTTTTTAATATTTAAATCGAGGAAATTATTGGATTTTTCAGTTTCTATTTCAAGTGTAAAATTGATGTTTCAAGATATTGAAGAAAATTTGTATAAAATCAGCATCTAGAGTGTTATGTCTGGAGATGGTTTGCATTGATATGACTTATCAATAGATATCGCAGGAAAAAAATTCCTGTGGCAACAGGCATAACACTCTAGAGGCTGATTTTATACAAATTTTCTAATAATTTTTGGAAAATCGAATTTTCCGAGATTTCCCACGGGAAACTTGAACTGAATAATTTTCCTGCGTTAGCTATTGACAAGTCACATCAATGCAATCCATCTCCAGACATAACATGCTAGCGGCTGACTTTATTCATCAATTTCTTACTTTCAGCTAGAAACTTTTTTGAATTTTTCGAGATTTCCCACGGGAAACTTGAACTGATTTTTTTTCCTGCCATAGCTATTGACAAGCCACATCAATGCAATCCATCTCCAGACATAACACTCTAGAGGCTGACTTTATTCATCCATTTCCTACTTTTGGCTGGAAACTTTTTTCAATTTTCCGAAATTTCCCACGGGAAACTTGAACTGAATTTTTTTCCTGCGATAGCTATTGACAAGTCACATCAATGCAATCCATCTCCAGACATAACACTCTAGAGGCTGACTTTATTCATCCATTTCCTACTTTCGGCTGAAAACTTTATTGAATTTTCCGAGATTTCCCACGGGAAACTTGAACTGATTTTTTTTCCTGCGATAGCTATTGACAAGTGTATTTCCTGCGATAGCTATTGACATGAAGGTGGTGGTGATTTAATTGATGATGTCAATAAACCTGCAGTAATTTCAAAATTTTATGTGTTGCATTTTAATATAAGAAGCATGCGGGCAAATTTTACTTCGCTTCTGGTTAACCTATCTAGTTATTCCATTGTGCCGGATATTATTTTTTTTAACGGAAATATGGATTACTAATAATGAAGTTCATTTTTATAAAATCCCTGGTTATAATTTTTTTAGTTGTTGTAATGATATAAATCGTGCGGGTGGAGTAGCGGCGTTTGTAAAAAATTATATTACGGTAAATTTTTTTAATTATAATATAATAACTGCTGACTGCATGGAGCTCAATTTCTCTGTTGGGGATTTTTTAATTAGTAGCTTATGTATTTATCGCTACAATTGGAACTCTATTGATAACTATTTAAATGAAATTATTCCGATCCTAAATAAGTTTCGCAAATCAAAAAATTTTCTACTGATTGGTGATATCAATATAGATATTTTATCAACCAGCAATATAATAGACAATTATATGATGACTCTATCGTCTTTTGGGCTATGCTCTCTGATTTATTCACCTACTCGAGTAGTAAATAATAGCTCCTCGTGTATTGATCATGCGTTTTACCGGTTCAGTTCTAAACATTTATTAATTTTTGGTGAAACAGTAAATCTTCAAGTTACCGATCATTCACCGATTTTATTGACACTCTCAATCAAAGCTTCAATAGATCAGAAAAATAAAGATCCCAGTCCTAATGTATCGTGTATTAATTATGACATTTTTAATGATCTTTTGCAGTGTCAAGTGTGGGATGATGTGTTCTTGTTAAACTGTGTCAATATGTCAATGAATAAATTCTTGGAGATATTTAAGTTTTGTTTTGAGAGTAGTAAATTTCAAAAGGAAAATAATTTCAAGAGCCGCAAGATAGCTCCTTGGATGTCACTCAAACTACATTCACTGGTGAACATGAAAAATAAATTGGGCAAAAAACTTAGAAAACACCTTATGAATTCTAAGCTGTTGAACCGTTTTAGGCGAATAAATGAAACGTGTAGAGTAATGATTAATTCAGAGCGTATAAACTATTATAGGAATCTTTTTGATAATTGCTCTAATAATAGCAAAACACAATGGAAAATAGTTAATTCATTAGTAGGTGATGATTCTAGTAGATTTGACATAATATCTTCTATACTTGATGAAGATGGTAACGAAATCACGAATTGTTTGGATATTTGCAATATCTTTAACCGTCATTTTATCAGTTCATTTAGTAGCTTGCACTGTAATTCTGCTTTACATTGCTATGTTAAGTGGCAAAATGAAACTTTTGTATTCCAGGAAATTACTCCTGAAGAAGTACTTTATACAATTGCATCACTAAATAATAAAAAGTCCAGTGGTTCCGATAGAATCAATTCTAAAGTTTTAAAACGAACTGCTCTAAATACATGCTATATACTGGCTTATATTTTTAATCGTAGCGTAACAACTGGTGTATTTCCTAATGTCCTAAAATGTGCAAATGTTATCCCATTGTTTAAAAAAAATAATAAATTGTGTATGACAAATTATCGCCCAATTTCACAATTACCAACAATTTCAAAAGTTTTTGAAAAACTGATGAAAATCCGTATGACATCGTACTTGGAAAATTCTAATTTTTTTAGTGATTGCCAATATGGTTTTAGAAAGGGTCTAAGTACTGAAGCTGCGCTTTTAAAATTTTTTTCCTTGGTATATGATTCTTTAAATAGTGGCAAATTCGTGAGTGTGCTTTTTCTGGACATATCTAAGGCCTTCGACTCTGTTAACCATTTACAATTATTAAACCAATTGTGGCATATTGGATTTAGAGGATTTACCTATAACTGGCTACAATCTTACCTTCAAAACAGATTTCAGAAAGTGATAATAGGTGACTGCACCAATGATCTCAATGAAATTCTTTCAGGTGTCCCTCAGGGCTCTGTTCTTGGTCCATTACTTTTTTTAATTTACGTCAATTCATTTTTCGATTTAAATCTTTATGGGAAAGTAGTAGCATTCGCTGATGACATTGCGTTAACTTATTCTGCCGTTAGTTTCGATGAACTGGAATGCCAAATGAATTACGATTTAGCGGTATCGCACGTTTGGTTTTCTGATAATCAAATGCGTTTAAGTGATAAATCTAGAGGCATGATATTCAATATAGGGTCACGAGTGGTTAGAGATTTGAATGTGTTTTATCACGATGATAAGTGCACTAGTTCTAATGATTCTAATAATTGCTTTAAAATTCAATTTGTTCATGAATATAAATATTTGGGAATAATAACTATTGATAGCAGCTTAAATTTTAAATCTCACATAAATAATGTTAAGGGTTATTTAAATTTTGCTCTTAGAAAGCTTTCTTTACTTCGAACAATTTGTCCATTGGAAGTGCTGCTCAAAGTATATTATGGAATTTTCAATTCTAAAATTGAGTATGGTCTTGTTGTATATGGCGGAACCTACGTCACTAATATTAAGTCCTTAATAATTGCACAGAAATTTGCTTTAAGAATTATTTATAACCAAAAGCGTACTGTCCATTGTTTTCCGATATTCAAGAAGAGTCAAGTGTTACCTCTTCGGTACTTATATGTATATAAAGTTTTAAAACTTTTCTTTTTGCGTAGTGGGCATAAAATAGTGGGAACTCACTTGTATAATTTACGCAATAAAAATGCCTGTATTATTCCGTTCACTCGCAAAGAGTACTTTAGGAATTTTTTTATTTCAAATGCTCTATTCCTTTTTAACAAATTACCGTTAGCCATTCGGAGTGAACAATCAATCAAACGCTTTGGGATATTGGTGAAGAAATGGCTTTTTATGCAGGAGGATGTTGAAAGTTTGTTTCAAGTTTGCCATTAGTAGTAACGATGGATGTTAAAGAAGTAGCTTCGTAATTTGGAGAAGTCTAGACCAGGGAGAGGTATTTCTACATACAGTCAATCAGTGTTTTGTAAATTAACTTTCGTGTTTTAGTAAATGTCTTTTATCTTATTGTTTGTTCCTCTTCATTAATTAATTATTTGATAATTTTATTTGATGGTGATTCAATATAGACATATTTGTCTCAGAATCACCTACCTATATTCAACATAATTAAATTATTATTGCTTAATGTCATTGTATTAAAGTAATAGATACTATAAATAAGGTCTAAACAACTATCAGTTTTCTATTAGGGAATTATTGTTAAAATCTATTATTATATGTTAATGTTACAAAATTATAGTTAATATGAAAATTGTATTTTACTTGTATTATTATTGTTGAATAAAGTGATTTAATTTAAAAAAAAAAAAAAAAAAAAAAAAAGTCACATCAATACAATCCATCTCCAGACATAACACTCTAGAGGCTGAATTTATACAAATTTTCTAATAATTTTTGAAAAATCGAATTTCCAAAATTTCCCACGGGAAACTTGAACTGAATTTTTTTCCTGCGATAGCTATTGACAAGTCACATCAATGCAATCAATCTCCAGACATAACACTCTAGAGGCTGATTTATTTTGGCTGGAATGTCAATAACATAATCTGCATTATCGACTTTACCTTTTCGGCTAACTTTAACAGGGTTAATAACATCATAAACGAGAATCAAATAACAAAAATACTGGGAGTAACATTTACAAAAAGGTTAAGTTTATTAAAACACTATAACATTATTAAAGTCGAATCCCAAAAAACAACCATTTTTATTTAAACAATTATCCAACAAAAAAGGTGGTGTACACCCTGAAACACTTTTGAATATATACAAATTGGGCAAACTTTTAAAAATTTGTGCATTAGATATTGAATGGGAGTTTTTTAAAAACATCAAGATTACCCATCTAAGAAACTCGAATCCATTGAATTTCTCCATAGTTCCTTGCATTGAAGGAATATCCACTCATAAACTTTCTATTGAAAATTTTGGAAAAATATAAAGATGCAGATTTTATATTCACTGTTGGATCTATGAAAAACAATAGTACAGGTAAGAGAGGGAAAATTGTAATAATCTCTGATTCTCAAAGCGCTTGTAAATCACTGACTACAGCGAAAAATGAGAAAAGTGATAAACACTATGAGAACCAAACTTTGAACATCATAGGAAATAATCCAAATACACATATTACGATAAAATAGATACCGGGTCATGTTGCGGGATTAATGGCAACTATAGCTTACCAATTAGCAAAGTTGGCTCATTTAAGACCTACTCATACTTTAGACAACGAACCCGTTTTCAAGGATATCTGAAAATTGATCAAAACTCAGATTCACGAGGAGTGGTTGGTAGCTTATGAAGAATTGAACTTGAATGTGGGGTCATCGTTATAAAAAAAATTTCACTACGATACCTAAAACTTTTTTGTTCAAGGATTCTCGACTTAGTGATAGAGAGATCATAGTTTTGAATAGATTGAGATCAGGTCATTCATTTAACAATAAACTCAAATTTCTACTGGGTTTTGAAGTCTCATCCAATTGCTACGAATGTAATGTATTAGAAGATAACAGCCACATTTTTGATGATTGCATTCGTTAGAAATATTATCAAATTTTTAATCAATTCAAACTAAAAGAAATACTTGCCAGACAAAAAATTGATGAATACAAAATTATACTCAAATTCATGGGAGATTTATAATGCACCTTATAAGCACTTAAAATTGAAACTTGTGTACGCAATAGGTGGAGGAGGGTATCCAAAGGTCATATTGGTTGAATACGCCTGACCACAAAGCCTAAGCCAAATGGAATTTGATGACGATGGTTCCACAACACATTCCTTGATTAAATAGAAAATTTTATTGAAAACAAAACAAGAAAATATTTTAAAAAATTATAACACACTAATGGAAAACTCTTTGCAATATTCTGAACCATATGATTGAGCATGTATTAATGCGAAAAAAACGCTGTCATTAGGTTCTTAACGTCCATGTTTAACCAGAAATTTAATTGAAATAAAATAGCAACAACCTAGAATCAACAAATTGTCTAGACTCTGACAAATTTCCTTAAACCTAAAGAACCTACTCAAATTATTTCGTGACATTAAATTCTTCATCGAATTATCTAAATCGAATTTAATATTGCTCCACATCCCAATAGACACAGATACATACATATATTCAATGTAATCTATTTATATGTATTTTAAATCTTTTAACCTTATATCTGTAACACAATGAGAAAGAAATTGGTTTTTATTATTATTTTGCTTTCTTTTCCAACCAAAATAAAAACTAAACGTTAAAACGGATCAAAACAAAACAAATCTCTTAAGAATCAATTTGCTTGATCATCATCATACTCTGCTCTGTTAAAGCCCAGCTTTATATAAACAATTTCCTTCTCGATGGAAATGAAATTTATTTTTTGGTTGATTTAAAGAAAAAAAAAACACAACAACAACAAATACCAAATCTTAAATGATTTCAATACTCTTGAACACAAAGTCGAATTTACTAATTTTGGATAAACATAAAATGTAAGAGAAAAGCAAAAAAATCTTGTAATTTGATTGTTATTTTTGTTGTTGTTGTTGTTTTCCATTTTAAGACGAAGGAAACTGAAAAGGGAAAATAAGATTAAGAAGCTTAGAAATAACAAAAAAAAAAAAAAAGGAATCATTTCAAATCATTTGTGATGCTTGTTGATTTTATAAAATAGATAAATATGTTTTTGGGGAAATTATTCTTTTCGCTAGATTAATCCTATTAAATAGAAAATTGTTTTAAATTTATTTACTCAACAGTAAACGCAAATCCTTATGTGCGGAGGGATACACATATATATACAGTGCAAGAAATGAAACGTTGTAATTTTATTATGGGTATATGGTAATTCGATAATTGATTGAACACATATTTATGTATTATGCTTTAAATAGAGTGCTATGGAAATAAGGTGAGTTTTCAAAGTTTCGGGCTTTCTTAAGATGGAAATTAAAGCACAGTAAAAAATATTCTTGGACTTTTGTATATACAATTCCACATAAATATTATCATGTATTCCAAAAAATAGTTTTTTTTTGTGTTGCTTATAACATTTTTATTTGATCAAAAACTTTTATTTTAAATACAAAGTTTTTTATGGTTTTTATTTTGTTTTGTATTTTTTTATGTTGCTGCTCAACAAACTTTTAATCTATTTGACAGAAAAATAAATAAATAATTGAAACGGTCGTTTGTTTTTTTTTTAAAGTTAAATTTTATTCTCCGTAAAATTTTCTAGGATAAAGTTTTTAGTTAGCTTTTTATATAAATTTCGATTTAATTTTTAAATGATATTGAATTATTTATTTTTCTGACATTTGCTGTTTGTTCACAAGGGCTTAGTACTGTGCAGACTTTATTAACTAATTACTTTAAAAGAGTTTTGTTTTGATATTGTCCGGACATATCAACAAATTTTTGGGGATTTTACTTTTTCTTAAAGAGTAAAATCCCTGTAAAGGCTAAGCTTGAAGCTCATTGAAAATAAATACTCTAAATTAATCCCGAAATATAACCTTCCTTTGTAATCTTTATAATATAAAATTTGAAAGACTAATGGTTTGATTTGAAAAGCTTAAAAAAAAGCTCTTATTAGTTTATAATTGAGCACAAATATTCTAAATTCTACACAAAATTCCGTCATCCCTTGCAATATCAAATTTCGAAGCAAAATGGTTTGTTTGAAAAGCTTCGATAAGTGAAAGCTCTGGAATCTAAAGCTCTTGACAGTTTTTCAAACACATTATTAAAAAGTTAGAAAATGTGTTAAGTTCAATCCCCAAAAGGTAGGAACTACTGGTCAAGCTTCCATAAAAATATCAAATTTCAAAATAAAAAGTAAACGTTTTGGGTTAAAAAGTTTCGATAAGTGAAGGCTCCTAAAACTAAAAGGTTGACATTTTGTACAAATATATAATTTATTTTCATAAAACATTTTAACAAAAACCTTAAATTATGAAAAGGCTCAAAAAATGATACGGTCAAAACCAAAAAGTATGAATTAATTGACAAGCTTAAAGCTCATTGGAAACCAACATTCTAAATTTTTTCCATAATTCCGTTACAAAGGGTAACGGAAATTTTGGGATAAATTGTTTAAAAGTTTCGATAAGTGAAAGCTCTTAAAACCAAAAGCTCCTGAAAGTTTTCAGAAATTTAAGGAACGCTTAAAAATGTTAAGTTTAAACCAAAATACATAGTATAAATTAATCAGCAAGCCTAAAGCTCAATGTTAACAAAATGTTCTAAATTGATCGCAAAATTTTGTCGCCCAATTTTAATACCAAATTTCGGAGTGAAATGTTTTGATTCAAAAAGCTTAGATAAATGAAAGCTTATATTATAATACCAAGTTTCCTAGGAAAATGGTTTGGCTTGACTAAAAGCTCTTGATAATTTACATTGAAAACAAATATACTAAATTGCCCCTAAATTCCGCTAGCCTTTGTAAAATCGAATATCTGAGTAAAATGGTTTGCTTTAGAAAGCTTTTCAAAATGAAAGCTCTTAAAACTAATAGTTCTTGACATTTTTTGCGAAACATAATTTTTGCTTATAGCTATAACATTTTAACAAAAATATGAAATTATGGAAAGGCTCACAAATATTAAGTTCACACCCAAAAGTATTACTTAATTGTCACCTTCGTTCATAATATCAAATTTTAGAATTAAAAGGCTTGGTTTGAAAACCTCTTAAAACTATAAGCTCTTCATGGTTGTTTATTAACTTTCCAAACGGTCTATCTTTTGTAACGATATTAAAAATGTTAATATGTAAAATTTTGGCTTCTTTCGTCCAGGTCTCGGATAAAATAGTTATAGATATGTTATTAAAATTTTTTAATAAAAGCTTTACATCTAAGACTTCTTATGTTTATCTGTATTATTTTGAGACCATTCATAATTATTTTTCGACAATCACCAATTTTTGTCCTCATTATATTTGTGTCAACAACATTATCGGCTTTTATAGTTTTGTCGCTCAGTTTAATATCTAAATCTTCTAATAAATCATCTTTTGATTTAATTTGCGTTTTTAACTAAGCTAACCGTTTTTACTTCTTTTGGACGTAAAATGCTACCTTTTCCTTGCTCGTACTTCTAAAAAATTGTTTACTTCCAAACAGAAGCAAACCAATAATCATCGAAAAAAAATTTACAACTGACGTCGTTTTGTTATTGGGCAACGTTTTCGAGATTTTGTATACATATAGGGAAATATGATTACTAAAATATTTTTGTATCCAACGAGAAAGCGAAATATCAGACTGTTTTTGATGTATTTTCTTTTGGTACGGTCGCGAAGTTTGTTTATTTTTTATTTAAATAATATTGGTAAGTTTTTGTAAACAATTTAGATAACGGTTTAATAAACAGACATCAAAAAACATTTTTAAATTATTTTCTTGTAGATATAAATACAAAAAGAAGAAAAAATTATTTAAGTGTGAAATTAATGAGACGATAATAAAATGTATAGTGCGTGTTACAACATTTAATATTGAAAACGGAGGTAGATCAGCGATTACAAAGCACAATGAAACTAAATCGCACAAGTTGTGTTTAAATACAACTAGCTCTTTTTAAAATTTAATAAATTTTATGAAAACGAATTGGGGCGATGAGAAAAGATCTCTTGCAAATCTCACAATTCTGTGAACAATCCTTAATAGAGTACAAAAAATTACTAGGATTTTCTAAAACTCGATGGTTGGCACTGCTTCCAGCAATCGAAAGAATTTTGCAGGAGTTTGCTGCATTAAAGTCGTACTTTCTCAGTATCGATGTTTGTCCAAAATGATCGAACGGTTTGGGCCGCTGCCACTGAAAATGATCGTTTGCTGCTAATTTTTCTGTCACCAAACACCAAAATCATTGCGGCTATTTTAAATTGCGCTTTAATACCAAGGATCTGATTTCATTACAACAGCACGACCAAATCATCCAAAATGGCTGTAAAATAATTATTCAATTTGGAGACTTTTACAAGCAAAAAACAACTTAACTTAGGAAGAGCTACACAAACACATATAACGAGTCGCAATAAGCATATAAACTATCATTAAAACATGCATGTTGCTAACAATATACTTTTGGCTGCTAATTTTCTTATTTAAACCAAAAAAAAAACACTGGCCGCTTTACGGTTTGTTAAGTATTTTGCCACAGAAAACCTTATTTAAATTACAAAAAATACCATACCTAAGTTGAAAGCATAATATATTGTCTAGCTTATATTCAAATAATACTACAGATAAAAACTTAAATATTTTGAATAATTTGAAACTTTAGTTTTTATGTTTAAATTTTTAAATGCATGTAAATCCCAAAATGAGATGCATGAAATTAAAACAAACAAAATGTGTTTTGCTATAACCAAACAAGCAAATAGATTGGGGCTACTTAGTTATCTTTTTTTGTCTTCCATGTGGGAACTGATTATGATTAACCTTTCTTCATTTTGAATTATTTAAGAGTTTTTATTTTGAAAATTGTGTTGACCTTTTAGTAGGAATATTTAAATGAAACAACAGCCTTTAAGTGTTTCAGGAATGTAGATAATTGCTTGGCCATGATTTGAGCTTGATGAAGAAATATTTGCTTTCAAAAGGTTAGGACTCTCTTTATTTAAGAAATAATCTTAGGTTTATCCAAAAGCTCACGTTAAATTCTTGAGTTTTTAGGTTTTTCGAATATTCTCACTACAAAGGTCAATTCAAAGTATTAAATATAAATAATAAATTTTTTCAAAAATTCATAATGTGTGAAAATTTTCACAAATTTTGGGCTTGCGCAATATAGTATTACTGTAAAGTAAGTATTTGACACACTAATTCCTAATACAACACAATCTATTTGTCTGACGTATATTGAACAATCTTGATGAAAATTCGGTTCGCCTCTCATTTAATTAATCATAGCTCTAGAGTTAATTGATAGCTAGTATATGAAGTTGATCAAAACTGGCATCCATCGTATGCCATGATATCCATAATATGCATACGTCGTTGCGGCTAAGTCCCCGAAAATTAAATTAACTGAAAATTAAAAATTAAATTAAAAATAAAAAGAAAGTTAAATGAATAAACAAAACGAGCCGAAAAAAAAAATAAACAGTTTTTTTGAACAACTTACCGATGACCGTTTGTCATTGCTGACCTTTTCGTATCGCTGACACCGTCTAGTTGCAGCATCAAAATAAATAATCAATCCAATGGTTCAAGAATGACAAAAAATTACTTAATTTGTCTCACCAGGGCCCTATTGCACCAACTACTTATCACTTATTACTTATCAACTTATCATAATTTTTGATAACTTTCTGTTGTACCAAATTGAAATTTGATAAATATTTTATTGAGTTATAATTAGTGATAAGCACTCACTTATCAAAATTAAGTTGCACCAATTTGCAAAATGATAAATGATAAGTAATATTTTGATAAGCGATAAGTTTGAGGTTTATGATAATTTTTTCGTAGTTCTGTTGCACCAAAAGTTTTAACTTATCAATAATCGACTGCTTTAATGATAACTTATCCAAAATATCAATAAGAAAAATTTCACTACACAAAATAATTGATAAGAGCTACAAATTGTAGTGGTATGACGGAAGTCTGTTAAAAAGGTTTTTTTTTTGTTTGCTGTTATTGTAAGATGAAAGCTTTTGTTCAATTTTAAAAGAGTACAAACACATTTTTCAATTAAATTATTTTTTATTCAAATGATTATAAATAATAATGACAATACATTTAACAATGTGTTTTCAAGTGTATAATAACTTTAATTTCAAAATTTATACCGCTATTTTATTGTATTCTAAGGACGAGTCCGATTTCTGTGCGAAATAATTTTTTTGTCATAAATTAATATTAAACTGTACGCAACCAAATTGTCCAAGCACCGGTGTGTTATAATTTTGACATGTCCGTAATAATTCTTGTTTCTGTGCCGATGAAGTAAACAAAATAAGTTTTATATAATTTAATAAGTTCCAGCATTTTGTGAACAATATCACAAACTGTTGATCTTGACATGTTCATATCTGCACCTACAATTATATAACTAGTCCCACTTGCCAGCCACAGCAAAAATATCATGTTTTATTTCCGGTCCCCAACCATGGTTTTTATTGGGCAATTTTTTTTTTTTTTTTTTTTTTTTTTTCGTCCCTGCCCAAAAGCGGCTAGCACTACGACCTAAAAGATCTTTTGTGCTATTGGGTACTGTTACTCCAGGAGCTTCTCCACCTCTCTAATAAAGGCGAGAATGCTGTTTATAGAGGCCAATTTACATTTCTCCGGGGTCAGATACCTCTCTTCAAAATGAATCCACCTCCATGTGCACAGAGCAACACACTCACATAGTATGTGTTCTGCGGTTTCTGTCTCTTCCAAACAGAGTCGGCACTACGTCTCTGTGGACAGGTTCATTTTGTTCAAATGATATCTCAGGTTACAGTGACCTGAGAGAAAACTCACAAGTTTCCTAATATTTCCTTTGCTGAAATTTATCGCCAAATTTTTGTGGTGAAATGGTCTGATCAAAGATTTGGCTTGTCTAAGGCCGGGAATACAGTTCCAATAAGTCAAGCACTGTATTTTTTCCCATTTACTGATTGTGTAGGTTGCAGAAGCCCACGGGATACCACAAAAAGGCTCAGGGCCAATGAGTGTAGTCGACGAGCCTGCCCGTGCAAGTTCGTCGGCTATCTCATTTCCAGTGATGCCCATGTGACCAGGCACCCACCACAACCTTACTTTGTTTTGACAAGAGAGAGATTGTAGCAGTTTATAACAACTTTAAACCGACTTGGAAACCAAGCAGTTAGAAGCCAATGCTTTCAGTGCTGCTTGGCTGTCAGACAAAATGTGGATGGATGCGCCTTTAAGACCTTTGGTCATAATAATAGAGGCGCAGATTTCGATGGCGTGAATTTCGGCTAGAAAAACACTGGGGTAAGTACCCAGTGATTTCGATATTTTGTGATTGGGTCCAAAGACACCTTTATTGGGCAATAGTTTGATAATAGCGATGAAGGTGTTAGACGATATCCTTAAATGCATTCTCGTCACAGGATCATTATAACTGAGTATTGAATTAACAATACTGTTTGCTGAGGGAATTGGGTACATTATTGGTCGATGCAAAGAATAAATTTTGTTGATATTTATAAATACTAGAGAGCAATACCTAACATACATACCTGTAAGTTTAAATGTATCATACCTGGTAGTTTAGGAAATCCATTATTAAATGTCGCGTAAAGCTCCGTGTTCTTCTCATTAAACACATGTAACCCAAAATTAATAGAAATAATACTATATTTGGATCAAATTCTGCCTCTATCATTTTTACATACACTTTTTGTTAGTTGCAAATTTATTGCAACAATGTATATGTCTAAATATAAAATTAATTTCAGTAATAACAATAAAAAATATATTTTTTGAGTAATTTGTCAATTGAACTATTTGTCACTAGTGTAAATTGCATTTTGATTTAATTTATAGTTAAACTATTTGCCACTAGAGAGGATTACATTATATCATTTTCTTAAATTTTAAAACCAAAAAAAAAAAAAAAATCATTGTACTTGCTGATGTCGAACAACAAAGTTGACCAGATAATAAAATTAAAATAACTAAACATAATAAAAATTACAGTTGTTTAAAATAAAATAAATTCTTGCTTTTTAATTTATGTCGTAGACATAAATTTTGGTGCCGAACCCGGGATTTTAATTCTTACTCAACATAATATATCGAGTGTTATTTCTAATACAAACATTATTCCGTGATTATAATTGGTATATTTAGTAGCTAAGCGTAGCTTGTGTATTATTTGTGTTAAAGTGTTTACCGTAAAACAATATACGAGTATTTACGTGTATATAAATGGTATAAATCGTATACCGCATTACAAAATACAGTACGGTAGAATTTTGTATTGTAGTACAGTGGAAGAGTATTACCTAAACAAAAATTGTTCGTATGTGTAGTAAAATTGTGTTTATATACAGTACAGTGAAGTTAATTGGACAATACAGTGCAAGTAGTTGAATGTAAGAACTGAAACATAAAGAAAAAAAAAAAATTATCTACTCGAAGATTTTCGTATCAAATTTATATGTTTGCATACCTATCAAGCTGTGCAAAGCTGTAAAGTGTAAATTACTGTAACTGTTGGAAATTACTATAAATTGCTCTAACGGCTGTAAATAGCTGTATTTATAGTGGTGAAAAAGCCGCGTGTGTACAAGGAAGCCATTTTGAGTATATACAACTAGAAAAGCTGCATCCACGCAACTGTTGCTGCATGTACAATTAATACAGATAAGTACTAACTTTATAAACTGCATTTCTTTATTTTATTACATTAATCTAAATTTGAGTTTTTTGAAAAATTGAATGTCAATTTGTAATAAGGCAGTAATAATTGATTTCAAGGACGATTTCGTTGTTACAAACAAAAGAAACAACGCGGTTGTATTATAACGGTTAAATTATTATATATATTATCAATTCGGTTTATTTATTATTGTTGGTTGTCGTTGGTTGTGATAATTTATTTGCAGTATATAACAGGTGTAATTTTTTGCGAGAATATTCTACTTAACGGGTAAAATATTATTTGCGTTCTATTGTTTTGTGTCAGTGCAAAGTTTTCGGTACTTAGTGAAATATTATCAAGAGCGTTTTGTGATTGATCGGTCAATTAGAGTGCGAAACCGTATTATAAGTCAAATAGAGGCGATTTCGACTTTCTCGAAGCAAATTAAAGAAGACACAACGGAAAATGCTATCCGACCTCGGCTCGAGGATTTAATCAAATTTCATGGGGATTTTAATGACATAGAATTGCAACTTGAAGAATTTGCTGAATATGAGGCTGTAACAACCAAGACGGATGCGGAGTATTATCATGCTCGAACATTATTGGAAGACGCTTTAGTAAAACGTACGGGTGTAACATTTTCAAAGGCGAAAACTGGCATTGAACTAAATGAAACCTTAGAAACATTTATAGATCAGCAAAAGGCGTTTTACGAAACTCTTAATACTACATCGAGTGTAAAATTACCAAAGATCATGGTTGAGCCATTCAGCGGTGAATATAAGATGTGGCCTTCATTCAGAGACCTCTATGTCAATTCAATTCATAATCATCCAAGTTTGACGGGTTCACAGGAGTTGCAGCAATTGAAGAGTTTGCTACGTCGGGAAGCAGCAGGTTTGATTAGGCACATTACTACCACCGACCAGAACTACGCAGAAGCATGGCAGAAACTCGAATCTCGTTATAACAAACCGAAACCAATCGTGTCATCGCTTATTCAATCGTTTCTTGAACAAAAGCCCTGTAAGGTTACAAATTACACCGATCTGCGTCGCCTATACGATCACTCGGACGAAATTATTCGTGCATTTAGAAGCATAGGGAAAGAAGAAGAATCACGTGACCCATGGCTCATTCACCTATTACTACAAAAGGTTGATAATGAAACAAGACAACTATGGGCAAGAGATTCAGTAGGAATCGCACATCCGACGTTTCTGAATTTCTTAACATTTTTGAATATTCGGTGTGATAGCCTGGAATCGTGTAACATTCAAGATAAGAAAATATATTCAACCCACGCAACAAAATCTTTCTTGATAGAAGAACCATCACAATCATCTCTGAATTTTATATGGTTATCTTGCAAAGGCGATCATTTATTATTCAGGTGCCCATCGTTTCGTAATAACACATTAGAGGCTCGACTTGCTTTGGTGAACGAGCAAGGTTTGTGTCATAACTGTTTCAGAAAAGGACACTACTCAACAAAATGTTTTTCTAAAAGTTCATGCTTGATTTGCCACAAAAGACATCATTCTCTATTACACCCAGAAACAACTGCAAATACTTATCATCCAACAACCACTCATTCATTATTTATTGAACAACCAAATCTGAAATCAACACAAAATCATTTACCAACCTTAAATCCACAATCAACATATAATCATCAATCAACCTCAAATCTTCAATGAACACACAATCAACAAACATTACCAAACCTGCAATCAACAATTAAACAGCCATCAACACAGGGTCAACATTTAACATTAACGAATGATCAATCGTCCAACGCATTTCCATTACCAGTTGTGACGAATCAACAATCACACATTGAGCAAACGGCATCAGCACAAAATTATATATCATTAAGTAATAACTCTAACATAGCACAATCATCCAACTATATTCTATTACCCACTGCTCTAGTCAATGTAAAAGCACGCAGTGGTGAATTGGTACAAGCAAGAGTTCTTCTTGATTCAGGATCTCAATGCGCTTTTGTGACCGAATCATTGGTAACACGCCTAGGCCTACCCCGTCTTAAATCAAATATTCAAATTATCGGTCTAGCATCATCATCTGTCGGATCTACCAAAGGAAGAACAACATTAATTGTCCAATCACGCTATAACCCAACTTACACCATCAATATAACTTCTCAGATTATCAAAACAATATCATCTAACTTGCCTGAGAATACACTTAGCCTGCAATCACACAATCAATTGAAAAAAATTGAACTCGCGGATTCGACGTTTAATCAAGCACGCCCTGTTGATATGTTAATAGGAGCAGAGCATTTCTTTGACATCGTGGGAAATCAAAGAATGCATATCCCAGGACTACCACCACTACATGAATCACAATTTGGATAGATAATAGCAGGTAGTATGGAATCAAATGTTAAAATCGATTGTAGCAATATACTGATGGATAAATCAATGGAAGTATTACACGAGGATTTGAATGAACTATTGAAACAATTTTGGGAGGTCGAGGAACCTCTAGTACAATCAACATTAAAAGAAACTGAAAGTTATTGCGAGAATTTCTACTCGACAACAACTGTATTATCCAAGAATAATCGGTTTAAACTAAGATTACCATTTTTATCTCCAAGATTGACCTTGGGAAATTCATACATTAATGCCAAATATCGTCTGCTGGCAATGGAAAGAAAATTTAAGAAAAACGAAGAGTTTCACAAGCAGTATGTCCAGTTTATGCAGGAGTACATTAAACTAAACCACATGGAACGGGTTGAATGGTCTGAACTTCCAACCGACGATGACAGTCGATATTTTATACCACATCATGGAGTGTATAAGGACAGTAGTAGTACGACTAAGCTGCGTGTGGTGTTCGACGTATCTTCTAAAACATCCAAATCGGTTTCTCTAAATGATGTTTTACACGTTGGATCAAAAATTCAGACTGATTTGTTTCAAACCCTACTGCGCTTCCGAAGCCACCAGATCGTCTTTGTCGCAGATATAGAAAAGATGTACAGACAGATTATGATCGACGATGATGATTGCAACTACCAGTTAATATTGTGGCGTGATGATCGGTCAAAGGTGATCAATATTTATAAATTACGAACGGTCACTTACGGAATGAATTGTTCACCATTTTTAGCAATTCGAACACTGCATCAGATAGCTCTTGATAATGCTGATAAACATCCAAGCGCATCACAAGCCATCTTAAAGGATTTCTACATAGACGACCTGTTATCTGGTGCAGATTGTGAAGAAGCAGCAGTAAAATTGAAAGATGAGATTGTTTCACTACTCGAGCATCATGGTTTACATTTACGTAAATGGCGGTCAAATTCACAAAACTTACTTCAATCAGTTTCACAAAACGAATCTACCACGGATCATAAATTACTTGAGGAAGATCACGCCGCTGCAACGCTCGGAATCAAATGGAACGCTATTACGGACACGTTTTCATTCCAAACCAAACTAGCCGAAATCAATAAATGGACGAAACGTAAGATTATGTCGGAAATATCTAAGATCTACGATCCATTGGGACGGCTTGCACCAAGAGTCATACTTTTAAAAATTATGATACAAAAATTATGGGTTCTACAACTAGATTGGGACACTCCAGTGTTCTTAGAGTTAAATGATGAGTTCCAAGGCATATATAACGGGCTTACGTATTTAAATACAATCAACATTCAACGCTGTTATCATAAGTTTGAAAAATCAAAATTGAACAATATCCAGATTCATGCATTTTGTGACGCCTCGGAGAAGGCTTACGGTGCGGTTTTATACCTACGTGCCGTTGGGATTGATGGCAAGATAAGCACTCAAATTATTTGTTCGAAAAGTAAGGTTGCGCCCATTAAACAAATTTGTCTACCAAGACTAGAGTTATGCGGTGCTTATATTCTAACCAAACTTGTAAACTTTATCAAGGAAGTTTTATTCCATGAAGTGCCAGTCGAGGTGTTCGCGTGGTGCGATTCATTGATTGTTTTACATTGGCTAGCAGACATACCCAGGCGTTGGAAAACATTTATTGCGAATCGCACTTCATTTATTTTAGAAAGCATTCCATCGCAACAATAGCGCTACGTGCCTAGCAAACAGAACCCAGCGGATCTGATAACAAGAGGTGTGCATCCTGAACGACTGCAGCAAGCGAAATTATGGTGGAAGGGCCCTATGTGGCTCGAACAAGCTAGTTCTAACTGGCCATGCCATCCACTTCAATTGAAACCATTAAATCCTGCAATATTAGAATCAAAGACTAATGCGCTACATTGTTCCAGTTCGCCGTCACAACTATCTGTCATTGATAAATTAGTCACATCATGTTCGTCGTTTCTGAAGGTCAAATGTTCATTGGTGTACGTATTACGATTTGGGCGAAGGTCAATTGGTAGCAACACAATACTACGTGGGGCGATACAACTTAACGAAATAATGTATGCTGAAAAAGTAATGTTTCGTGCCATTCAATCCAACGAATTCAGTAGTGAGATAGACCACCTTCGTAAGAATCTAGAAATCGGGTCAAAATCAAGATTGAAAACATTAAATATTTTCTTGGATGAAGATAATGTTCTCAGGGTAGGTGGAAAATTAAAAAATTCAAACTTGGAATGTGCTTCTCGACATCCAGTTATCTTGCCGCGTGGACATCCCGTGAATTACTTGATCATTTAGGAAATACATCATTCGCTGTTACATGGTGGATTATCAATCGTTTTGAACACGATTCGTTTAAAATATTGGATGATTGATGCCCGGAAAAGTATCAAAAGCTATATCAAAAATTGCATCACTTGCGTAAGATTTCGGGCTGTGACAGCCTATCCGAAAATGGGGGATTTGCCAGCTGAACGCGTTACACAACATCGACCATTTCTAAACATCGGTTTAGATTATGCCGGTCCGATATATATTAGAACTAGTAAATTACGAAAAGCACCAGTTTCAAAGGCTTACATCGCGGTTTTCGTATGTTTAGCCGTGAAAGCCGTGCATTTAGAAGTGGTCAGCAGCATGGATACAGATTCTTTCATTGCTGCCTTACGTCGATTCATAGCTAGACGGGGGCTGCCAGCGCTCATTTGCTGTGATAATGGATCGAACTTCGTATCCGCTAATTCTGAACTCAAAATACTAAATAAACAATTATTACTGCAACAAAATTCTAAAGATGTTAATAATTTCTGCTTACAGAGACAAATTCAATTCCGGTTTAATCCTCCCAGCGGACCACATTTTGGAGGGTTGTGGGAATCCACCGTCAAATCGGCAAAGTTTCATTTGAAGAGAGTGATGAAGGATTCTAAGTTTACATTCGAAGAACTTCAAACGGTAACATCACAAATCGAAGCAATATTGAATTCGCGACCACTTTGCCGTGACCACGATAACACCGACGAACTGCAAGCATTAACTCCAGGACATTTTGTGATTGGTGAACCATTGGTGTGTCTTCCAAAACCAAGTTTAGCTGCCATACGAGACAACAAATTAAACATATGGCAAAATATTCAGAAGAGGGTCCAAGGATTTTGGAAATGTTGGCATATCGACTATTTAAGCACGTTGAATCAACGTACAAAATGTAATAAGAAGGTCCAAAATTTAACATCGATGACATTGTAATATTGAAAGAGGACAACTTGCCTTCCACAAAATGGATGTTGGGTCGTATTATTGCGGTTTATCCAGACAAAGATAGCATAATACGTGTGGCAACATTAAAAACCAAACATATAATGAGCTGATACGACCCGTAGTTAAATTGATTAAATTACCAGTAAGCGAGAATACTAATTAAGTCAATAATTCATTGTATTCCTTATTCCCTTAATGCGGGGGAGTATGTTAGTTGCAAATTTATTGCAACAATGTATATGTCTAAATATAAAATTAATTTCAGTAATAACAATAAAAAATATATTTTTTGAGTAATTTGTCAATTGAACTATTTGTCACTAGAGTAAATTGCATTTTGATTTAATTTATAGTTAAACTATTTGCCACTAGAGTGGATTACATTATATAATTTTCTTAAATTTTAAAACCAAAAAAAAATAAAAAATCATTGTACTTGCTGATGTCGAACAACAAAGTTGACCAGATAATAAAATTAAAATAACTAAACATAATAAAAATTACAGTTGTTTAAAATAAAATAAATTCTTGCTTTTTAATTTATGTCGTAGACACTTTTAAATAACTCTCTACGTACAGTTTGTCGTTTGTTGTATTTCCAAATTTCAATTTTATTATGTCAAAATTATTTCAGTATTCGGACAGCAAATGAACTTATTTCAAATATGGAAGAGAAAATTATTTGACTAATGTCAAATTTATCACAAAAAAATTATTTCGCACAGAAATCGGACACGTTCTAATAAGTTATAATATTAAGTCAAAGTAAGAACAATTTCATTCTGTTCGATAGAGGTAAGACAGTTGTTTTTCGATGTTTTAAAATTAATATAAAACTACCAAATATTGGTATTATATCAACTTTAGTGAATAAAAACTGAAATTTATTAAACGAAAAAAAAATTTTTATAAATAAATGCGTCGGTCCGAAAGATTATTCAAGGATGAAAACGAAAGAAGAAATCGTGTAATGAAAGCCAGAACCAAATATTCTATGGACTCGCGAGTGATAAAACATTTTCGTTTGTCACATGAACCAATTGAGCACGTATAATTAAAAATCGGCGCAAATTTGCACCATGGAAGCGACCGAAACTGCGCATTGAGTCCTCTATAGCAGCTACTTACCACACTGCATTGGTTAGGAATATCCAGGATAGAAGTTTCTTGAGATGGGTGGTTACCTTCAGGTAGCTGGTTGCTTCAATAGAACAATGATTAATATACACTGAACAAAATATAGTGCATTTTATTTACGAATGGCGTTCATTATCCATAATTCATACTATTAATGTAAAAATTACTATATTTTCATAAAAAAAATATAATTTAGAAAAATTCATGAAAATTTGTTCATAAATCACAGTTCATAAACTAAAAAATGGTTTAATTTATTGCACTATACGTATAATACATTCACATTTGTTTGCGTATTAGTGAAACTTGCATGATTTTATTAAAAAAGACATATTTATGAACAGTTCATAATATTTATGAATAAGACTATGACGAAAATTTATTTTAAATACTTATTGTTCATCATATTAACGAAAGTGGTTCTAAAATACTTAAATATTACGAATTAATTCATATGCGTAACGATTCCATTACATTTATATTTGTCCGAATATATCAAATTTCATAATTGCAGAATGTATATGAATTTGTTCGTATTATTAATGATTTGATGAATATATTCTAGCATCTATAAAAGTAAATAAATTTCATACGCTTTATTATTAACTATTATCGTGCGGCTTGAAAAGACCATTTACATATTGTAGTTCAAAAAATCGTGAGAAATTAAAATATAGTTTGTGTGTATCAGGAAACCAGGTAAATATGGCATTTTATGTCCGTGTTTTCGTTTTAAGAAGAACATAAAACTATCGCTTTTGTGATCGATGATTAATTCTTATTCCGCGAAATTAAAACGAAAACATTTTTGTTTGAAACACTGAAATAAGAACTCCCAATTGAGAAAGGTTTCTCTTCATGTATTATTATATACATGCAAAATTGTTGTTGTTATTAAATTACAGAATAACAATTTTTTAATTTTTTTGCTATATAGGTACAAAATCATTGTCTAACATATAAAATGTGCGGAAAGTATATTATTTTGCAAACACTATCACATTTGTAGTATTTTTGTATAGATCATTACAACTTATCATAAAAATTTGATAATTTGTCAATTGATAAGTTATAGACAATCTGATGTGCAACGCTTATCACTTATCATTATCAAAATTTGATAAGTTTTCAAATTGATAAGTGAGTGAGATTTTGTTATTTTTGGTGAAACACTTATCACTTATCATTATCAAAAAAACCAACTTATGAGAAGTTGATAAGTGCTAAGTGATAAGTAATTGGTGCAATAGGGCCCAGGTCTTATCGGCCAACTAGCGATAAAGTGAATATTAACTAATGTGATTTAAAAAGTGATACGGAGTGATATACAATTTATAATTATATTACGCGAATAGTGTAAAAGTGTTTTAAGCGAATTTTTAAAATTTTAAGAATTATTGTGAAATAATTGTGTTGTTACAATGTGGTGCTCGTCACCCAATCCCATTTTAAAAAGCCCAACTTTTCCTTAAATGTATAATACTGAAATTATAAACAATTGATTTTTTCGGCTAAATTATAGACAAATATATTAATTGTTCATGACACTCTCAATATTTTCGATTCGATAAACCAGAAAAATTAAAGAGACCAATCACTCATAATATACAATATCTATTGACAAAAAGTAAAAATAATATACCCCCATACGGTTTACTCATCATGTAGCTACGATCAAACTACAAAAATACAATTCTTGTCATTTACATTAAGTATCTGGCAACGTACTGATCTAGTGAATTATATTCACTGCATCAAACAACCTAAGGAGAAACCCCCAAAAAGCTGAAAAAATTTATTGATTACAGACAGGTTATTTTAAATTTTTAATCAATATTCGTGTGGGCATAATACACACACAAATGAGATTTCTCCTTGGGTGGTTTGATGTAGTGAATATAATTCACTAGATCAGTTTAGTAGCTAATTACTTAATGTTTTAAGTGTTAAATTATTGAACTGAAACCGATTTTTTATTTGCTCAATATAAAATTGTTTTACCTTATTTGCCACCTCAAGGAATTTATCTTCCTCAATAACATTAGATAACCTAAATGTTTGAATAGCAGAACCTATAAATATTTCAGATAACGGCAAATGGCTTTTTCTCTATAAAAATCAATATCATTTACACCATTTGAATTTATAAAATTACTAAAATTTCGTATATTTTTCGGACTGGAATTCAATATTAATCTTGTGAACAATTCTTAAAGAGTAAGATAAAAATAAAAAGCATAATTTTTTCATTGGATTACCTTTGTCTTTGAACGTGGAAGAAACAAAATTGAACTTTAAGGAATCCCACTGCTTTAAAATTCGGTTAACCACCGAATATATATTTGTGATTTTATATTTGTGAGTCGTCGGTCATATACCTTACAATAAGCGAACCTGTTTCGACATTCGACCCATTCAAAAAAATCAGTCCACTGCGACCGAAACACCCTCATCCGTTTGGCTTTTTTAGGGGCAGTTAAGTAGCCGCTATCTGACTGGATTCTGACTCATAAAATATTTTTAGAGTTTGCTGTAGGCTAGATATCGATCTACAAAATATTTAAAATTTCGATTACAATTGTTTTTTATGTGTATCCAATTTTATCCATTAATAAAACATGTATCCATTTCTGCCTATTTTAAACGTTTGCGTATCCGTGTATCCATTTTGAAGATTTATTAAATGGTGTACCTAAATGTTTAAATGTTTACAATTGTATCCAAGTGGTAACACTGCCTTGGTCTTAAGTACCGAAATAGGGGTATTTCTCATTTTTGTCAGTAGATATATTATGAGTGATTGACCTCATTATTTTTCTGATTTACCAATTGTCATGGACAATTAATATATTTGTCTATAAAAAAACCGAGAAAGTCAATTGATTATAGACAGACAATTTTAAATTCTTAATAAATATTCGTGTGGGCATAATAGATACACAAATGAGGTTTCTCCTTGGATTATTTAATATGGTGAATATAATTCACTAGATCAATACATTCTTGTCAGATACTTGATGTAAATAGGGAGAAACCAAACTGCGAACATAGGAACTCAAAAAGGGTTCTCATTTTTGAAAAATAACACATTGGTATAACTCTAGTTATAGTTGTAATAACGACTATAAATTCGGGCCTTAGTTTAATTTAGGGTATTCACCTGCATTCCTAATTTTGCTTATAATAATTTAGAATGCTGATTTGCTTTTTTGGTTTGCTGAGACTAAAATCATTTAATTGGCTTTCCAAATTCAAAATATCATTGAAAATGAACGGAACGTTATCTAATGAAAAATGTTTTACAACTTGAAGTGCTTTAAGGGCTTCTTCAATTAAAATCTGTGATTTATTCGGTTCATGGTCAGATTCAACTTTATGCTCCGATTCAACTTTAGCAAGTTTTTCTTCTAGGATGAACTGTAAAATAACTTCATTACTTGGTTCACAACAAACTGCTACGTCTTCGTCGCAGCTACGATTTTTTTTAATTTATCAGAAAGTAGTTTACCAGTTTCTTGAACTGGTGCAATTACTTCAACTTCGTTGGGTCATTGGTTATATTGATAGCGAATCCGGCCTTTTTAAAGCAGCATGCGTTTACGTGAAACACCGTTGCATTACTGGTCTCGACAAGCCCTAATGTAGTTATTATTTTTTCAGAATGCAGTTTCTGTAAAAGCTCTTGAAGTTTTTTAAAATGCCATGATCAAGAGGTTGTATTCTTGAGGTCATATTTTTACCTCTACAAGAGCTGAAAAATTATCAATTTTCAACAAAATCTTCCGGTTAACCATTCTCAAAAATATTCGACGACATCCATGCCGATTTGTTTAAGTGCCAAGTAACGGGAAAAATTTCTTGGTTTCAAATTTCTCAAAGCCGTTGGCTTTCTGGACTTGCCTATAATTAAGTGTTCAGTTTTGCCCCAAGGTACTAACACATAGGAGCACACGGTTAACCTTTCTTTAGAAAGTTTCCTCGTATTGCATTTTTCATTCTGCAAAACGAAACTTTTGTCAACTCATCTGCGTTGAACCTATCCCTTATATCATATCCTCCAACCATTTCAGCAAATTTCGCTTTAAATTCAGGAACATCGGTTTCGAAGACTTCGTTGTCCTCACCACACAACGCTTTAAATTGATTATTATATCTCACACGAAATTTTTCCAACCACCCATTAGAAGCCCGGAAATCATTCATGCCTAATTTTTCAGCAATATTTCAAACATTTTCTTGTAGAACCGGCCCTGATGTTCTAGCATTGGCAGCTGGCATTTGCTTAAACCAGTTGAAGCAAACTGAATTAATTCGATCGAAAACGGGTTTCGTCTTTTATTACCGTAAGCATGAAATAATAAAAACAAGAATTACAAACCCTGAAATTTACGAGTATAAAAACTACACAAACTTTCAAAATAAGGTGGTCGTCTAATTTTTAATAAAAGGAGACATGATTTCTGTTGCTATTAAATATTTTCTTAAGATAGGCCCCACAATTTCTTCTCGGTTGCTAAAGATGAAAAAGTTCCAACTATTTACTCGTAATCTGACTCCATAGAAATTAAAATGTCTTTAGATTCAGACAGACATGCATCAACATCAAGCGATAACGATTTTAGTGTTAGCTGAGTTTATTTATTTGTAATATACGTTTTTCACTCCAAATTTACCAATTTTGCACTTCAAATTCAATTTTTTATAAATCAAATTAAGCATTTAGCAAAACAACTTGAAACTTTTATAAATCAAGTTTTGATTAAAACGGGTTGAAATTGATTTGTAAAAGCAAGCAATAATCAGATTGCGAAGTACCATTTTGATATTCATAAAAATTAAAATGAAATTGTTGAAACTTTCTTCTTAGAAAAATATATAACCGTGACTGAAAACAATTTCAGGTTTCCTTCATTAGGAGTGCCTTCAGTTAGTCAAACCAGTCAGTCTCTACAGTCAATTAGCGTTGAATTTTTCCAATTAGTGCTGGTGTTTTTTTCGGTTATTATTGGCGGGGTTTTCCCGATTTTGGAAATTTCCGTCGCTTCCCGATTTCATACTTATTGTCTCGGATTTCATCTTTTGATCCTTTTTAAAATTTCTCTTCTTTCTTAAGTTTAGCATCGAAACGAGATTTTGATGTTCGAGCTTTAGTTGGTGATGCTTTGTTTCGGAACTGTCAGGTTATTCGAAATGTTTCTAGATTATTCGGGTGTAGTTGCTCAAAATATTACCGAAATTATTCTTGACCGGTAACGATAGATGGCAGTACTTGCGATGAGGGGAAAATACTTCTATGAACGTGTGAGAGGGGTATTATATTTGTTGCTCAAAATATTACCGAAATTATTCTGACCGGTAACGATAGATGGCAGTACTTGCGATGAGAGGAAAATTCTTCTAAATACAGTTTTGTTTTTCGAAATATTATATGAACGTGTGAGAGAGGTATTATATTTATTGCTCAAAATATTACGATAGATGGCAGTACTTGCGATGAGGGGAAAATACTTCTAAAGACGAACGTCAAATAAATTTTTCTGTTTCCTTTGAGCTGCCATGGAGAACGGACCTGCGGTGAATAAAAGTGGCGAAAATTATGTAAGTTAAGAGTTTTGTCTAAAGTTTTATTAAAAAAAATTAATTTATTTTATGTTTATCTGTTACATTTTAAAGTAAAATTAAACAAAATTCTAAATATGTAAATTACAATAGTCTTAAACAACTAGAACATGTTTGCGCATGTTCTTGCATATTTTTTCCTTTCAAGCTGATTTAGCGTCTTTAGGTGATAGAACCTTACAAGATCCGCGAACTGTGGGTCAGAACTTCAGGCTAATTGTTTGAGTTCCGGATTGATTGATGATGACTTCTTCTTGACATGGTTTTGGAATTGACAATTTTTTGGCGTTTTCGTTCTTAACAAAAGGATGAATATTATGATGTAAATTATGGATATTATACCGAAGTCTGCAAAGGCTGCTTCCTTATGTTTTGTGAATTATAGAAGTTTATTCGATATTAAATAAATTATTTGATAGTATTTGAAGGTTCTATTCTTATTGCACATCGTTTTGTCGAGCTTAGTCTTAACCTGCTTTCTAGCATTTTGCTTAGCAGTATTTTCGGAATAAATTTCAAAATTTTCGGAGATTTTCTAAATTTTGACTAGCTTTCCGATTCATAATTATTCAGATTTTTCGGTGTTATTGAAATTATTCGAGATCAATTGAGATTCACATAATAAACAGATTATTCGAATTTTTCTGTGATTGTTACGCATTATATTCTAGATTTCTTAAGTTTTCGACATTTTTAGGATTAATCAAGATTGTTAAAAACTTTCAAATTTATTCGAATTTTGTATCACAATGTTCTCCAGTTAGCTTTCAGTTTGTGGACTTGTAGAGTTACACATATAAAGTTGAATCGCAATTATTCAAGAATGTTCAGGTGGTTTACGTACATACTTATAGATAATTCGATATCCGAAAACTTTCAAAATATTCAAGATATTCTTGATATTTTTCGAGTATATTCGAAATTTATGGTGCTTCATCGATATATTTAGAAAAAGTCATAGCACTGAGCTGCTGGATGTTTCGTTTTATTTAAGGCCCTTGAAATTAATCACGGTTTATTTCATCTAGTGACGAAATCAGTTTCTTTTAAATAATGCGAGGTTGGTCATTAGGAAGAAATAAGTTTTTATCTAAAAGCTTTACTTGCTCATAAGTACAAGAATTATTTTTAGGGCCTAAGAAAAATTTTGCTGGGGCTTGCGATTTGTAGTAACGCCACTGCCTAGAGGAGTGTCCAAAATAAAGAGATGTCAAAAGTTGGAGGTTTTGCTGTATTTGTTTTTAGTTTAAAATCATTTTTTTTTTTTTTTAATATTGTTACTGTGAAACATTTGGTGTAATAGAGTAATTTAAATTAATAGACCAATGTTTTACTGTACTAAAATGGAATTTTCCATGATAAAATTGTTTTAAATGTGTCTAGACTATTCTTACTGGACAAGTCATGAAATTTCTAGAAGTTTGGTATGTGTATATAAAAAGGCGAACGAAGTCGAATTGGAACATTAGTATTTGGTAAGCGAAAGTTAAGGATTAAAAAGTAATTTAAAAGTAATTTAAAAAGTGTTGAAGTGCGATTTTAAAATTATAAGAGTACAGTAAAATTGTGTGAAAATTATATAAAGTGATTTTTGTGAATAATTTTTGTTATAATTGCGTTGAATTAATTTTTGGTGTTAAATAAATAAATTCATTTGTGTTAAACCGAAACATTTTGTTTTATTAACAATCCAGTGATCGAAATCTTGACTGGCAAGGCAAAAACGTAACAATATGTTTTTATAATCAATGTTGGAATTGAAGTGACAAAAAGATCAAACACTTATCAAAAGAAGTGATCTCAACGTTAAAAATGAATTGTTCATTCGCACTAAAATTAATTTTTATTGTATCCAATTACTGACACTTAGGGTGAGTTTTACAGTGAAGTTCAGCGATACTTTAGAGAAGGTTTTCCAGTGAATTCTAGAGTGATTTCTAGGATAGGTTGAATTAAAGGGTATATTTTAGGGCGAATTTTAAATAAAATTTAAGGGTTAATTTTAGAGTGACTTGTATGTTGAATTTAGGAGTGAATTTCAAAATTAATTTATCCTAATTTTAGGAAGAATTTTAAAGTAAATTTGGTATAAATTTATGATGAATTTGATTAAGAATTTGGATTAATTTTTGGGGCGAATTTTAGGAAGAACTTTAAGTCTTTGTTGTACGATGAAGTTTCAGGTGCATTCGAAGGAAAATTTAAAAGTGATTTTTTGGTTAAGAAGGCAGTAAATTTATCAGTAAATCAAATGTTGGTTTTATATCGTCTACGATTGAATTTGATTGAAAAGGATGTAGATGTTTTGGATGGAGGTGAATTTGATTTGGAAATGGATTATAATTTTTTGGATAAAGATGAGCTTGATTCTGAAAAGATTGATTGTGTTTTTAAAAAGTTGAATTTGAAATGCGAAACCTGTAACAGTTACATTTCTACAGGCTCAAATATTTTTTGACTTTCAAGGTTTTTTGTTTCATTCCCTCATCGACCAAATATATATTTTTATCTTCTTTAATTTTACTATCAGTCTAATTATCTTACTTTTATTGATAATGATGCATATGGCATTGTTGAGATACGGGTAAAGCCATTAGTGAGCTTATCCAACTTTTTCTTGAAATTTTGAATCAACCAATTTGTTCGTATTTCAACTCCTTAAAATACAAAAACGCAATTTTTTGACAGTGATCCCAAGTCAACAATAAATTCGTTCCTATTTCGAACCCCAATTAGTTTTCGTTACTGTGTAACATTCGCATATGGTAACTGGGGTGCTATTCTTTAACCATTACGAAAATTTTCGTATTGCGAATTAGTGTAAAAGTATTACGAAAATCCTAGTTGTCGTAATACTTTTACACTAACTCGTAATACGAAAATTTTCGTAATGGTTCAAAAATAGCACCCCTGGTGTTGGTTTACTACAGTAGTTTCCGAAACACTCTAGTATTTTATCTTACCATGGTTCCTAAATAAAATGTTAATTCAAATATTTTTTTTAGCTGCAAGTAATATAAATTGCATTAGTTTTGAGGTTCGATATTCATTTAATGGTTTAACTATACAGTATAAGTACATGCTTACATAAGCCTATGCATACTTTAGATTGAATTTTCGCCAACTTTGTATGGTAAAGTTCATGTAATGCTAGCCCTATATAAACCCCATTTGCATAATTTGATTTAGCACAAAAAGTATAAAATTTAATATAACCATGCCGTAAATATACTCTATGAATCCATGTGTATGTATTCGACATAATGTACGAGCATAAGAATATTGAATATATACAGAATTAAATAGATTTTCGTTATCATACTCAGAAGATGTAGCACGTATAAATTTTTACATAGTTGCTGTCAAACTCATGTTAAATAAAAAAAAAAAAAAATTTTAGTATTTGCAGAATGCAGAATTTTGTCTAACACTTTAGAGCTACGTATCTCCTATGTAACAGTATACACAAATACTGAATTAACCTTACATACCGAGAAATAGTCATTTAAAAGTTTCAAAAAAAAAAAATCAGCAGGTTGCAATATATTTTTTCAAAATATGCTTTATAAAAAAGCTTTAAAGTTTTTTTTTCCTAGATCCGGTTCCGGTTACGGTATTTTTTACAGATCATTTTATATTGTTATCTTTTTTGTATATTACGTATTATGTATCTAGATCTGTACGAAAAATTCATGAATATATTATTAAGAAAATATGTACGTTTATAACAAGGCCATAATACACGTACACTTTTATCATAAATCCATAAATATCCAAGAGCTTTTACTTACATGTATATTGTAAATGTGTAAAGTTTGCAGGTTGTAACAAATAAATGTATAAAGTTCAGTGAAAATAAGAAAATTTATAACATTTTTATTTTCTGTCTTAAGAATATAGATTTATCCAATACACATATGAAAAATATATAAGGAAATCTTTACAACTGATAAAAAACAAAAATGTTTTATGATTTTCTCAAAGTGAAAATTTATTGATAAAACTTATTTTATTCCTTAAAATTATTTTATATTGATACTCCGGTTACTCGGTTACTGTTTTATAAGGAATGAGCTTGCTATTTTGGACGTATACCTAATGTTGGGACTCTATTCTATTGCCTCAACATTTTTAATGGCCAAACTTCTTCAAAAGCTTGTTAGATTTTTGTTTATCTATACTAATGGCACACCAATATGTTGGAATGGAATTTTTATTTTTCTCGTTTTTCCGCTTCTGGTTGAAGAATGTCGTTCCACAAATTTATAATCTAGTTCTCTTAGCCGAAGTTACTTTTAGCACTAGTACTTAATCTTGTAAGCATGTCAAAAATGGAAAAAATTTGTCATTTGATTTAAATATCTTTATGATTTGTTAATGTGCTCTTGCTAATAATAATCAAGTTTTACGACAAAAAAAAAAATATTAAACTTAATATTATATTCTTCATTATTACCTTTGTATTATATAAACTATATATCTGAAATCAATTGAAAAAATGAATTGTCTTGGTATTATTTAATGAGATATTAATTTATGTACTTATCTTACATTTTAAATCATCAAAATGTAAATAACACTGTCATGTAATGAGTAATGACAAAATTTGTATTGAACGCAAACCAAAATCATAATAGATTTAATAGACTTGGTTGCGTGCGTTTAAGAAATTATGTTGTTAGCACATTGTTAATTAGCATAGTTTGTAAGAGCGTTAAAGATCCACTTTTTATATAACTGAAAAATATGTCAACTCGAAAATAAATAAATATAATTCGGTCAATTATTTCATATACCATCGAGCAAGCAACATCAATTTATTGGAATACCGGAATTGTGTGTGTTTTACTTTAATTATCCAAGAACACGATTTTTAAAATAAAAAAAATAAAACAGTAAAATAAAAAAAATTGGTTATGACAGCTTTTGCATTACATGAAAGAAGAGAATATACAAATTTTAAATTTACTTTAAAATTTCTACTGTGACCGAAAAATTATTCAAACAAATAATGGATATAAATTGTACTCAACAACAGTAACGACAACGATAAATTCGTAAAATTTGGCTATTTGAGCCTAGAATATAAAAACTGGTTACAAAAGATATCGTTTATTATGCAGGAAGTAAAGATCAAATTTTTATTTTACAGTAAAACTTCTGCTGCGACACAATAAAAAAATTCAAACAAATAATAAACTGCTCTGAACACGATTCGCGACAACATAAATTTCGTAAAATTTGGTCGTTTGGACTTAAACTTGAAAAATGGTTAACAGAGTTAATGTATTACATGCAGGAAGAGAATTTAAAAAATTAAATTTACTTTAAAACTCCTACTGCAACCAAACAAAATTATTAAAACCAATAATAAACAATAAACTTACTTAACACGGTTCGCGGTAACGGTAATTTCGTAAAATTTGGCTATTTGAAATTAAAAATTAAAATTGGTTATCACAGTTATTGTATTACATGAATTAAATAAATATAAAAAATTTAATTTGCCCTAAAACTTCTAATCCGGTGCAATTAAAAGTATTCAAACAAATAATGAATGCAAAATTGTACCGAACATGATTCGCACCAACAATAAATTAGTAAAATTTGGTCATTTGAGCCTAAAATATAAAAATTGATCATCACAGCTTCTGAATATACCATGTTAAATTACTCTGAATCTTTAGTTTTATATAAAAATTGGTTTTCACAGTTCAATGGGTTTACATGCAGGAATAGAATATTAAGAATTCAATTTATTCTAAAACTTCTACTGCGACCCAATAAAAACAAATAATGAACAATGTAAAATTTGGTGATTTAAGCCTAAAATATAAATATTTGTTAGTATAGTTAAGGTGTTATATGCAGGAAGAAAATATAAAATTGTAAATTTAATTTGAAAACTCTACTGCGACCTAACAAAAATGTTTTAAACATATAATAAATAATAAACAGCACTGAACACAATTCGCGGCAACGATAAATTTATAAAATTTGGTCATTTCAGTGTAAAATACAATATAAAAATTAGTTACCACAAATTATGTATTACATGCTGGAAGGAGAATATAAACAATTAAATTTACTCTGAAACGTGTACTGCGACTCAATAGAAGCAAAGAGGGTAAATGATACAACAATGGGCACTTATAAGAATGTTTCGAGATCTATCGCAAATAAATTTTAGTTGGTTGATAATATGTAAGCTGTTTTATTATATTATTGCAGAACCATCATTTATCTTTCATTTTGGATTATCAAATTAAAATTTAAAATTAAATTATGTACTAATTTAAAAGTCATCATGGTATCATAATAATGGACACCCACTTTAATTACAATAATGGTTACCTAACCAAAGATTTTGGACACCTTAATATTTACAATTATCAACAGTCAGATAAAATAAATAAAATGGAAATTCATTAGCTTTTCTAAATTTATTTAAATGTTTTTGCATTTCAAATTACAAACATTAGGTACCTATAATTAAAAATTCATTATCACATTACGATTTCAATATCACGTAAAAATAATAAATAATAGTAACTAAAAATTAAATTAAATGACTTATGACTTAGTACCTAATCCTTGTAATAAGTACATAAAAAAACTGGTTCAACCGACAAATTCAGTTTGTTGGCGCAATGGATGTGGTATTCAGCTCTATATTTCCCGCAACTAAGTCCTTTGTTGTTTTTGTGAATGCTACGGGTGCAATTATAACATATTTTACCCGAGAGGATTTTATCGTTGTCACTAGTCGTTTTCATCTGGTTCGGTTTTATTTGCATAACCTCTTTATCTATTATCTCGCCAGATTCATTTAATGAAACAAGATCGTTTTCTTTTATACCATCTTGTTTAGAACACTCAGTTATACATGAATTATCAGGCGTTATCGGTGGTAACTTTTCTTCATGATGACTTGATTGGTTTGGTAGATGGATGTGACTTGCTTCTATAGAAACCGTCACGCTATTATCTAATGCAGTTAAACTTGTGTGCGCTAAATGCTCTAGAGGAATGAATTGATCGAACGTCAGTTTTTTTACAGGATGTTTGTTAGTCTGTAATTTAGGATTGGATTTTTTTTTTGTGGCTTTTTTTTATGATGTATTTTTCCTGCTTTAATTTAAATTTTTTTTCTCTATTCTCGATTCTTAACAGTTGCCGTTGTTCTTTCTGCACTTCTTTTTCCACTTTTTCCTTTCGCTTTTGCTCTTGTATCTCGGAATATCCTGACGATGTAATAACGAACGGTCAATTTTCTTTATAAGATTTATTATTTTTTCTCTCTGGAGTTGTGACCCATCTCATTTATTGGTCAATTGTTTTAACGGTGGCCTTGTTGGGCTCAACATTAATCGGTTCAATCAACTGTGAAATCGCCACACAATTAACAGACTCATCTTCTACTTGTATTTCTGGAGTATCGCGACACTCTAGTTCTCGTTCTTCGATAGCTTCAATGGGTTCAACTAAAAATTCATCAGGTAGGTATATAAAATCATCAATATCCATAATATCCATCGGTTTAATGATATCTCAAGTAATTAGAAGTGATTTATATATTTTATGAAGACACTGAAACTCCTCTGTCTTAAGAATTAAATCACTGTCTTCTACTGACTGAAGTTCCACTAATTTTGTTCCTACAATATCACTAAATTGTTGGAGATTAATCGTTTTTCTATTTTCGTCTATTTCATTGGACTGTCCTTTCACTGTGTCGTGTTTATTTCCATGTATTGATTTTCCCGAACATTTTGAGAAATCAATTGCTAATTTGTTAAACGGATAAATTCATCTTGCCTTAAATCCGTTTTGAATAGTTACCGGGTTGACTGCTTGGTCAATAGCTTTCTGTAACAGTGGTGCGAAGTTTTCCCTTTTTAAAGTACTATGCATAGTGTCTCGCTTCCAATTTAGTACAACCTTTTGCCATGCCGACTTTAACGGCTTAAATGCCGAGACATCACAGGGCTGCAAAATGCGTGTTGCGTTTGGGTACGGAGCAATTAAAATTATTTCTAATTTTTTACATAAAACACTCAACTCATTCGTTAAATGCGTCACATGTCCATCAAAAAACAAAATAACCGGAAATTTAATGTTGTTTTTAGTTAAGTACGGATAAAAAATATTGAAAATATACTCAAAGAAAACCTCCTTAGTCATCCATCCACTATCACTTCTTCCCACACCCCAATGTAGTGGGACCGAGTTCCTTATATAGTCTGGAATCCGTTTATATGGGTATATTATCATTAGGGGTACCATATTTCCTGCATCTGAGAAGCTAAACATGACCGTGAGGCACGATTTAGATGGAGCTTGTTCAACTTCATAAACGTTTTTGGTACCAACTTTTGCTAGTACGTTTTTTGTTTTCGGACAAAGCAGGAAATTGGTCGCATCTCCATTAAATAAGCGAGACGGATCGGATAAAATGGACAACAAATTTTGTCCGTCAGATAATTTTTAATTTGATTGAACCATTTGAACAAATTTTCTGAACAAATTTTCCGGACTAATTTTAGAGCTGGCAGCAGTTACCTATAATGTAAATGAATATAATTATTGAAATATGGTAAAGTTAAGCGAGAAATAATTCTTCTTCTGGAATTTTTGTTGTGATGCATGGATGTTGTTTTAAAAATAAATTATACCATCCTTTTCCAGGCATGTTATGTTTTCCAAAAGGATGATCTCGCGGGCAATCATCCAAACAATTTTTTACGGACGCGATAACATCTTCCCGACGTTTAGGGAAACCCTTTTTGGCACTTTCGATAATCCAATTAATAATCGTTTTTTCTTTACTCTCGGTAAGAACGGTCATAGGGCCAGGACGACTTTTTTTAAATTTCGAGGATAGTCTATATTGAATTGTAGAGTGTGGGACTTTATATAGTTTCGAGGCCGTTTTTTCCCAATTCTGACATTAATAACAGCATCGTAAGCCTTTTTGACATTCTCCTCTAAGTTAGTCAGGTTTTTCCTTGGCATCTAAAATATATTATTATTACCTATCTGATGTCAAACATTTAATAAGATTTCGAAACTATTCTGAAATCTAAAACGAATTTTGAAAAATCCTGGTTTTTGTACAAATTATATTGAGTTTCCATTATTATCGGCACCACATTATTTCATGATAATCGTCACTGTGTCGATAACTAGTTCTTATGTATGTAATAATGGGCATGGTATGCCGAATAACTAAATCAAGCAAAATTATAGAACAAATAATGGACACTTACAATTTTATCGTTAAAACTATAATTTTTGTTATGTTTTATTCAATTTTGTTTAAAATCACTCAGTATTAATCGAAAAAACCAGTTTTTTTATTAGAAATATTTATCATGCGCTTAAAAATGTCTATATTATCTTACCTTGTCCATATCAATTACACGAGAAATGTCAAAAAAAAAGACCTGAAACACTCCACAACTACTTGAATACTAATTAGGTTCAAAACAAAATAGAATGTGTGAAAATGAATAGTAATATATTATTCCAATAGAGTAGAATGAGACAAATATATTATCAATGAAACTTATTATAATTGTATTTTGGCCCAAAATGCTTATAAAAATAGGGTGACGAGTAATTATATCCTTTTTTCATAGTGTCCATTATTAGCGGTGTTTTCCATGAGAACTGCACTAGAACTCGATAATCTTTAAATTCCTTTTATTCTATGTAAAACGAAAAAAAAAAAATTCATAAAGCGCGAATGTGTAGTGTATTTGATATAATTACATATTTTAAGTTTAAAAATTTCCCCCTTCAGTTATTTCATCAATATTTCCTTATTTTTTGCTGACGTCATTACACGCAACTACACTCGATAAATTCATGGGTTTATCCAGTGTAACTAAAAAATAAGCTATAATTGTCATTGTTTATTGCCGTAACAACTTAAAATGTGTATTTATGTGAAATGCACTACACATTATTACTTTAAGAATTTAATTTAATTTTCTGTTTACTTAGAATAAATGGAATTTAAAATTTATCGAGTTCTAGTGCAGTTCTCATGGAAAACACGACTATTGTATCATTTACCCTAATGAACAATAAATTGCACTGAACACAATTCGCGCCACCCCTAAATTAGTAAAATTTGGACATTTGTGCCTAGAATATAGAAATATGTTGTCACAGTTAATGTTTTACAAGCAGGAAAAGAGTATACAATTTTTATAAAAAACCTTAAAGTACTACTGGACATTTAAACCTAGAACATTAAAATGGTTTATCCGAGTTAAAGTATTACATGCAGGAAGAGAATCTAAAATTTTGAATTACTCTGAAAATTTATTTTCATGTAAAAATTTCTAATCACAGTTAATATTTTACTTGAAAGAAGAGAATATAAAAATTTAATTTATTTTAAAACTTCTACTGCAACCCAATAAAAATTATGAAAATGTATAATGAACAATAAACTGCACTGTACAAGATACGCGGCAACAATAAATTCGTAAAATTTCGTCATTTGAGCCTAAAATATAAAAATTGGTTATCACAGCTAATGTGTTACATGCAGAAAGAAGAATTTAAAATACTAAATTTACTCTGAAACTTCTACTTCGACCCATTAAAAATTATTCGCACATATAATAAATAATAAACTGCACTGAACACGATTCGCATTTCGTCATTTGTGCTTAGAACAAAAAAATCAGAGTTATTGTATTGCAAACAGGAAGAGAATATATATAATAAAATTTACTCTAAAATTTCTTCTGCGACGCAACAAAAATCATTGAAACAAATAACGAAAAATAAACTGCACTGAATTTGAGCCCAGAATGTAATAATTCATTATTAGAGTTAATGTATTACATGCAGGAAGTAAAATATAAAACTTTAGATTTAATCTAAAAGTGTTACTGCATGATAAATTCGTAAAATTTAATCAAATGTGCCAAGAATATAAATGTTGGCTATCATAGTTAATGTGTTACATGCACGAAGAGAATATAAGTCTTTGAATTTAATCTAAAACTTCTTCTACGACCCAATAAACATTATTCAAACAAAAAAAAAAAACAATACAAATAAAAATAAACTGCGTAGAACACGATTCGTGGCAACCGTTAATTCGTAAAATTTGGTCATTTCAGTGTAAAATATCAAAATTGCTTACAATAGCTTACATATTCATGCAGAAACAGAATATAAAAACCCAAATTTGCTTTAAAACTGCTACTGATTCGATCGTCAGCAATTAGAGAGTCTTCACGTAAGTGTTAAAGGTAAAAATTTTTAAAAGTGTACAAAACAAATCTTTTTTTTTTTTCAAAACAAATTAAAGGGAGTGAATCAAAGTCAATTGTGCTGTGTTAATAGTTATTTTAGGAGCGAAAAAGAATTTTTTCTTTCTGTGGAAAAATGTCTAAAAAATCGGAAAAAAGGCTAATGGAAAAAATCGAAAAGTAAACCTACGCTGTCCAGGGAGCTCCGATCCAATCAAACAAACAGCCATTATCTTTAGCAGATTCAGGTTCAAGCTCGTCGCACAAACCCGGACACGAATCTGGTGAAGAAGAACCAGCGGAGTCACAGAACAACGATTTAAGTTGTCCTGATACCGTATTCATCCAGAGGAAACCAGAAAAAGCGAGAAAAATAAAGCAAGTGTCACCAGAATTGCTCACATCAATGGACGAATCGTTCACAAGTGTCGAAGCGAAAAGCACTATGAACGAAATTCAGGAAACAATACTGAAACGTCCGCCACCGATCCTTCACAACGTGGTAGAGGAAAACGTTGATGATACAACACGAAAAATTATATCCACAGCCGGAGGTCGAGCGTCCTTTAGATGTGGTAGTAAATCCATCACTATGACGAAAGGACGAAACTGGACTAGACGAAAGTGAAAGACGAACTAGAGAAAGACAACAACCTAGAGTAGAACCCTCACACATACACGCATCCTGACGAAAAGCGACTCGCCTACGTCATGCGCGGAGCCCACCCATCTCTCAACCCGGAGGAGATCTACCTTACCATAAAAGATAAACATGGGATCGAAGCCAAAGTTTCAGTGATGACTTTCCGAAGGAAAACATCGGAAAGTACTTCAGTGAATGTACCAATGCCATTGTTTCTAGTCATCATCGACAAGAACACGCCAATTGAAAAACTAATATCAATTAGAGAAATCAGCCATTACCTAGTTACCTGGGAGAAGAAAAGAGGCCGAGCCCAGGTGACTCAGTATCACAACTGCCAGAGATTCGTACACATAGCAACCAACTGTGGTTGCTACTACAGATATGTCAAGTGTAAAGAGAGCCACAAGCCTGGTAACGGCGGAAACTCCGTGGAATTAAAAAAGCCGGCCGAATGTGTGAACTGTGGAGAGCAACATCGCGCCAACTACAACAAATGTTAGGTGAGACAAAGATTTATTTCCAAAATTAACCCGCGTAATCCAGGACCGGCCCGAATCCCCGCAGGACTTGGGTTGCGGAGAGAAGGTATCTCATATGCCAGTATAACTAGCAGTAATTCATTAAATTCCCAAACATCTCCTGCTCCCAAGAATAGTGTCGATCGCCTGTTAGAGGAGTGTCAGGAACTATTCGGAACCAATCTTTTCGATCTTAAGGTCAAGTGCGAGCATTTCTTCAAGGAATATGGTCGCATCCCCATATCTAACATAGTCGAAAAACGCTTTGCCAACATGAGATTCGTAGCCGCCCTACCCAACAACTTATGATTGAACAACTGACCTGCATTACTCTGAACGCCAACAGTCTAATCACACTAGACCGACGTAAAGAGCTGAAGGAATTGTTGTCCCGTCACAAACCCAATCTAGTCCTTCTGTGCGAAACCTACCTAAACCAGCGACACAGATTCTTTGTCCCGGGGTACAGCATCTTTAGGTGTGACAGGACAAAAAATAATACCGGAGGCACTGCCATTCTGATACAGAATGGTATCCCTCATTTTCTAGCCCAAACATTCATCTCAAACGACATTGAGGCTATTTTAATAAAAGTAGAGACCCCAAATCGATGTATTACCTTTTGCTCGACCTACGTTAGGAAGATTAATATACCGAATATAGTACATATCCTATAATCTGGCAACCAAACCATACTGGCTGGAAATTTCAACTCCCGACATGAAGCCTGGAACTGCCCAAACAGCAACCAGAATAGTCTAACTCTCTTTAAGCTATGATTAAATTCTAATCTACAATTAAACGCCCCAAACGACTCAACCTTCCCTAGGGGAAATTCAATACTCGACTTGATAATATCAAAGAATATCACTTTGCCAAACAATCCCCAAACTTTACACGAGTTTTGTTCCGACCACTTTCCGGTGTTTTATACAGTCCCGTTCAAAATTCAATTCCAAACAAAAAAGAACTACCGGAACTTCGCCCAAGCCGATTGGGCCAAATTCAAAGTCCATATTTATCAAAACCTCCCAGATGAGAACCCGGTTCCTATCATTATTGCTGAAATTTAGGCAAGGGCTTCCACTCTTACCAATACAATCCAGCTCGTCATTGAGAAAACTATTCCACTTACCAAAGTAAGGATAACGCAAAATTACCACACCTGCTCCAATCCCTAATTAAACAACGAAACCGCATGAACCGTCTCCATTATAAATATCCAGGTTCCGTCTCAAAAACTGAAATCAATTTCCTTTCAAAGCTCATTTCCTGTTGGTTCAGTGAACTGAGAAATGCAAGCTTCAAAAGAATATTGAAAGAAGTGCCCGATAATTCTCCCGAAATTTTATCGAAATGAGGAAGCTCCATGGAAAGAAATTCAATTCAATCACCCAGATTCTGCAAGATCCCCATCCTATCATATATCCTAAACAAATTTCTGAACAAATCGCATTCCACTACGAAAAAGTGCATACTCAGAACGAGGCATTCAAAGACCACCAATTCGAGTTGTTAGTCAATAGCAACATTGCTAATTTTCTTAACTCCCAACCGTACGATCCAATCAGTACGGCGGTCGATAAAGACGAAATTTTCAACATTATTCGTCACCTCAACAAGAGAAAAGCTCCTGGCGATGACAATATTCCTAATACAGCTATAAAAAACCTCCCTGAGAGAGCAGTCACCCACTTCGCCGATATCCTAAACGGAATAATAAACACTGGTTACTTTCCAGACTGCTGGAAGATCGGCAAAGTCATACCTGTTCCTAAGCCAGGAAAGCCATGCAACAGAATAGAAAACACTCGCCCCATTTCTCTCCTAAATGGATTAAGCAAAATAACAGAAATGGTCATTCTCAATAGATTACTTCCACTGCTCCAATCCTACACATCTGATGAACAATTCGGATTCCGTGTTGGACACTCTTCCACGCAAGCTAAATTAAGGCTCAAAAATTTCATCAAAAACTATAAACGGTTCGGCCGATCGACCATCACCGCATTTATTGACATAGAAAAAGCCTTCGACACTGTCTGGCACGAAGGGTTAATCTACAAAATGATAAAATGCAACTTTCCCCACTAACTAATCAAACTAAACTATTCCTTTCTTAGAAATCTGAAATTCTATGTCTCGCTGAACAACCACGGTCCCAGTATCAAATCAGTAGCTGCGGGGGTTGCTCAGAGATCCATCTTAGCCCACACCTCTTTCCCTTCTACTACCACAATATTCCGAAGCCCGACAACAAGGAAACAAAAATTCAAACATACGCCGACGATACGGCTATATTCACTTCCTCGACCAGCGCTCGCAAATACCTTGAAACGTACTCGGAATATGCGAGGAAGTGGAAGATCAAAATCAATTCCTGTAAAACCGAAATCATCCACATCCTATGCAACAAAAACTCCAAAATGTACAAGTTAATATATTACATGCAGGAAGAGAATATACAATTTAAAATTTCTCTGAAACTTCAGTTTTAAATAAAAATTTCTTATCACAGTTAATATGTTTAATATTTTACATGAAGGAAGAGAATATATAACATTAAATTTACTTTAAAACTTCTACTGCGACCCAATAAAAAATATCCTAACAAATAGTGAACTATAATCTGCATTAAACACGATTTGCGGCAACAATAAATTCGTAAAAGGAATTATGATGAAATTCCTCATGTACTTCTTTTATAGCAATTTATCGTAATTCAAATTGTCCGTAACACAGTTAATTTTGATTAATTTAATTTTGGTTCAACGACTTAGCAAAATAACTTTATAGTCCTAAACGACCGTGTTTTCCTCGTACCTTTAAAAATGGTAAAACTAACATCCGTTTTTTTTTTCTTTTTATTTTGTGTTTTATATTTTTTAAAAAAGTTTTTTAGGTTTTATTTTTAATTTATTAATGATTTCGTATCATTTGTAGAATGGAAATTATAAAAATTCATAATTTGTGAGCCTATTGTAAAAAATTGAGAAAAAATTAAAAAGTAATATTAAGCGTAATTGCTTCAAGGAATTGCTTGCTACCGGTGGTATTATTTATTGGGCTTTAAAAAATTTAAAAACTTGTATTTCGATGGACGGTGCTCATGGACTAGCTACGCAAATCCCGATGCCAATTTTCAACATGGATATTTGTCTTTGGAAAACCCAAATTATTATAAATATTCCAAATATTTTTTGAAAATATTCCAGGTTTTTTTATACCCAGAGTGTCCATATAACCAACAAACTCCCTTCCGAAATAATCTAGAAAAATTTCGCAAATATCTGGCATTGGTGATGCTAATTTAATAAAAGTTTCTTCTACATCTTTTTATTTTACAAAAGCTAATGCTGCAATCATTCTAATTTTCTTGGCAAAATCGGCATCTAAATTTAGCCTAGATTTTGGATTTCAATATAAAGACACTGCTTGAAATGGAAGTAGCATATCCTAATTTTTACTGATGGAAATACATTACTGTAGACATTGATTGCAGCACGCTCTAGGTCTGTAAGTATATTCTTTGGATTTTAATTATAAACCAACTCTTTAATACCTTCATGGAATTTTAAACAAGTATATTGGGTTTTGTTAGGTAATTGGGCAAAAATCATAGGAAAGGTTTTGTTACTTTTTATAATATGAATAGTGTAAAACTGACCAAACAGACTAGGACATCTCTTGAAAGTTTCATTCGAATACCACTCTCAATATTGAAATATGTCGTAATAAATTTCGATTTTTACCAAAAACTAATATTCGACCGGAAATATTTCCTGAAGCAAATAAAAGGAACTCATCTTCTTCATTTGTCACTTTAAATTGGTCGTAAATCTTTAGATTTTTCATGCAATCTGGGGTTTCACTAGGAAAGTTTGAATCAATTTGCCGAATTAGTTTTATTGTTCGTTTCAGACAACTGTTTTTTTGGGAGTTTTGCCGCCACTGAGAAAGGGGCTTCATTATAAGCAGAAATTCATGCGAACTTTGCTTAATTTCAAGGGCTGCGTTTTTAATATTTTCGATAACACCAACTGCAATATTTTTAGCAGCATCTGCAGCATGGTTGTGAGTGGATATTTGTTTTGAAACCACTTCATTAATGATATGAATTCTAGAAATTATTATTATTAATTTGGGCGACCGAATTTTAAAAATAATTTCGATACGATCAATTGCTTTACGATAAATTGTTTACCATAAATTGTCCGACCCCCATATCAAATTTATTTATGGAGGAGTATATATCGAAGAATTAGCTCGTCCTGACAGTAGTTTTAATAAATAAAAACATAAAAAAAATTAAATTATTGTATTATTACCGTATGAAAAAAGCTGAGAAAACGGACTTGTTTATCAGACAACAATACTTATGCCGAGATAAGGAAATTTGGTAATTCGTCAACAAAAACAAATTTAAATCAAAGTATTTTATGTCGGAAACAATTAGCGAAAATAAATCAATCTATTGCCTAAGAATCAAAAAAGCTATAATGCTATGACTCCAAGGATATACTCTTCCTAAATTATACAAATACGGCAATCCGTTCAGACCAATTACTATAGCTCTCTTCGCTCATCGTTTGTCAAATATTTCAAGTTGTTATATGGGTCATTGTTTGGTCCATCGATGGGTTCGTCACTTAGCCCCACAGTAAATAGGGACAAAAAAATTACAAAAGAGAAATGAATCGACTCGATTTTAAAATCCACTTGACTTTTCCGATGTTATAACAACTTCAAATCCTTGATATTTTCCATAAAACTAAATCCGGAATATCTTATTCTACTATGAATTCTGGACATATTTGTTGATAATTTTCAAATTAAATTTATTTAAAATTAAGGAATGAAATGTGAGCGAATTTTATAAGAAATTTGAGACACGATATGAACTGATGTTCAAACAATGTTATCACAATTTGAACAATTTTATTTATCAATAAAATAATCAATCAATAACAATATATTTCGTAACAAACTTTAATTATGCTCAATAAAAAAAAACATTTTACTCGTATATGTCGTAGCGACTGGACAATATTTGTTTTCAAACATATTTCAGTTTCAATAAATCTAAAGAGTCTTTATTTAATAAACGAGTATATATATACTGTACGTAAATGTACGCTATCATGTACCATATACGATATATCTCCAAATGTAAGAAAAGTAAATTTAATTTTATTTCTTGTTCCAAATTAAAAAAACAATAAAATAAAATTTATTTTTTCTCGAATACAGTTCGAAAACTTTTTATTTTTTTGTTATACGTAAACTTACCCTACCGAACCAACAACGAACCATAAAAGTTCAAAACAATGTTTAATTTCAATTAAAAATTTTATTAGTTTTCTAATATTCCGGATTTAGAAGAATTTTATTATTTAATTTTGTTGTGTACTCCTGATGTACCAACAATACAAAAGAAATGGGTTAACAATTAATCAGGAGCTTTTAAGTAAATTAATATGTGTTAAAGCAAGAATATAAAATATTTAAACGGTCTTATCTTAACGGGTGACTGGACCCCGTAGTTTTCTAATCCAAATATTTTTATTTCATAAAAAACTTATTAGCTTATTTGTTCAGAATATAAGAACAAGGAAAAAACTCTGTGAGCTAGCCAATCTTATCTCATCAAAAACGATGACTCATTTGTGAATATTACGTTGCTCCAATCACGACAGATATTCTCCTGTGCCCATTGCAATCGTTTTTCATATGGTTTTCGCTCAAAAAGGCTTTATAGTGCTTCTATATAAGACGCTATTTTCTTTTAATCATTGCCTTATAGTATATTCAGTGATACATCGATACCAGAAGCACCAAGCTTGTTCTTAACTTGTCGTAATGTTAATGTAGGGTTCTTGACAAACAAACCGACAATCTTCTTATCTTGTTGCTTTGAAGTTGTCTTAGTTAATCCTCTACCAGGCTCATCATCAACGTTTCCTGTAGCTTTACATCGCTCAGACCATCTCATTACATAGTGCCTCGATACTCCCTGGTACTGTGCTGTTTTTGCTACTGTCCATTTTGGTCATTTAGGCTGTTTTGTAACGAAATAAACTTCAAAACGTTTTTTTGTAAATCGTATACTGCCTATTTTTTTAATATTTTATATTGCTTAACCGAGCGCGTTAAAATTGCTCAGGATCTAAGTTTGGAATACGTTCAAAGTATAGTTCTACAGGTTTCTTCCGTGTAGTCGAATGAATCGTATGATTGTATTCGTTAAAAGCTCTTTCCAGAAGTTGTTCGAATGAATGGAGGTAGGGAGGGGGGCGTCTTCCGCATTTTTTTCCGAATTTCAGTTCGAATGGAACCGTTCGATTGGCCCATTCACTTTCCGTGCTGGTCGTCGCTCATCATGGATATAATTGATGCTAAATTAAGTGATTTTTCGTTATCTATTACTATTACGGCTACCGGAACACATAAATAAAACAAAATATCCTGTAATGGTTTTTTTACATGTTCCACCGCTCTTCATTCGATAATCTTTGTTTGAGCGAACTTACTGAACTTTTCAACTGTTGTGAGGGCTAGGTATTTCTTAGTCGAGAAAATATCCAGATGTATGGTAAGACCGGGGTATTCGGGAATTCTTGGTAGAATTTCTTGGTTGTTGGAGTGACGCTCATACTCGGTCTCTTTGCCTATTGCAGAAAATTTTACAAGGTTCAATATTTTGGAGGCCATTTTCGAAAAATAATATTTCTAAATGATCTGCAGGCTATTTTCGCTGGGACTACGGCGGGCACGTTTGGGTTCTGTCAAAATTATTTGTTCTTTTCGCCCTTCGTCTTCAACATCTTCTGCCATAGTATGTGTAAATCTGATTTTATAACTCCTGAAGCGGAGTTGGTAGATTTCTTGGATTTTTCTCATAAGTGATTCTGGGATGGAGAGTCCATTGGCAATATGGTTGTGTAAAAATTTGTCTCATATGACAAGATGAGAAAACGCGGTTTTAATTTGATAGCTGTTTTCAAATTCGTTCAGTCCTAGCAGTATTAAATTTTGAGTTATATTATTTAGTTTATCTCCCGCGGATTCGGTAGCCTCGAGAGGGAATCGGCTACCACGTTACTCCTCGAAAATAGCTAACCATCGTTTCATTTTGCTGTTCATATTTTTGCTGCTAAGAGCAAAAAATCTTTACTTTTTGTAACCCATATAAGATATTTCTTAAAGATTTAAGTGCCCAGATGACAGTCAACATTTCTTTTTCATTAGTGGCATAGTTCTCTTCTGTTTTACTCAATGTTCTCGAGATAAAAGTTATTGGCCTAGTTTTCTGCATTAGGATGGCTCCAATCCCATAATCGGAAGCGTCTGTGGTTAGCTCAAAATCGTTGCTGAAGTTAAGATATGATAACAAAACTTCGTTAGAAACAAGCGTCTTTTTTAATTTTTCAAAAGCACTTAGGGTGTCTTTATTAAGATGAATCGCTTTATTCTTTAAAACATTTTTGGACGCATGGTTCATATTCCACTCTTAAAAGGGATGAAAGGGGTTTCGATAGTTTCACGTAGTCTTTAATAAAACGGCGATAATGAAAGACACCTAGTAATGATCTTAGATTCTTGAGAGTTTCGGGTGGTGAAAGATTTAATATAGCATTAATTTCTTTCGGGTTGGGTTAATACAACCTCTTTTTGAAGAGACTCACTTTTTTCCCGTTGTACTTTCGTGTTGGCTGCTTCTAATGTCCTGAATACCAGTTCATTTCGGAAGTATTCTTCCTGATCTTTATCAAATATAATTATGTCATCAATATAGACGTAGCACCGTTTGGCTATATGCTCTCCTAATATATCATCCAAAGTTCCTTGAAATATGATTATTAGAATATTGGTAACCGAACAAATTCTAATTTTCCATTATTGATGTCGAATGGGATTTTCTCTATGCCAGAGTTACTAAGTGTGATTAGATGAAAACCACTCTAAAGGGTAATGGTAGTGAAAAGTTTGTATTTCCCAAATATGAGAGAACCTCGTTTAATTCTGGGATGGGGTACCTATCGAGAATGTTTAATTTACGATGGTATCCCAAGTAGCACGAGTGAGTTGGTATAACGTTGTGCTGTGGTTGGCTAAATGACTACTGGTCGGCTAGCCAACGTTGTGACAATGGTATGACAACTGAGATACGACGTTATTGGGGAATAAATTTTGGGTTGTAACAACGTCGTAATAACTATTATCCGACTTGTCAATTGACCATAGAATACAAGTCAGGAAATAGATATATTGACCACTATTTTGTTTGTATTTTAGCAGACAGGACAACTATGTTTTATAAAATATATAAATAATCATGTTGTCTTCTTTTATCTTATAAATATAATAATTATTTGTCTGTTTCCTTTATCATCTATTTCATTATTTACGACTTTATGAAAATTTACTTCATAATAATTGTAAATGTAATATTCACATTTCCTGTAATAATGATAACCCAAAAATCTGGCAAGATACGACATATTTTTATAAACAAAGCAAGTTTTATCGTAAATGTGCACCTATCAGTGAACTAAAAACTCATGCGCCTTATAAATTCGTCTTTTTTAAAAATATATTTCTGTTATTTCAAAAATATTTTTATTTTAGGTTGACTAAAATTTTCTAAAATCAATTTAAACCATATTGAAATAATCCCCACCATTAAAATAATGATATTACAATAATATTTAGTCATGAGAAGTATAAAAATCGGAATTTTATTTTCAAAAAATACAAATTTTTATATGCATGTATAATTAAAAATGGCGAACTTCATATTATGTATTAAAATATATTTAAACCACTAAAAAGTTAGATTAATAACCAATTTATAACAAATTCGACTCAAAAATTACAAATTTGTTATTTTATTTCCAAAAAAGTTACTGTCACGACGGTCTAGTCATTCTCCCGACGATTTATTTAATTTTATTACCAAATTTTCAAGAATTCAACTGTAAAGATATTTGCACACCAAATAAGTTATATTGAATAGCGTTGTGCATTCACCAAAAATTCCTTAACGACAAAAAAGAAAAACTTGAGATAGTTAATTTAAAATTCCCTGAAAAAGACAAAGGAGACTGTATGGATACAAATGTATTTGATTTTAATGATACATTCGCGAATTATAAAAAACATGATTAAAACTTCAAAAACATAAAACATTTGTGTTATTTATGTTGATAATTATTTATTAATTAAATCCTTAGTATAACACAAAAATTATGATTGACCTATTTTGGAAGATAAAAGAAGTTGAAGTCAGAAAAACTTTTTTATATTAAATTATTTATATAAAAATTGACATTGACATGACACAATAAGGTTGTTTGCCAATGATGTAATAATGTCGGTCACAAAATATCTTTTTTGTCAATTATTTCACTAAATTATATGCTTAAGTAAAAAATGTTATCTTGTGGTCGTGTAGGTAACAACAAAATATTTAGGTTGGATATTGGTTTTTACACGACAAAAAAGTTGCTAGGTAGTCATTAAATACCACATAATACGACAACATAACTAAATAATCGGCCCACGGTTATATAATACATATTATTTGGTCAATAGTTGAAAATAGTCAAAAAAAGTTGTCAAGTAGATATAAAATAACGCTCTGGCGGCTGTTAACATATAACGTCGCATTGTGGTCGTGCCGACGAAAAAATAAAAATTGTTAGTTCGATGTCAAACAAGTGAATTTATAGAAATTTGTGACGTTGTACCGACGTCGGAAACGGGTTATAAAACTATAAAGTTATTTGGTGCTACTTGGGATATAACCATCCGATATTTTTTTCACCAGGTAGCATCGTCTTATTTCATTGGTATACGATCCATACTGTGGAATTGTATGGAGATCGCGAAGGTCTTATAATTCCTGCATTTAACAGTTCCTAAACTTGCCTTTTGACCTCGTCTTTAAAGGCCATAGGATAGGGCTAGGCCTTTAAATAGACTGGCGTATCTGTGGTAGTGCGTATTTCTCCCTTGACGAGCTTGGGACATTTTCTTATTATGTTTCGTAATCTTGACTTTTTCTTTGTTGAAACGAGTTATTCTGAGTTGAATATGGCTGAGTATTTCCGAATTATGTTGGTTTAATGGAAGTCTGTGTGGATTACAGCCTTAAATTCTCTTAATGTGTCATTTCCTATGATGCCGTTAAAAGTTTTTAGACTTGGGAAGAATATAAAATTTGAATTTATTGGTATGTCCGAATCGGTTTACATAGGAGTGGTGCGTTATTTTATCGCTACCTCCAACGGAGTTAGCGATGAAAGGGTTTCAATTTAGTATAGGGTTTGTAATATGTTTAGGTTGAATATAGTTCTTGTTTGAATCACTGTCTATAAGAAATTTTAATGTATCTCCTTATCTAAGTGGCAATTCGTAAAAAAGAAAAGAAGGGAGGAGGGGGGGGGAAAGAGGGGTGTCGATGTTCTTTAGATAATCGTTTAAAGGCGGCTCATTATAATCTTCACCCTGTTCTACATTCTCGTCATATGTTCCTGTTTTCTGTTCCGTTACGTCCGCTACGTCAGAGTCTTATTCCGTGTGAAAAAACCTTTGAAATTAATTCGGCGGATGAGATTGCTGCCAAGGATTCGCGTAAGTTCATTTCTGTCGGAAGTGGTCATTTTGGGGTCAGTTGGCATAATTTATTTGCTTACAACGTATACTACGATCTACTTCCATCGGTTCCGGTTTTGTTAACGGTCTGCTCATAGGTGGGTGTGGTCTTTGTAATCCCGTATTTTGATGAATGATTGGTCTATTGGGTTGTTTAAACGTTTCAAAAGGTTGAAATGGTTTGAGGAACGGATTTTGTGATCCCCGTCGGTTGTACAGAAGTTAGGGATCGAATGGCTGTCGAAAATTCGGACGTGGCGCAATGTTTCTTGTAGGATGGAAAGGAGGAGGAAGTTGTCTCCCTTGCGAGCTATGATGGTCACCTGCGTTCTAAAGTCCATAATTTGTAGCTTTAAGCAAAGATGCAATGCTTGTGGCATGTCTATCGGTTCCTAGATACTGAGTAGACGGGGAAGATCACCCTTAAGCGCCCTCACAAAAATATCTAAAGCTTGTACAAGCAGCATACAAGCTAATTAGTTACTTAATTAATGATAGGTCCTGATATGCAAATTGGTAGAATTCCGGCACTGTATTATTTGCACCAAAGTGGTCCATTTTCACCCAATTTAATTGTGTATTGTGGGATTTTAATGGAAAAATTGCATGTCCTACAATTTTGTTCCTAACGACACTCGATATGCCGAAGTATTAGGTTGCTCCTTTCGAATGCTCATAAATCTGCAATATCCTATCGACAATCTTTTTTCATGAACTGAATTCTCCAGGTTGCCCAGAGAATTCTCTGAGACTTTTCACGATATCTGGTATTCTATCGAGGTCGGCTAGATTTTTGTCTGGTTTTGTATTTATGGTTTGATCTACATCCTATCTTGCGTCTGAATTACGATTTATTACATTAGAAACTATTTGTGGACCCTCTCGGGTTAAAATATCCCTAACTGGATGGGTAATTTGCTCTGTTAACTGAGTCATGTTAATCTACGAAAAATGTTTCCATGTTGGGTCGGACACGTTTCTTGCAACATGATAAAGTTTGTTATCTTAACTTCTACAATTAATTTAACAACTGTTAAACAGCAACTTAATTGAATTAACTTATAATATATGGAGGTGGTCTGCATTTTATGGTGTTATTATTCATCTATATAATTGTTCATCAGCTACGGTACTAATGTTGTTTATTCCAGCGGACTGGTTACTTTTTGTTACGTAATATTGTACGTCATCCATTATTATGTTGTCCGAAGCCATCATTTCAGACGAATAAACGGAGTGCGATGAATTACAGTTATTTTGCAAATAATAATAATAATAATAATAATAATATTTTATTGACTAAAGCGTAAGCCGATGGCTTTTGTGCATAACATTTTTACAATTTAATAACAAACTTAAAATTAACAATTAACATTTTAAATAAAGTATAACAATGAACAAAACAAACTTCCACTTACATAATCAATAATAATTTACAAATATGTACATGTTCTATGTTATAGATTTTAACATAACAGTTTTAAATTTAGAAACAGAACTAATATTTTTTAATTCCGTTGGCAAACTGTTCCAGGTGAGAATCGCATTTATCAATCGGAAGTTATGGTAAACATTTGTTCTATTTAGTGGCAAATTAATATTCCTTGTGCGTAACGATGCAGAAAAATTTAATTTATCATACAAGTACGTGGGTATACCTGATTTTATTATACGGAAAACAAACATAGCAGTTCTATAACAGTAAAACTCAAACAAGTCGCATCCAAGGATTGAGCTCCTAAATTCAGATATATGGTCAAACTTTCTAAGGTCATAGACGTATCTCACACAATTATTAAAAGTAATCTCAAGTAAATGTTTTGAGGAACTATCACATTTAGAAAATATCACATCACAATAGGTGAAAATTGGAATAATTAAAGTTTTGACAAGATATATACGTAACTTAACAGGACAAAACTTTTTTATTAATCTAAGCGAATATAAGCTATAGTTAACACGCTTACACAGAGAGCTTACATGATCAGTCCATGTAAGAGTAGTATTCAATACTAATCCTAGATTATTAATTGTTGGAACAAATGAGATTATATCATTATTCAAAACGAGCACAGGTTTTATATAATGTACTTTATGTCTAGTTAAAAATAAAGCTTTACTTTTATTAGGATTAATAGAAAGTGAATTATTACTAGACCATAACGATATCCTATTCAGATCGGCATTAAGTTGTATAATTAAGTCATCCAATGTTACCAAATCACCACCAATATATAACTGCAAATCATCAGCATAAAGATGAAATTGACAGTTCAAAATATGCCAAGGTAGGTCATTAATGTAAATAGAAAGCAGTAAAGGGCCTAAAATTGATCCTTGAGGAACTCCAGCAATTACATCACTTAGGTTAGAAAAATCATCACCAAGTTTGACGAACTGTTTCCGGTTACTTAAATAAGAATGAAGCAACATAATAGCGGAATCAGAAAACTTATAATACAATTGTAACTTTTGTAGCAATTGCGTATGATTGACACAATCAAAAGCTTTTGAAAAGTCTAATAAAACTAAAACAACAAAGGAATTACTTTTATCCAAGATAGCAGTTATATCATCAACTATATTTACAAGAGCAGTAGTAGTACTGTGGCCAGATTTATATCCTGATTGAAACTTGCATAAAAAATTAAAATTATTAAGATGCTCAAGAATTTGAATTTGTATAATTTTTTCAAGAACCTTGGATAGTGCAGGCAAAATACTAATTGGACGAATATCACTTATATTATTGATTACATCCTTTTTAGGAATGGGAATAATCGAAGCCACTTTCCACAAATCCGGAAATACAGATTTAGTCAAGCATTGGTTAATGATGAATGTAATATGTGGTAAAAATAAATCAATAAATAGTTTCAGTATTTTGAAGTTTATCATGTCATATGCCATCACATCTGATCTAATGACACGGATTGCATTCAACACCATAAGTTCATCTATACAATCAAAAACAAAACCACAATTATCAGAACCAGTACAATTTAAATCGGGTAACGGCAATACCACTAAAGATTCAGAAAGTTTACTAAACCCAGCTAAAATGTCATCAGCGGAAAAGTCAATAACAGCTTCAGTCGAAAAACATGATATACCAAGCTTTTTTAAATTGTTCCACGTTATTTTAGTATTACTCATATTACCAAAATAAAACCGATTTTTAGCTTGATTAATACACCTGTTTGTTTTATTTCTTAAATATTTAAAAGATTTTAAATCAAATTCTGATTTAAATCTTTTATATTTACCATAAGCCAGATCTCTACGCTCCATTAAATTTAAAATAAAAGCATTTCACCATGGAGCTGTGCGACACCTCCTAATGCCTTGTTTTCGTGGTACACAATTCCTATCCAACTCTAAGATATTTGAATTAAATACTTTAATAATATCATTTACATCATGATAAAAATAAAGATCATTCCAATCTAACGAAGAGAAACCAAGTAAAAAGTCATCATAATTAATTGCCTTGTAATCAGGTACCACAGTATAAGAAATTTTATCTCTAATACGACTGAACCTATAACAGGCAAAAATCAAGTCATGATCGGAAATAGCTGGAACAGCAAGTTGACCAAAAGAAATGATATTGTGTATATCAGGCTCATGCAAAATAATTAAATCCAAAAAACTGCTATCTAATCTTGTTGGGTTAAAACATAAATAGCTTAAATTATTTAAACTCAAGCAAGCACTAAGTTTATTATTAATTAACATATTAAAGTTAAAATCCCCACAACAAATAACTTTTTCATACTGGGAAAAGTATTGTGAAAACACAATTTGTAAATTAGTTATATCATCAGTACCAGCCGGAGGAGGATTATAAATAACTAAAACAAGAATTTTACCAAAACACCCAATGACCTCAGATACTAAAATTTCAAGTTTGCCCAAAGTTCGACAAAATAATTTATTGGTTTTTAATGTACTCCTAAAATATATAGCAACCCCACCCCATCGCGTGTTGTTAACTCGATCAAACCGCATTATATTATAATTATTAATATGAAGCGACCCGTTTGAAATCTTATCGTCAAGAAAAGTTTCTGTCAAAGCAAGGAAATCAAATTTATATTCATTCAATAAAATAACAATATCATTAAAATGTTTTACCAAACTACGGACATTTAAATGGCCAAATTTCAGACATACATTAATATTTACCTGCAAAACATCACCTGTAACAGATTTGCTCTCAGATTTACAATAATTTAAATTTAATATATTGTTGAATTGACTACAACTGGTTTCCAAAGCTTTACATTTTGAGGCAATGTTGTCCGAAAATTTTTATTATAAAATTCCCGAATTTGTACACCTAATGGCCAGGTATCAGGATCAAGCGCCTTAGTTCTAAAGTCACTACTAACCCCCACTTTGTAGCATACGTACTCCACAGATTCAAAAACTCGATCTTTAGGAATCAGTTTGAACACTTTGGACTTATCAATGCCCAGGCAAGTTTTCACCATCGATGTAATATCCTGTTCTGTGGTAGCAGGATCGAACTTAGACACACGTAACCATAGCATAGGAACATTAGCCTTAACACCAAAATCCTCTTCAAATTGCCGAGTACCAAGGATCGGTTTGGTACTTAGATGTCGGGAACTCCTTTTCTTTTCCTTAGTTTGTGTACTCGAACAGCCAGATACCACCTCAGCAAAAGTACTAATGGGTTCCATATTATTATTAAAATTATTTATACTGGAACCAGCAGATACAGCTTTAGTACGTTGCAGGGAAGCTGGTATAGTCGGCACTAAGGTTTCATCACCAATCAAACACGCAGATACAGCTTTAGTAGGTAGCAGGGAAGCTGGTACAGTTGGCGTCAACGTTTCATCACTAATACACAACTCACATTCATTTAGGCCAACAGCAGAAGCAATTGGTTTGTTTGCAATAATATTCTCAGCTACTGATTTAATGGAAATGTCAATTAATTTTTCCAGTTTATTTACATATTGCACATATAAAATTATGCAACTGTCACAAAACCAACGTATGTTGTCAGAATTATTAATTAATTCGAATGCAGCTTTTCGCAAACCAACACATCTGAAGTGTGCAATTTCTTTGCACAATCCACTGCAAACTAAAATGTTCTCACATGCAGTGGGTAAATCACATTTAATGCAATTACTCATATTAAGTAATAACAAGTAAAAATATATACGGTATACATATATTTATATATGTACATATATCATTATACAGTTATTGAATTCACTATTTATTTTTTATTATTATTTTTATTAATTTTTTTATTTTTTTATTTTTTTATTTTATTTTTTTTTTTCAGCAGGAAAATAAATAAAACACGTCCGAATAGTTCAAAGAATACTTGATTGCTGCAAATCGTTTGTTCGAATTCAGAATGGCCCTTTTTTGACCAATATTTTCCTTTACTATAACGATTAGTGATTTATTATTTTACTCTTCAAACGTTAGAATCAGAATAAAAGTTTTTTTATAGAAGTATGATGACATTTGCACTTTATCCAACGCGGCTTAGTAGCTATTATTAATCTCATTTCTTATGTTTATTTATTTACAGGCAATACAATGAGAACAAACAAAATGAAAAGGACAATACTAAAGCTATAACAGTAACAATTACGGTAAGTAGCACAACGCGATAATTCTAAAAATTACTACTTAGAGTATGTCGACGGATTAATAGATTACAAATTCAACATTTAATCACTCGGATATGATTCCCACATACACCTACAACATTTGCTTGTTAAACAAAATTCGATAATGATATTAAAAATTAAAATTTTAATATTTTTTTGGTTATTTCCCCATTGTGGATTTATCATTTTTGGTTTTGACTTTTAAACATTTGGAAAATATAGACATTTTATAAAAATGACAGAGATCATTGATTATGAAAAACGTTTTTTTTTTAACATTGATGACAACAGAGAATTCAAATAGTTTTATATTTTAATACACAAAAGGTAGAGTAGTACATAGTCCCTATTCCGTATAATATACATAGGTAAATCCTAATTTACCATTCATTTATTTATTTCAGGATTTTCCTGAAAGTTTTGTGTGCCTTTTAGGGTTTTTCGTTGTTTGTGTGTGTGTGTGTGTGTAATTGTGTTTGTATGTTTTACATCAAGCAGAAATAGAATAATAAATTTTAATTAATTTTAAACATAAAATGAGATTAGTATAAATAAATTATGGAGCTATATGGTTGCTATTTATTGTGGTTGTTAATTTTTTATTTTATTCTTTAAGTCTGTATATAGTGTACGTTTACATCTACTAGAATGGTTTCATTCTCTTTATAACATATTGTGATAAAAAGAACTAATCCTAGTCATGTGACATGATTGATATTAATTATAATTGTTTAATTTTCAAGAAAATTTGTATGTTTGTATATAATATACATATGTACGTACATATATGAATATATAAAAAGAAAGTTTAACCCATTTATACGTTAATTTAACTGGTTTTAGTTAGGCTATATAATATATGTATGTACATAAGGAATTCAAACATACTATATACGTAGGAGAGGTATTCTATATGGGAATTAAAACTTAGATTTAACCTTTTTCTATAATTGTATATTAACTTGTGGGACAATGGATCCTTGATATTTTTAGATGAGCATATCTTGCTAGATTATGTTACTACACAAGTCTATTTAAAATATTTTTCAATTTATTTTTTTTAGGTACTTATAAATTATTTTGAGAAATTAGTTTAAGACTTTTTTTTTTTTTTGATTTTGGTTTACGCCTAATAAAATTGTTGAAATGTTGTGGTTTTGCAAATGGGGTTTTATTATTATTATTATACTAGTATGTTTCATGTACATACTTGAAAAATATAGATTTTAAATTTTATTAGAGAAATCCTTACAATTACCATTAAGGTATTTCGGCTTATACTTTAGATATGTCAAAAATTAGAATTCTATAAGTTTATTAGATCAAAAGAAATTGAATTTCATTTTTCTTTCCTTATAACATTGTAAATTGCACACAATTTTGAGTAACTTAAATGTTAAAATGTTGAAAAATCTAATATGTGAATTAAAACATCATGAAGACAATCAGACGTGGTACCAATCAGACGTGTTTAATTTTAATTTAATTATATTTAATAGTTTCTGTATTTTTGTGTTTAACTCTGAATCTATAAATAATTAGTGTACTATAAGTAGTTTTATAGTTTTAGTGATAATGGATTAGAAGTGTTTTGAATGTGGTTGTGCTACAAAAGAACTGTACTTTTGTTGTGTTGTTTATCAACTTTGTCAATCAATTGATTTTAAGTGTTTTGGCATCAAAAACAAAACTACCTTCGATTTAATTTGTCAACTAAAAAATCTTCGTTATATTTGTGACGATTGTGATGATCTGCTTAAAGTCCAAATTGATTTATTTTCGAAGATGACAGATTCTTTCAATGTTATTAACACAAACAATCATAACCTCCAAAGTGATCTAACTTCCATGAGTTCAAAATTATCCAATATTAAAAATCGTCATAATAGCGGTACTTACAAGTCTATAAATAAAACCAGTAATATTAAAGCTAATGACATCACGAATGTAAATGTGGCTGTTTCTCCATCTATTCAACAATTAACCAATAGCGGTGGGTGCAACGGTAGTCATATAAATATTAATAATAAAGTTATTGATAATAATGATGGTACCGTAGCTCAGATTCAGTCTGAATGGGCTATACATTTATTACCGACGATGATGACTAATAATGATTGTATGAATCAAACTAAAACTAAAACCTCAAATAAAAACATGTGCAAAAATGTTTCACCGGTATTTTCATCGAAACATTCGATGATTTATAATAACAATGTGGCTTTCCAAAACAAAAAGCTTCAACCTAATGTCATAATTGGTACAGGTAGTAATATAATATCTATTGAAGCTCTTCCACCACGAAAATGGATTTTTGTGTCGAGACTTAAACCTACCATTACTGACAGTGAATTCACTGAATTTGTGAAAAATAATCTTCAAATTTCGGATGCTACTTGTGTACGGATCAATAAAGATTCGCAGAATGGAGTAGGAGCGCCTTATATTTCGTATAAAATAAGTGTGCCACTTGAATCCAATGAGATTATTATGAATGCTGATTTATGGCCGGAACATGTACTTATCAAGGAATTCAACTTCAATCAAAATAGAAGAAATTTTCGGGGAGGTCGGCGGCTCCCTCAACGAGTGCCTTAAGCACAAACATATCAACACCTAATAGTATTGATTTAAGAAACAATTTTATATATTTTCAAAATGTTCGCGGTATTGCCTCTAAATCCGCAAATCCCGTTTACGTGATTGTAGAGACCAATTTAAATCCGTATATATATAGTTCTGAGTATTTTCCGACAGACTATATTGTATACAGGGGTGACCGCTCGGCACTATCTAGTGTCAAATCAAGTGGAGGAGGTGTATTGATGGCAGTTCATTCATCTATTGTAAGTGTGGCAGTTGACAGTGATCCAATAATTGAACTTTTATGCATCAAGTTAAATATATTTAAGAAACATATTTTCATTATTGGCCTTTACATTCCACCGAAGTCTTCATCTGAAGTTTATAGGACTTATACAAACTGTTTGTATAATATAAGTTATAAAGGCTAAAGGTTGAATGGCTTGTAGCTGATTTCATTGTATTGATTCCATTTTGTCATTTGGTCTCGTTCAAATAAATAACGTTCCTAACTATAATGGTAAATTTCTGGACTTGTTTTTTGCTAACTCTGCCAATCTATTTACGATAAAGTTGGCACCAGTTCCGTATATCATCAACGATGTCAACCACAAATCTATGGAAATCAATTTAAACGTATCAGAGTTTTTGGTGTCTAATTTTAATACTAATAATTGTAATTCTATTAAATCTTAAGATTTTAGGCGTGCTGATATTGATGGTCTGATTTCTTATTTCAAATCAGTAGAGTGGGATTCGTGTTTTTTGTTGGTGGATATTGACCGCGACGTGCAAATTTTCTATGACATTTTATTCATTGGCTTCGACAATTTTGTACCGGTTTCTAATAAAAAAATTAATCGTAATATTCCTCCGTAGTTTAACAACGATCTAATAAACCTATACGTAATCGTAAGAAAAAATTATATCGAAGGTCGAAGTTACCCGGAAACGCTGACGAGAGACTAGCATTTTTAATTTTATCGAAACATTTTGACGATTTGCATTATATTGCTTATAAAAATTTTAATTATTAAGGCTCAACATATTATGACTTCAAACCAAAATCATTTTGGAATTTCGTTGACTCCAAAAGGAAAACTTTTGGATTTCCATCAATTATGCGGTTCAATGATGTTACTAGTAATAATTCTGGGGATATTGCTGTCTTATTTACTTCATTTTTTCAAAATATACTTAGTCGGACTGATATTGATAATGACAAATATGTTAGTGCAGAAGGTAGTTGTACCAACTCTTGTTTGTACACAACTCACATATCTCCAGAGGATATCGTTAAATCCCTCCATTTGTTTAAGGATGGGTGTGGCCCAGATGGTATTCCATATTGTACCGATATTTAAATCTGGTAATAGGAGTGATGTTTTGAACTACAGCGGTATTTCGTTATTGTTAGCTATTCCTAAATTTTTTGAGTCAATTGTGTGTGATTATATGTTTTTTGGACTAAAGCCGTTTATTGTAGATGAGCAACATGGTTTTTTCCGTGGGCGTTCTACTGTGTCAAATTTAGTGGAGTTTACGAAACATGCCACTGAGGTGATTGAGAGTAACGCTTAACTGGATGTCATTTACACCGACTTCAGTAAGGCGTTTGACTCAATCAATCACTTTGTTGTTTTGCAAAAATTTAAATCCTTCGGAATTAATGATAATTTAATCAAATAGCTTAAGTCGTACCTCACTGTAGGCAGGTACAGTCTGTAGCAATTAACAACAGTTTTTCTAAACCAATTTATGTTTATACTGGGGTACCTCAGGACTCACATCTTGGTCCACTTATTTTCATATTATTTGTAAATGATATCGCAAAAAGCATAAAATTTTCCCGATGTCTAATATATGCTGATGACCTAAAAATATTTTTTCATATTCGTAGTCTATCTGATGCAGTTAAATTACGAATGGATATAGACGGGGTAAGCTCTTGGTGTAAGAATAATTTATTTCATTTGAATGTAGCTAAGTGCAAAATGGTGACGTTCACACGTTCATCTTCGCATCTTATTTATAGTTACAACATTGCAAATAACACTTTGAATCGTGTTAACGAAATAAGGGATCTTGGAATTATATTCACTTTCTATGCCAATTCTATGCTGGGATTTTTAAAACGTAGTTTGAATTAGTTTTATAATCCTAGAGTTTTTGTTTGCATGTATCAATCTCTTGTACGCTCACAGCTCGGATATGCATCATGCGTATGGTCTCCACGTTATAATGATCACATAAGCAGAATTAAATCAATATAAAAATCTTTTCTCATTTTTTATGCATATAGGATATAGATTCCTAACATTTTCCCACCAAGGTAATCGACGGTCATTACCTTGGTGGGAAAATGTTAGGAATCTACCTTCATATGTAAATAGATGTAAATATTTGAAAATTGAGCCACTTGAAATTCGTCGTTAGCATGCTGGAGCTATTTGTATTACCGATTTACTTAACGGTAATATTTTGAGTGCGTACTTGTTAATGAACCTAACATTGTATGCTCGCCTATTAAAAACATACGTACTCACATACTCTTGAAAATTGATTTTCACCGAACGAATTATGGAAGCGATGAGCCTCTGAATTCTATGTCGAAACTTTATAACGAACTTTGCATATTTTGCGACTTTAACATGACGAAAGTGGAAATCAGACAATCATTGAAAAAAAAAATTATTTCAGTTGAATAATTTATTTGTCCTTTTAATAATTTAATTTTTTGAGGAAATTGTATTTTTTGTTATTATTAGTGAAAATTGTACTGTAGCTTATGGTTCCGAATAAATTTTTCTTTTTTAAAATAAAATAAAATAAAATAAAATAAAAATAAAAAAAAACATTTAGAAGTTTGGTTTTGAAAAAAATTTAAATGTCTGGCCACAAATTCTAGAAATTTAATTATAAAATTTCAGAAGAACGTTTCTAATTTTTAGAAATTTTTCGGAAAAATAATTTTTAGAATTGAATTACAGGAATTTCCTAATTTCAAAATGTTCAAAGAACAAAACCGTGTTACAGACATTTTTGTTTTTGTTAATATTGAAAAAAAAAGCCCAAAATAACGGCGACACCAAATGCTCTTAATTTATTACGGACAACAAGCTCTGAAGATGTAAACGTCTACCAAGTATGTGGAATATGGAAGATTTGCCTATCAGCAAGACAGGCGGCACAAAGCCGTACTGTCCGTTAGGTATTTGGTTAAGAAGTGTAACATTTTAGAAAAAAAAACAAGCAACAATGAGCAAAGTTAGGACCATTTAATTCACAATTAAAGGCAAAGTACAAATTTTACCTGAGTAGGAATACTATATGCTCGTATTAATTTTATTATGGTTAGGTATACAAATTACGGCCGGTAATATTTCACCTTATTTTCACTAAAAAAAATTGAATTTACTGATTCACAGGTAATTGCTGTTCAAAATAACAATGTACACGTTGGTATCGTAACTGAGACTGATAATTTGTAAACGATATCAATCATCTATCCGAGATGAAACAAAAAAAAACAGTTGACTCTCTATATACCATTAACCATAATTTATTATTTACCATTGATACCACAATTACAAACGCAACGACTTATATACTTCGAAATTCCCCTCATGGTTATTAAGCCAAATTAATGCATTTCCTCGCATAATTTAACTGCAGCCAAGTTCCAGTGATAGTGAAAAATTCGTTTCATTCATGGGGAAACCTACCTCTGTGATGCCTCATGCCGGGCGTAAAGGCTAATGGAATTTAAATATGCTGTAAGTCTTTAACGTGGTAAATACCAAGACTCTGATTGTTTTCGTCACAAATCTCAAAAGCAACTCTACCAATATTTTCCACAAAATACTTTGTGTTTAGGCTTTTATCGCTTTAGGTGCCAGTTTTGCTGAATAGTTTTTAGATGCGTCGCTTTGCGTAAAATTTTTCACATATACTGAATCACCGAGTTAAAAATTTCGTATTCGAGACCGTAAATTGTAGTATTTGGTACTATTTTCGTGAGACTTTTTCAAATTAACAATGGCATTACGACGTACAATGCCTAATTTGTTAGTATTATTGTTAAGGGAGAAATAACCGTCTCAGCGCTGATTAAAATTCAAAAAGGTAAGTATCCCACAATCTTTGATCGTCTTTTATATAAGATCTAATGGCTGATAGCAGTGTCCGATTTACTCTCTCAGAGGCATTACTCTGTGGTTAATATTTAGGAGTTAGGACATGATTTATACCACATTTATCCATAAAGGTTTTAAAAGCTACTGAGAAAAATTGTGGTCCATTATCAGTAAACACTGTTTGCGGCACGGAGAATCGAAGGAATATTCTCTCCAGAAAAGCAATGGTGGACTGGGTGGTAGCCTGTCGTAAAGGTTGGAGAAAAACGAAACGTGATAATTTATCTAATACAATTAGAATATAGCAATTTCCTAATTTAGTTCTTGGATATCGTCCCAGGAAATCTAAATATAAAAATTGAAATGGTCTGAAAACCTCCTGAAGCGAACCATCAAGGGTCTTGTGATATAATTCACAGGTTTACAGGTTTTACAAGTTGTGCAGTTTTTAATATATGACTTGACATCTTTGGTCATTCCAATCCAATAAAATTGACGCTGTAAACGTTCGAGAGTTTTTGCAATTCCTAAATGTGCTGAGGTGGGATCGTCATGCGCTCTTTTAATTAAGTCCGAGCAACTTTCTAAAAATTCCTGCATTTTATTTTGATACTCATTGTCATTAAAATGAACAGATGATAGATCGATGTTAAGAGGTGATGTAAACCTAGAGGTGATTTGTTTCAACTCTGAAATACCTTGAAACATTAGTTCGTCTGAATTTACCGTTGACAAAGCGTCAGGAACAACATTTTGTGCTCCACTGCGATGGATAATTTTGAAATTATAGGATTGCAACTTTAACGCCCAGCGCGTAAGACGACCAGCAAGATCGCGCTGTGACATGAGCCATTTCAGGGCTGCATGGTCCGAGACGACAGTAAAGGTGTAGCCTTCAACATAAGGGCGAAATGTCTTAATTCCATGCTCAACAGCATTACATTCCAGTTCGGTAATGCTTTATTTCTGTTGGGTGGAATTATGTTTCTTTGATGCAAAAGCAATTGGGTGTTCTCCTCCTTCATTATCGTACTGGAACAACACGCTTCCAATGCCTGTAGTACTTGCATTGCACTGTAAGAAGAACTCCTGTGAGAAATTAGCATGTCTTTAGATAGGGGCTGTGGTCATCGATTCCTTTAGAGCTTCAAACGATTGTTGGGCTTCTGGCGACCAATGGAATTTTTTCTGCTTTTTCAAAAGATCCGTTAAGGGACCGGCGAGGGCTGAGTAGTATTAGATGAAACGACGGTAGTAACCAGTCATACCAAGAGAATTTTTCGAAAAGTTTTGGGTACGGGATAATTCTTAAGTGCGACAACTTTGTCTGAATCAACCCGAAGGCCTCCTTCGCCAACAATATAACCCAGAAATCGAGTGGATTTTAGGGCAAATTTGCTCTTGCTCACATTAATTGTCAAAGCTGCCTCGGTCAGGAAGCGACTGACGTCTTTTAGTAGTAATAAGTGCTCTACCCACGTAGCAGAGATAACAAGCAAGTCGTCGAGGTAGACGAAGATGCGATCATGGAGATGATATGGAATTACCCGATCCATTAGTCGGCACATACGTTGTGGCACGTTGCATAACCTGAAAGGCATAACCGTAAACTGTGAAGGCAGTTTTATCCCTAGACCTAAACTCAAGAGGGATCTGCCAAAACGCGTCTTTTAGATCAATGCGAGATATATATCTAGTTTGATCAAGACGGCTTAGCAGACCATGAATGTTAGGTAAATGATAAGAATCCTTCTTAGTGACCTCGTTTACCTTCCGGGCATCCAAACACAGCTTTACCATTCCATTCGCCTTTCGGACTAATGTCACGGGCGAATTCCACTCAATCTCATGACATTCCTCAATCAACCCCAACGCGAGCATCCTATCAATCTCAGCGTACAGGTCAGCTTGTTTAGCTGGTGAAATGGGGTAGAAACGTTGCTTAACAGGAATAGCTTGATCAACCAGCTTAATTTCATGGGAGGTTTTTGTAGAACAATTCTAAATAATTCTTGGCTTTCAATCTCATTGAGCTCATGCACATTAGAGTCAGAAGAAAGAGGAGTTAGTGCGGATATAATGGTTGGAGTGATTCCAAATTATTTCCAAAAATTAATTCCTAGATATAATTGTTCTAATAAATCAGGGGCTAACAAAAAAGAAATACTTTGGTTCTACCATTAAAAGTAGTGGGTAAAGTAACCAAGCCTAAGACGCGCTTCTTCTGACCACTAGCAGTTTAAAGATACGATATACGTTTACGAAGGGTAATATTGTTCTCCGAGATAAATTCTACACATCTTTTTCCTAATACACTAATATTAGCTCCGCTATCAAGAATACCATAAAATTGTTTGTTGCCCAATACTACTTCCGAACGCGGTCGACCATCATCCGAATCATACAATATCGAAGAGGTTACTAATTAGGTTAGAGTCTTTCGTTGGTGCCAATAGTTAATTGATCGTTTTCGACGAGAGGAAGGAATACACTGGCCTTCAGTTATGGAAAAAGAGGAACGAGATTGCACTGTTTCGATTGAGTAAATAGTTGATTGGTTAAGTTCTAGCGTTTCTGGTTCTGATCGAGCTATGTATTCGTCGCAACATCTTCTTTCATCAGATTGGGATTTTGTATAGCTTTTACCGGAAGATGACTCCTTCCAGACATAGACTCCTCCGTTTTCGCGTTTCCCGAATATAGTTGGCATCGAGGATATGTAATTTCATCGGCATTTGGAAATCCACATTTCTTACAAAATTTATGTAGAAGTTTTTCGAAAGGGCATTTGGTAAAATAATGTCCTTGCCCAGCACAATTCCAACAATAAATTGTGGGTTTTGCAACAAACGCACAGTTATTTGGAACTGGGGATAATGATTTGTTCATCGGTGTTTGGTATGGTTTATGGTACACCGCTTCAATCTTTGGGTTGGTATTATAAGCTTGGTCAAAACAAATATTATTATTCAACTTGTGATGAGCGGTATGATACGTGGTCAAAGTAGGTGGTAACATTTGATTGCCAAACTTCAGAGATGTGTCAGGACAAGTTCCCGTTGCATGATCTGCGGACTGTAAAACTTTATTCACCTCTGGCTTACGTGGGATTGCGTGGGTGGCTTGTTTTCGTAAGCCCAGTTCTGGAACAAAACCTTACTCGAACCACACTTCTTCGAGATTTCGGCAACGTGCTATTAATTGGTCAATAATCGAAAATGTTTCACTGATGGTGTTTAATCTTAGCCCAGGCAGCATATCTTTCGAACAATTCGAATGAGTTCAATGTCAGAATATGGAATGTGTAGTGCACTGGTAATCATGAACATATCGCTAAAGAATGACATAAAACTTTCATTAGTTCCCCAATGTTGGAGGCGTCGATCTAGCTGCGTTTTAATATTGTCATCAGATCTGGTATCTTGAAAGTAACGTTGCATTTCACTGCGAAGTTGATGCCAAGTGACTTCAGAATGAACATTTTTGTGTCGAAAAGCCCAATACCATTCAGAGGCTTCTTTTTCTAGGATAAATCCTAATTCTTTAACCAGTCTGTACTGTGATACATTATATGTGTTTGCCAGGTATTCCACTTGAAATAAAAATTTGTCAACAGCTCTGTCCGTTCTACTGCCATTGTACTTAATATTATTGAATGGATGATCAAAAGGAAAAGTTAGAATCATCCTGGACAGTGATATGAACTCACACCACATAATATGGGGAAGTACGAGTGCAAACGAGAGACGTCAGTTACGCCTTGATTTTATTCTTAGTACTAATCTTCCAATATGTAATTTTGGGTGTAAGCCCACTTTTATAACAATATATCCACTTGTCTCAGATTTAATTCAGGTAAGTTTGGTGAATTGGTAATTTTCAGTATAAAGAAACTGCTCACAGAGGTCACAAATAGGGCTATATTTAAAAATAGAAAGAAAACTTAATTGAATACCTTCAGAACCCTTCTACGTAATTCATTGCCATTACCGGTTCCAAAAACCCCTGTATCTACACTGGAGCTGAATGACTTACAAGATAAGCTATAGACAAGCTATCTGATGCTTTCATGTAGCTGTGTTGGGAGCATATCCTCTGAGTAGAGCTTTGGATAAACAAAGACAAAGAAACAAGAAAACAAGAACTGATGCGGATTGGGACTGCTATAAGGTCCTCAGAACATACAAATATTAAATAAAAAGTGACAAAATAAGTGCTTGAAGGCTCTACTGTAGTCAAATACAGGAGTTTTCAAAGGCGGTGAGGCTAAGCCAGGCTATGGAAAGTGCTGTCTTCAAGTCCTATTACTCCGATTCATCATTAGTGACCGGATGGTTCTTGGACGACATAAAGTTAATTCCAATATACTTGTCCCAAAACTAAAGCTAAAACGGTTAGCAGCAGTTTTAACTGTCTTGCTTTAACTATTTACAAAAAATAAGACACATTCTTTATCGTGATATGTTTATAAAATATAAACGAAGTTTTCGTTGCCAAAATGGGTAAAATTAAGCAGTCGCCTAAACCGTACACAATTTATATGGTCAATAAGCCGGCAGCCACACATTCTGCCATAACAATAGAAAACTTATGTTATTAATTAAGAATGTAATAATAATGGTATAATTAAAAATTCTTAAGTAGAATCAAAATCTTTTTAAATTATTACAATTAAAATATTTTACCCATGTTTATGCCCTTTTTTTTAAGATTGTTGTTGCTGTTATTGTTCGGTTCTACGGCAAATCTTCCAAAGAAGTTTTTTTTTGTTCACATCTCAATTTTATTACAAAAAATAAAAATTTTTGTTTTCTCTCCTCATGAAACTATACCAAAACATTAAAATATGTGTGTTAAGTATTACACATAAATATGTATCTTTTTTATAAAACAATGAAGAAGAACATAAAGACATAGAACTATGTACTACTATGATCTAACAGAACATAGGAGTATTTTGGTTGCTGTTTAGTTTTTGTGTTGATTGCCTTCGAAAAGAATTACAAAGTATACAAGAAAGGAGCATAACAATTGGAATTAAAATAAGAAATGTAAATTTATTTTATTTAACTGTGTTATATGCTTGAACGTATTTGTAAGTTATGTGGCATACTGTTAGTCTGCAAAACAAACGTTATACTATTCGAGAGAAAAGCTTTTTAAAATTGTATTTTATTAAGCTTTTTTTCATATTTTTTTTGGTGTTATTGTTGTTATTATTTTATTTCTTCAATGAATTCTTTTTTTTTTAATTTTTACTATTTATTTAGGATTATAGTTTTAAATATTAATTTAATTATTCGACTTTATAAATATTTTTGTTTTAAAGCCATATTGTATTGAACATTAAATATGTATGCATTCTTTATGGTGCTGCATTGAGACTGTTTCCTTTAATAAACTTTTTGATCCTACTTTGTAAACTTGTATGTGTGTGTGTGTGTGTGTGTGTTTGCATACGAAGCGCAAGAAAATTGTGTAAATATAGAAACTTAATAGGAAAAAGTTTATGCCATAATTCATGTGCTTTTTCTTTATGTGCTCGCTCTTGTTATGTCTGTATGTACTATATAATATGTTCTTGTTATAAAGCATTATAAAAATTAAAATAAATATTTAAAATAAAGTTTTAGCACAATAAATAATAAGATTAATTAAAAAATTCTTTAATTATATTAAGATTTTTTTTTTTCATCTCAACTCGCGCTCATTTTTTTTCGTTGTATGCTAGAGTTTCTAGTCTAGTCTGCCTCAAGCAATATTATTGTATGAAGTAGTTATAAATGGTTGTAGATCAGCATAACTTAAATCGAAGCTAGCAATGTTATATTGTTTTCATGATTATCCTTGCTGTTTCTAGTTATGGCTGTGGGATTACAAAGAACGGAGTTTAACATTAATTCTAATTTTTAGAATGTTGTATAACAATTCAAATTTTTAGGTTTGCCTAAGGATGAAATTGATTCTGTATAGATAATTTGTATTCTCTTTGTAACAATATATAATTATATTGTAGTTTATATAACTACAATATATAATTATATTGTAACCTCCAATTCAATCGCAGCGTAATCTCCAACGAAATCACAAAATTAACTGCTAACCCTACCCTCCAATTAGTCACCAATTCAACACTCATCAAACTTGCTACTCAATTTAACCTTAATTATATTTTCCTCGTTCACTCTCCTACCACCAACACCCCCCAGCTCCAACTTCGTAATGACGCCCACGGTTGTTGTCGTTCCTATCTCTATTTTCTAAGTAAATTTGGCTTTATTTATAGTTTTAGGGATTATTATTGAGCTAATAGAGAAAAAAATAGCTATAAAACGATTTGCAGACGGTAAAACTTAATGCTTGCAAAAACCAAAATCAAGTTCACCATCACCATCACCATCACCATCACCATCACCATCACCATCACCATCACCATCACCATCACCATCACCATCACCATCACCATCACCATCACCATCACCATCACCATCACCATCACCATCACCATCACCATCACCATCACCATCACCATCACCATCACCATCACCATCACCATCACCATCACCATCACCATCACCATCACCATCACCATCACCATCACCATCACCATCACCATCACCATCACCATCACCATCACCATCACCGTCACCATCACCATCACCATCACCATCACCATCACCATCACCATCACCATCACCATCACCATCACCATCACCATCACCATCACCATCACCATCACCATCACCATCACCATCACCATCACCATCACCATCACCATCACCATCACCATCACCATCACCATCACCATCACCATCACCATCACCATCACCATCACCATCACCATCACCATCACCATCACCATCACCATCACCATCACCATCACCATCACCATCACCATCACCATCACCATCACCATCACCATCACCATCACCATCACCATCACCATCACCATCACCATCACCATCACCATCACCATCACCATCACCATCACCATCACCATCACCATCACCATCACCATCACCATCACCATCACCATCACCATCACCATCACCATCACCATCACCATCACCATCACCATCACCATCACCATCACCATCACCATCACCATCACCATCACCATCACCATCACCATCACCATCACCATCACCATCACCATCACCATCACCATCACCATCACCATCACCATCACCATCACCATCACCATCACCATCACCATCACCATCACCATCACCATCACCATCACCATCACCATCACCATCACCATCACCATCACCATCACCATCACCATCACCATCACCATCACCATCACCATCACCATCACCATCACCATCACCATCACCATCACCATCGCCATCACCATCACCATCACCATCACCATCACCATCACCATCACCATCACCATCACCATCACCATCACCATCACCATCACCATCACCATCACCATCACCATCACCATCACCATCACCATCACCATCACCATCACCATCACCATCACCATCACCATCACCATCACCATCACCATCACCATCACCATCACCATCACCTGGTTATAGAAATATTTACAAAATTTTTATGCTGGTTTGAATATTGAATTGGGTATTTTTTGGGTGTTGAGTTTTAGCTTAACGTCGTGGTTAAGTTACGGGTCAAATAAAACAAGCCTAATTACATAATAATTTGTTAAGAAATAGGCAAGTTCCATCATACTTGGCCATATTCTATATACATGAAAGACGCACATGTCGAGTTTCATCATAATCGGTTGATTAATAGGCAAGTTACCTTATATTGGCCATATTCCAGAACATATCCAAAAATTATGTAGAATCCCATTTCCAACGCACTTGTCAAACTTCATAATAATTGGTTGAGAAACAGTCAAGTTCCATCTTACTTGTCCATATTCCAGAATTTCATCGAAAACTCATTTTAGAATCTTATTTCCATCGCGGAAGTCAAATCGCTCAACCGGTCACTAAACACTGCTCCAACACAATCTCAACCCAATCGCAAACTCTTTTTCAACTCAATCCTCAAACCAGCATATACTCGTATAAAAAACTTATTTTGGGTCAATTCGTATGGCACCTACCCTACCCTCTTGACGCACAGGTTCCAAAAGCTCAGGGATTTTCAAAACGTCAAGTAAAGTGGTTTTGGACCAACTAAATGTTTCATCATTTCTGACAGGATTTCAATACTTCGGTCTTTTTAGACTGAAATAACTAACATCAAACTGACTTATAATTATAATTCAAGCTGAAATAGACGAAATGTGTCAATCGTTGTTATGTAATTCTTGCAAGATTGCTTTTACCATGATTTTGGTACTACAAACATATTCAATCGTGTTTTTTGAAGAATTGCATGTTTGATTTTTTAGGTTTTTACTCTGTGTTGTTGACAACTTTGTTGTCTATAGTGTAATCAACTTACACCTTCTGTGTGGGAATGTTATCTGATGATTGATTATGTGGAACCATATTTTACTTTATTTATTTACTAAAAAAATTTTAGCTATTGACACAAACTATTTTGAGCAAGAGCTCATTCCTAACAGGTTAGAAGTAGTCGGAAACAACATAATAAAAAAAACTGCGCCAAGATCACAGAACCGGTATTGAAATCAATCATACGAGTATATCATGGCTCTCCATCCCTCCAAAAATGCATTTTCATTAGGATTCTGGCACTCTCATTTTCCGAACCGAAGGTTGTTGTATATTTGGTGAACGGCGGTTGAAACCAGTTTTTCACATCCATCCAAAATAATGTCACTATGGTTTGGCAATTTTGCTGTTCTGCACAAAATTTTTTTAAAAATTAAACTCAAAAGTCAAACCCATAACTTCTCATCTTATCATAAGTCTAACCTTTAAAATTTCGGAATATTTTGAAATTGAAACCGGTTTTGAATGAACTAGCAGAGTAGAGCTGGTGCATTTTTGTTAAGTCTGATTCCTGATCTAACTGTGATGTATGAGCACATGTATAATGACCCTCTTAAGTCGGAAACTAGGTAATGTGTCCCTTAATTTCCTGAATTTTATGAACGTCCCATTTGCTGGAAGGCACTACTTTTCCTCTGCGAACTGCTAGATACTCATTCAAACTCCATTTTTCCCATTTTTTTTTTTGCCACTGATATTATAAAATATCCATTTCACAAAGTGTTTTTTCAAAACACTTTAGACATAATTTTTTATGGATTCCATTAGTTTCAAACAGTTAAAGTTAGAGACCTTATTTTTACAGTTAAAGCGGCAAGCTTCGAGTGGCATGTACTCTCTGGCCTTAAATACTTTTTCTGACCTGGCTGTACACCTCCTACCAGAATTTCTATATTTTTTCTCATTTGGCCAATTTCAAATTTCGAGGAGCTTTGAATGTTCCCATCCAACGTTTCACTGTTTGCATCAATCTCCCCCTGTGCTATTAACCATATTTGTTTTATTAACTTGTGAGTTCGTAATATTCATACCGTCACTTGAACTTGGAACAAAGTTTTAATCTGCATCCCAACGATCTTAATCTCTCAAGAAGATGCCATGTGCATCGTTTGGCAAGTATACATTTTTTAGACGTTCCAATTGAGTTTCAGTCACACTCTCCATTGACATAACTTGAAGATGATAAAGGTTGTTCTAATGGTTTAAACACATAGTTCACAGGACATTGGTCTAAGTTCGCCACTTTCTTTTTCACAGCTCGTTGATCTAAGTCTGACATAGAACATAACAATGTAGTGTGAACATATGAAGTGTCTTATTGCAATTTACATTTTAACACGCGCAACAAAGTTTACTTCAATAATACTAAAAATTATTCAGTTTATTATTTATTTATTAAAGTAAATTATTAATTGTATAACACATCAAGAAAAAACACTTTTATAAAATTAAAGTAAATACGATGTTTAATATAATCACTTCATAAATAATGTAATTTTTTGTGTATTTTAAAATTAGTGAACAAAAAAGCTGTGTTTTTGCTAAAAATTTGAATAAAATCATATTTTACCTGAAACAGTATAATATGATTTATTATGATAAATAGCGAAATAGAGAAAGACAAAGTTGTGAGCCTCATCCACACAAGTTCGTGGGGGAAGTGAAACTTCTTTAATCGTACAGGTTATTTATTTATTTAACTTTTTTTTATGTCATCCCAGAACTTTATCTAAAAATAATTTTAGAATCCAATTTCCATCGTATATGCTGAATCTCATCAAAATCGGATAAGAAATGGCCAAGTTCCTTCCTAGTTGGCCATATTCCAGAATTTTATCTGAAAACCATTTTAAAATCCCATTTCTATCGTACATGCTAATTTTCATCAAAATCGGTTAAGATACATAGAAATAAAGTTTAGCATCGATACTATATGTACTGTACTTCCGTCGATAGCTACGGCGGCTTTTCCAGTCGAGGCGCAAGTGATATAAGACGTTTTGCCACAGCCAACGCGGCCGGTAAAGAAAATTTGAAATGGAAAAGAATCTCGGCTAATAGGATGTGTGAAGTAGAAGACTTTTCTGTTTATCATTTGAAGTTCTCATGAGATCTAAGACTTGTGAGCTATCCAATAAATATTCTCTTTTTGTTGTAATCGGGCCTAATTTTTTTAGTAACGCTAGACGAAAATCATTATCGTGTACTGAATTTGGGTTTTGATATATAGTTGTAGAAATGAATTTGGTTCTGGAACAATACCAGTATTAAGATGATTATTATATTCATGATTGTCACCGTCATCAGATCGACACATTTGCCTACAAATTTCAATTGTTTTTTCAATATCAAAATCCGTTTCGAATACTTTTCTTGCTTCAACAATTAACTGTTCATTTTCATGTATCATTTCTCGTTTATAATTATTTAAATCTGTTGACATATCATAATTTCTGTATCGAATTGTACGAGGCACTTTCCGTTTTTTTGATCGGAAATATGAAGGGACTGCTCTTTTTAGATTTTAATATAGTGACTATTATGTTGATTAATGTATTCAGGTAGATTGCACAGGTCACTGCATCATCATTAACAAGTGAACATTTATCCATAAATGTAGTTGATCAATTTGCTCTTGAGCAAATGCCCAGCTTATGTTTTAATTTATGGAAAGTTTTGAATGGTGGTGTCTGTCATGTATAACGTGACATGAGGTTATGTCACATATACCAAAGTATGGTATTTAGGGTTACTCAATAAATGAGATAGAGAATGGTCGATAGGATGAAATGAGTAAAAAGAAAATAAAGGAGTTATGAAGGTGAACAGACGTGTTTGATTTGGATTGCAAGTGAGATCCGAAAACATCCACTTTAAAAGAAGAATAAAAGAACATAATAATTGGCGACGAGGATTTAAAACCAAAAGATAGAGAGAACGTGCCGTAAAATATATATGGATGTATAGTTATACAGATTATAAAGAAAAATCGCGTGGTAGAAATAAGGTTAAGCGAAAATTATAAAAAAAAAAATTATGGCAGCAAAACATTTGGTTAGACATATGGAGCCATATATACCAGGAGAAAACTTTTTAGAGTATATAGAGCGGCTAGAAAACTATCTAGAATTAAATAGTTTAGATGATGACAAATTCAAGGTGTTATTATTGTGCAATTTGATGGGTTCGGATGCAAGTGCGAAATTATCGAGGGCATGTAAACCAAAAAAGCCGAATCAATTTAACTTTGAGGAAATAATAAAGAAGTGTAAAGAACTGTTTACGAAAAAGGTGTCCAGTTGTGTAAATGCAGTAAAATTCAACAAAAGAATACAACAAAGGGGCGAAACAATACATGATTTTGCCAAGGAAGAATGCCAATTCGGGGCTTATAAGGATAAGGCGCTTAGGAACCAATTGATTATGGGGATAATGAATAAGCAGCTTAAAGCGGAGCTTATTTCACTAGAGGAGTCGTAAACGTTCGACGATATCTTTCAAAATTGTGTAGCTGCGGAAATAATTTCAATAAAGATGTGGAATTGAACATGAAAATGTCATGGGAGGAACAAGATGTAAATAAAGTATATCATAAAAGTTGGGATAATGATCGAGATGTGGGAAGACAAACGTCCAGTCATTCACATAATTCGTCAGGTGGCGGTAGTCAGAATTATTTTTATGAGTCAAAACAACACGATAGCAATAGGAAACGATCGCGAAGCAACAAAAGGAATTTCAACTGCTATGCTTGCCAGGGATTTGGTCACATGGCGAGAGGGTGTCAGAGCATCATCAACAAATAAAAATATAAATGAAAGGTATAATAATTTTAATAGTAGTAAAAGTTGTAATAGTGCACGTAATGAAAATTATCCAAAGGAAGATGGTGTTAAATCAGTGAGTGAAAATCAAAATGTCGGTGAAATCGAACTCGAAAATTTTGACTTTAGACAATTGTCATTATATGAGATTGATAAGGCTAGTTTTAATAACATTACTAGAGATGATCGTGAAGTAGCATCAAGAATTAATAATAGCAAAATTGATGATTTGGTCACAAATGAAAATGTACAGTTAAAGAAAACTAAGCAGTGCGATAGTTTAGGTTACATTAATTTAAATTCTGTTAACTGTGCACAAGTAAATATGAAATATTCAAATGTGGAATTTATAGATATTATTATAGAAAATAAATTAGTTAAGATGGAGATAGACACTGGTGCTTGCGTGAGCCTTTGCACAAGGGATCAATATCAAAGAAATTTTGCTCAAATTAAGTTAGAAAAAGTTGAAATTCCATTATCAGTTGTAACAGGGGATGCCATTAAAATAATGGGAAAAATCCAAGTAAATGCGAAAATGAAGGTAAAAGATAGAGATAAACGGGTAGAGTTTATAATTGTAGATACACCAAAAAAAAAAAATCCCTTTATATGGTCGGGATTGGCTCGATATATTCTATGCTGATTGGCGCGATTGGTTTAGGATTAAAAAGATAGATGGTTGTCGAGAACTTCGGAATAAGGTTCTTTTGGAATTAAAAGAGATTTTGAGGTGGTATTTGATGGTGATCTGAGAACACCAATTAAAGATTTTGTAGTTAACATACCGTTACTGGAGAATTCAAAGCCAATTTTCCATAGAGCATATACGTTACCGTTAAGTTTAAAAGGGAAAGTCGAAAAGAAATTAGATCAGTGGCAGCGTGATGGTATTATTGAACCAGTTACTGTATCGGAATGGGGTTCGCCGATAGTTATAGTGCCGAAACAAAATGTTCATATTAGGATAAGTGTGGATTGTTCAGTGACAATTAATAAATTATCCTTTACCTGTTATTGATGAGGTACTTGCGAGTTTAGCGTGTTGTAAATTTTTTGTGTCGCTTGATTTAAAGGGTGCGTATACACAATTAAAATTGAGTAATGAAGCTCAACAATTATTAACAATTAATACACATCGTGGGTTATATGCGTATAAAAGAATGTCTAATGGTTTGAGAACAGCATCGTCAATTTTACAATCCATTATGGATCAAATTTTAAATAACATTCTGTTCACGACGATCTGGAAATAAAAATAAGGAAACAAAAAGAATCATTTTAGCAAGTAATTATCATTTTTTGTACTTATCTAATTTGTAATTCCAATAGTGGCTGATTTATTATATGATTTTTGTTGTTTGCCTGTAAAAATTAGAATCAGTATATTAACGCAAAAATTATATTATATAATAATTGTAACTTAACATTTTTATTCAATTTTCAACTCCAGTAACATATTGATAGTTTCCCATAGGAATTCTAACCTGAAAATAAATTAAATTTTGTATTAAATTTATCACCATATGCTATGTAATATTATATCAAAATACTTATCTTTGCGGTATCCAAATGTCCATAATTATATATTTTATTAACCATATTCAATACCTGATTAAATAATTGTAAAAGTAAACAAATAAAACTTATTCATTTGTTTACTTAAAACTTTGACGTTTATTCAAAGTGTTATAATTTAATTTGTATTACAGTTCTTTAAAACATAACAAAAAAAAAAGGAGACATCTAGAGTAAAGTATATATTTTTCTGTTAATTTTATAATAATAGCCACCTAGATTTAAATACGAAAACTAACTGTAATTATTTTGTAAAAAATAAAATTTATATCTCTCTGTTACTTTGACCGTCATCGGGTATACATAAAATAAAAAAAAATAAACTTAAATAGAAAATAAAAATGTATACTAAAAAAAAGACCTTGGTATTGCTTATCATCACGGCGACAAAGGGAAATTAAATTGGAGACAGCAACCGGGTCTTTAGGTTACACACATTCCTAATACGTATTATTATATTGATGATATTTTGATTAATGATGTAACATTACAAGGATTGCGTGATAAATTAGTGTTGGTTTTGCAGAAATTGCGTAATTATATCGTGAAAAGTTAACTATGGAAAATGTAACTTTTTTGAAGATAAGTTAACTTATTTAGGATAAGAATTATCTGCATCAGGTGTAGGACCTTGTAGTGATCAAGTCAAGGCAATTGTTGAAGCACCTTCGCCGAGCAGTGTAACAGAACTAAAGTCGTTCATTGGTTTATTAAACTACTACTCGAAGTTTTTACCGAAGCTAAATCAAAAGTGTAGTGTTTTTTATAGTTTACTACAGAAGAGTGCAAAATGGGTTAGCAAATGCCAGGGTGTGTTTGAGCAGTGCAAACATAATATATTAAATAGTCAAATTTTGGAATTTTATGATCTGAAGAAAGAAATTAGGACAGTTTGTTATGCAAGTGATGCAGGTCTAAGTGGCATATTATGTCATGTGATAGATAACTTTGAGGAACCGGTATTTTTCGTTTCAAGAACTTTGACTAGAGCAGAAAAGAATTATCCAATATTACAAGGGAAGCATTAGCGGTAGTTTTCTATATGGAGAAATTTTATAAGTATATATATGGTCATCGGGTAACAATATACAGTGATCATAAACCTTCAGAGGGTATTTTTTGCCAAGAACAAGGGCAACCATCAGTAATAGCGTCTCGATTACAAAGATACATAAACCGACTTGTAATTTTTGATTACGTATTGAAGTATATGAAATGAAGTGAAAACGGGAACGGGAATGCTGACTGTCTCAGCAGACTATCAATAAATGACAAACTTTCTGAAGAGGATCAGTTAGAACAAATGATTTGCGTAATTGATCACAAAGAAAACGGACCAAAATTGACATTGAATTAGTGAAACGTAAAACAGATGATGACTTATATTTGAGTGAGTTAAGTGATTATATTGTGAATGGTTGGAACCAAAGTAATGTTGTGTACAAAAATTATTATTTGAAAAATTTTGCTTTATCAGTTGAAAAGGGTTGCATTCTATATGGTGTATGTATTACGTGACATGAGGTTATGTCACATATCGTTCCTGAATATTTAAGTGTTACAAACGACAAAAACCTGAAATCGAGAAAATCGAATCTTAACTTCGAATGTCTCCAAATTAAAGGTTTTTCAAATATTGGTAAAAAAAAACTAAATTTTTTGGAAATATTCAAGGTGCTTTGTCTTACATTGAAAGAAATTTTTTATCATACGCATATTTTTGGTTTAAACCGGAATTTAAAATTTTGAAAATTTCATGTGTATCACAAAATTTCATCGTTTGGTTTGAATATGTATTGTATGTATCAGTATTTTATACTTTTATGTATCATTTAAATATTAAAAAATTGTTTGCGTATGAACCATAATTTCATATAAAAGTTAATTAAAATGCCTATTTTAATTCGAAAGTAATTGTAATTCTTTTGCGTAGTTCATTATAAGAATACAGAAATATACTAAAATTGAAGTTTACTGAACACCCCTACAATGGCGGTTTTTCCAAAGCATTCGTAGATTTTGGAGAGCTGGTTTCTCTATCCATAATTAATTTCGTAATGTTCAGTACAGTATTATAGTAACCTATATCCACTGTATCCATTTATTTCAACATGGCCTTTGTATCTTTTTTCTTTTCATTGCTGATCACCCAATTAAATATTACAGGTTTTGCCACTATATTTGGAAATCGTTTTTTATTAAAATGTTTATTTAAGATTACACTTACAAATGGCTCGGTTTTCGCTAAATTCGTTTTATAGTGCAACGTGCTTAAATCGTTCGATTGGCACTTTATTAGCTTGACTTGCATAAAAGGTATCATATTTGTAAAAATGGAGGATGGTAAATTAAAATTAAGAAAATCAACGTTCTTCATTTGCATTATGCGCAAATGTACTTTTTGATAATTCAACTTTATTAATTGTTTAAGTAAACTGACAGGGCTGTAAATTGTCATTCCTCTCAAATGTCGCTCGATAGCGCTGTGCACTGCATCAACTTCCTGTAGCTGTAAATGTCCAGGCTCGGAATATTTATGAATGATGCTCTCTATTCCTTTATTTTCCTGTAAAAATTTTATAATCATGGTCGTGTTTACGCGGTTTTTATTTTGTGCAACACAACTATCAGACCAAAGAATAATTTGGTTAATATTAGGAAGATCAGCGACAATGGAAAGTAAAATTTTATATAATACACTGGCAAAATCATTACTAGACCTTCCGCTTTGCGCTTCCGTCCATATGCTGCAGTAAGTTTGTTTATTAAGATTGCAATGAGCTGTTAAGTTATATACCGCAAATTTTCGTTTATAGTAAAAATTGCTCACTTCAGCTTTTGGCAGAGCAAACACGTTTTGTAGGTCGTACGTTAAAATAGCTGTTTTGGGATCAGTATTTTTTCTATCTTTGTCTCTTTCCTCTTTCGCACAAATTTTATTTTTTTCGTGTTGAAAAAATTTAATTTGTTCAGCATTATCTAAATCAACTTTATTTTTAAACAAGGAACCCAGATCACATAGATTTTTTTGCGGCAAATGTATACTGTATATTGTATTTTGTATTGTATTTTATTTACGAAATTTTTTTATTAAAGGCCAACAGCATGCTTCCTCTATCAGTTTTGAGCATGTGCTCATTCATAACAGATCACGGTGCATGCGATGGCTTAACATTATAAATAATAAATAAATGGAAAAAGTGTAATTTTATAATCAGGATGGCGGCACATCTATGGAAATTATGTACATACTCGTCCCTAAGATTTTATGCTTTTCGGGAGTGTCTACTACCATCAATTGTTATATACACCAGCTGAAAATTTATCATCGTAGCAGCATTATCAAGGGACCAGGGGTGGCCGCAATCTGCCAATTTGCCATTGTCCTCAATTACGAAATTTTACAACAGATATTTTTTTGGCTAGTCTTTAATTAATTTAAAGTAATTTTTTAAGAAAATATAAAAACAACTAATTGACTTGAAAGTCAAAGCCCAAATGAAACGCACAATTAAAGTTTTCATTAAATACTTTTGTATAAATGTGCTTCTTCACTGGCACTCCATCACACAAATCTTTATACAAATTGTACATTTTTTGGATACATAAATTTGACCCAAGGTACTCCTTTCGGGTATTTTCTCGACAATAATGAGATTCTACTCGAGGAAAACTATTAATGTGTCTTCTAATTTCCTCGATTTTAATGCCTGGTATTTTTTTTTTAATATGCTTTCCCTTATTGGGGGATGATGGAATACCAGTAGTTTTATTATATTTTTTTCGAAAAACCATTGTAACCGTCCCGAACTTATGTCTTGCGTTTTCAAAAAAAATTGCTTGCGTACTCTAAAGTTTTCTTCCTCATAATTTCAAAAATAATTATACGTAAATTCACGTTTCTTTACAGAATTCTTTTTTGATTTTCGTTTAGCTGGCATCTTTTTTACGAATTGTGCATAATAAAAATTTTTGGACTTATCATCCAATTTCCAAAACGCATCATGTAGTACCTGTCGTTGTGTTAGATTAATTGATTGGTAACATCTAAATGTGCATGTACATTCAACATTTTTAACTGCTCTTGCGGGATGCGGATTTCCCTTTATATCGATGTAGGATTTACATTTCTGTCGGTTTAGGTTTCTTACGTTGCACTTCCAATCAGTTATATATTTTTTTCTTTTTCGAGATGGTGGAGTATTTTTAATTCCAGAATTTGATTCAATCATAGTAGCTGGTTTAACTTGGATTATAGAGGATGTTCTTAAAATATTAGAAGTTGTACTATACTCCACACTGTTTGGGTAAGTAGCTTGACTTCTTCTGTGACGGTTCTCTTAATTTTTGTTGTTGTTGGAGTTTCTATGCTGCTGTCAGATTCCGATCGTGCTTCATAGTTCGGATCAGCTAAGGAGTCATCTGAGTTAAATTTAACTATCTCGTTTTCGCTGCAAAAGCTTTGAGTTTGAGCAAATAGAACCTCAAAATACTTTTCATCATAGTTGATTCGGCATACAGTTTTAGATTAAACGTAAAATAAAAGTATACATTTTGAATTGGTACATTTAGTACGAATAAATTACATACCTAAGTGTTCATCAAATTCATCATCAGACAAAATGCCACTCATCGCATTCGTCGTTGTATAAACCAAGAAGTAGATCAAGAAATTATACATAATATAGTAGCTAATTCTAATTCACAATTGTGCAAAGTAGAAAATGTTAGAATTAAAACGTTAACAATACTGTATTAACGGAGCAAGAAGCATAGTAGTTAAAGTTATGTTGCTTAGAGCGGCAGGTATCGGGATTGAATCTCGAAAGGGAAGGTATGCAAACGAGATTTTTCATGAACTATGAGCCATCGTTCATGTAAGTAATACAGGCTGGCATGGAGCTATGCAACGTGCAGGTGGTTATAAAAATCGGTTCTGTACGCGTAAGTCCTCGATATGGCTGGCAACAGGGTTAGGTTAGGACGTTAAAGTGAACAAGTGAAATAATTGGGTGAGCCTTGAACCCCAGAAAAATAGAAAAATTTAAAAACAAACAAACAAATGTCATTTATGTGTTAATTATTAACATGGCCTCCAATGTCATTTCTAGCACCATAAAGGTTGCGTTCACTGTAACATCGATGCTGACGAAAATAATCGACTATACTATCAACTACAACTTAAAAATTTAACTTTTATTGTCAAATTTGACTACTACAGTAGACTCGCGCTAACATGAACGCCGTTACAGTGAACTCCGAGTAACGTGAACAATTTTTTAATTATTTACTAGCTACTCGGTATTAAATGTAATCTTATATCGTATACTGTATTTTATCAAAACAAATCACTAATAAATCATTATCAACTTGTGAAATGAACATCCAAATTTCATATGAAAAATATCAACTCTTATTAATATTCTCTTAAACATGAATTGCTTGGTTTAATTTGTTCACGTTACCACGAGTCTACTGTATTGCTAAAAATAGTAACATTTTGTTGTGCAGTTAGACTTTTCTTACTTATACAATAATCGTCAATGTCTAAAAAAAATGTATCACAAAAAAGTGCTAGTATTATGCACTTTAATATTAACGGTAAATTACTAGACTAACTGTAATTTTCGTATTACAACATTTTGGCTATATTGCATGTTTTATATTTCATTATGCACTTAACACTATACGTTACACACAGACACTAATTTAAAACGGTAATTTAGAAATGAAATTCTTACCTGTTGCTCATACTGGCTGATGTTACTCGACCGATGTTTAATGAAAAACTGCAGATTTTATTTAAATTGTCTCCTGACAATTAAAAGTTAAAACAAAGTTGTATGCTTGCATCATACCAATACTGAATTTACCTTTAAGGTTTACGCTTGTTTTGAACATTGATTGTACGTTTGTATCAGAAAAATTCTCAACTTATATTTTAGGTAAATGGTTAAATCGAACAACCATTGTATGTTTGTATTACTCAAATATTGAACATTTATTTTACATAAATGGCTAAGTTACATATTTATTGTATGTTTGTTTCATACAAATGCTGATTTTTCTATTTGCTTATATACCTTTTTGTTATTCGAAATGTATGTATGTATCACTTAAATATTATTTAATTTTATATAAAAATAAATACGAAATTATGCTATTCCAATATGATCAGTTTATGTAACAGATAAAAACTTACTTTTTGTTATCATTAAAGCGAATGTATCACTTGTCATATTAGTATCTTTTGAATGAAACTAGATAGGACAATTCTGACAATCTTAATCGAAAGATCTCGTTTTTTTAAGTAAGATACCAGTCTTAACTCGAAAATGGCAAAAATGCGCTTATACCACTTAAATACTCAGGTGACGATTTACCTAAGTATGGTATTTAGGGTTACTCAATAAATGACATAGAGAATGGTCGAAAGGATGAAATGTGTGAAAATAAAATAAAGGAGTTATGAAGGTGAACAGACGTGTTTGATTTGGATTGCAAGTGAAATCCGAAAACATCCACTTTAAAAGAAGAATAAAAGAACATTATAGTGTCCATTCGATTTCATTGGCGCTAAGTGTGAGGAATACTGTTGGCTTACCATATTGTAGTATCACTGCAAAATGATCTTTGTCTCTACTTGATCAGTTAAAATCCCGTTATCCCGTTGAATTTGGTATGTTTCTTAAAAAAGGAAGGTTAGTCTCAATGCAACTGTTTATATATCCTTCAGATTCAATTTGTTTACGAGTTACAGCAGTATAATGTCCTATATGTTTAAAACCTATTGTAAGACATTCACGGACTTTCATTCTGATAATTTTCATTGCTAAAAGGGGCATGACGCAACCTACGAATTTGCATGATTGGCACCCGTGGTGAAATAAGCCTCTTCGATACAATATCTAAAAGTGGTAAATGTCTTGGTATTGGAGAATATTTAAAGCTATTGTATCTCGACATAATTGGCATGTTATGTTTCAAAAACAACAACAAGTTTCAATAAAATTTATTTACCGTTCATTACATTTTCAGTAGATAAACTATTACTTTGAAAAAGACGTGCACGATGCTGTCCGGTTCGTTCGTTGCCCTTGTTCTTGTCGCTGCCTTATCGCTCTGAGATCAGGAACGTGCTTCGTTGACGATTGTTGTGGCATTCTGAAGCGTAGGATTAATATTGTTTTATGCAGTAGTATCTCAATGGAACAGAATATTACGTCGCTAATTTATTCGTATGGTTTAAACTGTTCCTTCTAATCACTTTTTCAACTACTTTACAATTCAATCACTAGAATTGCAATTATATAATACACTAACAATATCAAAAAAACGATTTAATATATTTCCTAAATAAAAATGTGACATTCACCTTTATTGTTCGAAAATAAAAGAAAAATGCAAAAATCGATAGTAGCAAAAAGTAGGCAAATTACGATAGAAGTACAAGACACAGTATTTTTTTTTATTTAATCAAAATCGGATAAGAAATGGCCAAGTTTCTTCCTAACTGGCCATATTCCAGAACTTTATCTAAAAATCATTCCATTTCCATCGTATGCATGTCAAATTTCATCAAATCGGATAAGAAATGGCCAAGTTCCTTTTTTACTGGCCATATTCTATAACTTTATCTATAAACAATTTTAGAATCTCATTTCTATCGTGCATGCTGAACTTCATCAAAATTGGATAAGAAATGGCCAAGTTCCTTCCTAATTGAGCACATTCCAGAGCTTTATCTAAAAACCATTTTAGATTCCCATTTCTATCGTACATTCTGAATTTTATCAAAATCGAATAAGACCTAGCCAAGTTTCTTCCTAATTTACTATATTCCAGAACTTTATCTAAAAATCATCCCATTTCCATCGTGCATGTCGAATTTCATCAAAATCGGATAATAAATGGACAAGTTCCAAAATTATTCTCCCATTTCTATCGTGCATGCTGAATTTTATCAAAATCGGTTAAGATACATAAAAATAAAGTTTTGCTCGATACGTTGCGCATTCATTTCTCGCACTTAAGGCTTGTCTCTTATTTCCCCTTTGGTGTAACTGTTTCCCCTTAAGTATAACCAAAAATTTCAAACAGTAAGTGAATTATGATACAAACTCAAAACGCAGTATACATAAGTGCATCTTATTATACATTATAGTACTTTACTGGTTTTTATATAAAAATTGTTTAAGCAAGCAGTAAATGTACTAAATGCTATTTTGATTTTCGTTACACTTTTCATTTCAAAATTTTCAAACAGATATTTTGCTAAAGAAGTTTCACTTCAAAAGTACTGACAAATTTTATTTCACCATTTCAACAATTTTAATATTTATTTAACACTTATACAGACTTCTTTCATATTGCTGTTAAAGGTATATAGAAGATTTACAAACAAACGTGCTCAAACTAAAACAGTAAAACGTGCGGAACTGCTAAATCAAATGTCATCGTTATATACCTAAGAACCGCATTCGAGTTAATTTTATTCAATAACTTGTTTTTAATAACATTTTTAACGTATATTCGCCCCTCTCCCTGAGCTATTCCTGAATTCGACCAATTTGTAACCGATGTCAAAGACTAAGTTCAAAGCAACATTGAAATTAATAAAATTAAATAAATATTTCCGTAAACCTATTCCATTTCCACGAGACGCTGTTTCATTCTGCATTCGGGTTTATTTCATTAGGCACAGTTGGACAAAACTTTAAAATAACACAAACATTAAATAAAATTAGAAACCACTCTATATAGTTATTAAGATGGTTCCTGTTTTATTTCTGTCCAATATCTACAACAGACGTATAGTTATCATAATGCTCCGAACATTAAAACATTAAACATGAACGAACCACATAATCGTAAAACATTTTTTATATCCAAACAATTATTACAATTTGTTATGAATTTTTTTTTCATTAAACATTAAGGAAATCGTAAAAATTATTGTGTTAACCCCATAAATTTACATTTATTATTTTTTATTTCTTAGAAATAATTTTGCGAAAATATATTTTGTATATAATATAAATAAATAAAATAAACTAAACTAAATAATAATAATAATAATAATAAAAATAATCGTAATAATAAAATATAATAACAAATGGAAAATGAAAAACCATTTTTCCATGTTCAAGTTTTTCTCTTTTATCAAACACAAAAACAACAACAACAACAACAACAGCAGCAGCAGCAGCACACAAAAAAATTATTATCAAAAATTATTATTTCCTTGTAGCACGTTCCTTTATTTTTTGCTCTTGTTATTTTTATTTTTATTTTATTATTAATATTTATTATTTTATTTGTGCTTTGAATAAAATTAGAATTTAGAGCTTTTTTTGTTCATGCTGTAATACATTTGTTATGAGTAAAGCTTGCAAATTGAAAATGCGCATATAGCACTCAAAATTGAAAGCATGGTTTATTATGGATTTGTATGTGGACAAGCTTCGAAAAGCTATAAACATGTGAAGAGTATTGATAGGCATACCATAAACATGTAATTCGATAAAAATCCAAAAATAAATAAATTAACATAAATTGCGTAACGTATAGACATAAAACTCGACTATCATTATTCTTTTTTTCTTTCATTGACACAATGAAAAATGATTTTACGGTATTATTGAGATAGACGAAAACTAATGTACATAACCAAATATAAAATTATTCCGTCTATTTTCCATACAATACACAAAAGTGAGCAGCACACAAAAAATTTACCAAAAGTTGATTTCTAAAATTCCCCTTACAGGGAATACAATCACAAGAAAATTTCTTCCTTTACTATATTGTACTGTCTCTATATACATCCTTTTGTTGTTATTATTATTGTTGATAAGTCCATTATTGTAATTGGTTTTTTTGAATTTAAATTTTCGAAAATAAAATTTGTTGATTTTAGTTTCATTTTTGTTGCTGTTAAAAATAAAAATCTGTTTATTCAATAGAGAGATCCCGTAGTTCTGTATGTATGTACATAGGTAGGTATATTTGTGAACAGAAAACAGTCAATTTGATTTGGGACATGAAACGAAAATAGTTAAGTTTTTCTTTTTATGAAATGAAATATTAAATTAGAAAATTTACTTTTCAATTTATGTGTGACATTTGAAAAATGTAAAACTCCTTATAGTGGACACATTCAATGTTTTTAGGAAGAATAACACAATTTGCGCCATTTCTTGGCAACAACGGTCAAACGAAAACTTTTGTAGAAATGTTGCATTTTATTATAAACTGAGTTTGCACAAAACTATGTTAAAGGCTCTACTCTTGAAACAATTGAAACCATTCCAAGCTGTGGTGCTAATATAATATTTACAAATTCACTAATTATTCAACAATCATTCAAAATCGTTCCAAGTTCTTTTCCTATTCACTGCGCTGGTATTATTGGAAAGGGTTTCTTTTCCAAACACAAGTGTAAAATCGATTTTTCCAATTACAATTTTGAAATTCCGTTAAATTATGAAACAACTAAATTGAAACTGACTGTTAATTCTTGCGTATCAATTCCTGCTCGTTCGGAAAAACTTTTACTATTCATCTAAATATTAGTTATATTGTTCATTAACGTTAATAAATTTGTAACGGTAACATAATCTTGGTCATAAAAACGTGTACATCAATTTTATGAGAAACGAAAAATCATTATGGAATTGCCAAGTATGTGTCGGTAAATTAAAATCGTCCAGAGTGAGTGATAAGTGCCCCATTACATCATCAAAATTGATGGAAAGCCATAGTGTGGCAAGAATTTGTTCGGATCTGAGTGATATTAAGTCGATGTTTGATGTGCAAAATAAAAATATTTTAAAATAACTCAACGCGTTACAAACTACCATTAAACAATAGAATACCGGTTTTTAGAGTCAAAAATTGATTACCTTGAACAGTCTGCTTTACAAAATGTTCTTGAGATTCACGGGGTCCCGTGATCCAATATGAAAACACCGAGGAGCTAGTTATCGATCTTTTTAAAAACGTAATTGATACGTAACAAGACGGATATTGATTATTGGCAGAATATTATACGAACGTAAACAAAGCAGAAATTTGACGTGTCAAAAGCCGGTTTACCGATGGGAAGCAGAATTTACATCAATGAATGTTTAACCAGTAACAAAAGGAAACCATGTCACGATGCCAAAAACTTTAAGCAGTTGCTGAGCTTTAAATATATCTGGACTCGAAATAGGAATATCTTTTGGAGGCGAGCTGAAGGTTAAGAACTTTTAAGAATTACTTGTGTAAATGATCTTGAAAAGATTTCAGTAAAGTTTAGATAAATTTTTATTTTGTCTTTTTTTATGAAATTTTATAAGCGTACATTTATCTAACTCATCTTTTGAAGATCAAAATAATAATTTAGATTTATTTTTTAGTTTGCTAAATAATGATGTTAAACTAAATGAAAATTATTCCATTTGGATCGTGCATCAGAATATCCAAAGTCTAAGATCTAATAGTCTTAGTCTATTTTCCATCTTGTCGTCTGTTGTTGCGAAACCGCACATACTTTTTTTAACTGAAGCTTGGATTGAAAGTAATGAAACTAATTTTTATAAATTGGATGGATTTGATTTATTGGACTGTTGTAATAATGAATATAGATCTGGTGGAGTGCTTGCTTATGTGAATAGTTCCATTTGGTATACTTCTTCAAGTACTCACTTACTATCAGCTAATATACTTAGAGTAAATTTTATTGTTGGTGAATATTCGTTCGCAGTCGTGTGTGTTTATCGGTTGCAGTCTTGTGCTGTGGAGGTTATAAATCGTGAATTTGAAGTTTATCTCAAACAAATAAAATTAAAAAATTTAATAGTGCTTGGCGACATGAACATTAATGTATTAAACAGAGGTCAGCTTGGTCCATCCTAACATAGTTATATTTCAATGATTTATTGCTGTGAATTAGAATCATTAATCAATGAGCCTACCATAGTCACAACCAGTACAAGAACGTGGATTGATCAAATTTTTGGTAGGTGTAAGGTTATCGAATATAATACCAATTATACAGCTAAAACCCTTAGTTTTGATTTATCTGACCACCGTATGACATCCGTAAAATTTAATTTCAATGGTGAATCTCTTCCTGAAATAAACAGGCAACAACAAATGATTTTTTATTGACAATGACATTTTATCTTTTCCATTGTGTCATATATTTAACAATAGTTTTCTTTAAGGCCAGTTTCCAAAAGCACTAAAAGAAGCTGTTTCACTGTTTAAGGGTGGAGATTCAAATTTAGTAGAAAATTATCGTCCAATCTCATTATTATAAGTATTCTCTAAGATTCTAGAGAAGTGTACGAAAGTTCGTATGATGTCTTTTTTAGATTAAAATTAAATTTATCTCAATACATCATTATGGATTTCAAGAACGATTAAGTACTGAAAATTCTCTAATGGAATTGTTATCTACTCTTTATGAGAATCTAAATTCAGGCCGTGTCATCAATTTCTTGGTTATAGATGTTAATAATGCATTTGATACGATTGACCACAAGTTGTTGATTGTTAAATTGTTAAGCATTGGGATTCGGTGTATAGCTAACAATTGGTTTCGCTCATAGAACACTTTACTTAGTTAATTACTCAGAAGACACAACACAAGTATGCAAAATCAAAGAATATACAGTGCGGACCAAAATTATTTGTATCTGCTAAATTTTTGATGCAACGTAACGCAAACAACTTTAAAAATAATATAAATAATAAACTTTTTGAAAACATTAATTTTAATTCAATAAACTTAATTACCCTGCTTTACATTTCTATCAATTTTTTTTTCAAATTTTAGTTCTAGGAGAAGTTACTGTAATCTTTGTTTTTGCCAAAATTATTTGTACCCACAAATTTGTTCTCAATATTATTTGTGCAATATGGAAAAAATTAAAATAAATTTAAGATTATTTTTTGCTAATTAAATAATGATTTAGTCACTCATATTTTGTATGCAGATGGTAAGTTTTTGTTTAGCCTCTATAAGATTTAGCAAGTGGTTCAAAAATTTGTTGTTAACATAAGCTAGAATCTTATCCCGCTCAGTTATGGGGCACCCTGCTATAAATTTTTGGTATTTTTAGATCATGAATATCTTACACTTTAATTTAAACCTCCGCAAGTTTAAATCGCAACTTTACCCTGGCCAAGACAAATAATTATACTCAAGATTTTTGTAGAATTTCGTGGCAATGACTTTCCTTATGTATAGGAGCATTATTGTACTGAAGAGCAAATTGAGGACCGACTAGTTCATCATCATACGGAACATTTTATGAAAATTCCTTACGTGATGAGTCAGGTCGCTTCATTGTCAAGTTACCACTAAAGAATGTTGTCGCTGAGCTAGTTATTGGATTGCTAGAACCAGGTTTCTGGACCTGGGGAAAAAATGAACACATAATTCTGAAATAACGCAGCAATATGACGAACTATTGTCGCTGGGGCACATGCAGAAAATCAACGTTAATCAGCGACACAAATATAAATAATTTCTACCCCGTCATTGTGGTATTAAACATGACAGCACGCTTCTACTTGACGGTCCTATAAATCAAATGGATCTATTTGCAATTATACCTCGTTTTGGTTATCGTCGCTTCGCGTTAACTGCATGTATCTGCAGAAATCTAAGATCTATCGACAAGTCAAATTGGACGGCTTCAGGGTAAAAGGTAACAAGTCATTTTTGTGCACTTTTCAGGAACCACAAAAAACAGATTATTGAATTTATTATCAAATGTATAAAAAATATTTATTTAAAGTTTATACAATATAAAACAAACAATGTCATGATTTGTTAATTTTTTTTAAATATTTTTCAGGTTATTTATTATTTTATTGACTTATTGGCCGTCGCGCAAGAATAATGACTCAGGACAAAAGAGAACAAGTCATTTTGCTGCCCTTTTAAGAAGATAAAAACTTATCAGTTTTAAAATTATCGACCTAAATGTTTTCACAAATTTTTATTAAAATTAAACATTGCGTTTCAAAATAAAATAATATTTATTCAATTAAACCAAATTATAATACATAAAATAAATAAATTATTTCAAACTAGTCTTTATACTAAACTGCTACATAAACCAAAATTCATTCAATATCTTTTTCGTCGGAGTCAACTATAGGATCAGATTTTACGGAAGCCATTGGCAGGCTTCTATAAAAATCGTGAAATCTAAGCGCGATAGAAGGAAGAAGTGACAAAATGTCCCTTTTTTTCTATAGAAATTGGTAAAGGAGCGTTATAACATGTGGAGAGCCTAAGGCAGGGATTATGACGTTTTCTGCGTCGTGACATATCCATGATACTAAATTGATCATCTTCTTTTAGAGACGTTTTGTAAAATACTTTGTATGGTTCACTTTTAATATATCTTAAGCATTTGACTTTTTGCCAAACAAATTTATCTCCCGCTTCGTTAAGTTATTGATAATTAGTTGAAACCAGTCATGCGGATGGCTGACAGGCGCACTGCATCGTTTTTCAGCTTTTCAATTTGTCCATAATCAGAATAACATTCTATACGACTATAACCGGGCACCATGAATTCGTGATCCAACGTTTCAATGTGATTTTCATGCATAAGTGACAGATACATCGCTAGAAATGGCGAATTTTTATTTTGCCCGCGGCAGCAATCGCTATATAAAATTACGTGCTTAATATTACTATCCAAATTCATAATTGCTTTAAAGAGGCAAGATCCAATCTCATTGGCTCTTCGTTTAGCAATTGTTTCATACCAAACGTAGCAGGTGGCTTGATCATCCTTCATCTTATGGACAGTTAAATAAAAGGTTCACAATTGTCTCTTATAAAAAGCTACAGATGTTTCAAGGCTTGGAGTTGGAAGGCACTGTTTCAGGTCGAATGATAATACCGTCAAATTTAGGCCAAATTTTGCTTTAATTTTATAAGATTTTTTTGTCTCGTATGCTAGTTCAGCTTCAGTATGATGATCTTTTTGTTGTTTCGGTAATTCAACTTTAGTGACTTTCTCTTCGATATATTTTAGTATTATTTTCAATTTATCACGTGTTTGGTAAGTGTCTTTCTTTGGATTTTTAATACGATAGTTAGGTTCATGAAACATTTTTGCGTATATTGAATAACTCACAGGTGAATCTGTTGTTTCACAATACTTTCCGTAAATTTTAATCAATGTAAACTGAGGTGGCAAATATCGTTTATTTGTCTCTTTTCGGCAGTAGTGGCTCGCATAAGATGGAAGAGGTGCTAGATGTTCCTCCACTTTAATTAATTTGGTTTTACTTGTTTTATTTACAGGTTCTCGTCGGCCTCTTTTATCTGGAGTTGTGTTGCTGTTGGTAGATACTTGTTTGTATTTATTCAAAATCTCAACAAATTTGGATGACTCATCGAAAATTTGTAAGAAACATTTCTTGCAAACTATAACGTGTTCTCCGCTTACTGGAACGTTGTATTGAAAAGTTACCTGTCTATTTTTTTGCTTTTCAGGAGTATAATTTCGTCTGTTTCTTGTGTATAAGTTTTAGAAAGGATATCATACCTGAAAGATATGCTGCCCTTCTGTCGTGTGATTGCATTTTCCAATATGAAGCAAATAAATCCGTTTGCACTTGTTCACTCACTTTCAAAGCGCATGCCATTCGGCAGTTTAATAATCTACGGTACGCTCTCGCTTTTATCAATTTACCACGTTGTGCTATATACTCTTCGCCTAAATTACTTTTAGTCTTCCTTTCACGTCGTATTTTTCTTGATCGCCCTTTTCCACCAACTCCAGTGCTAGTGGATGGCTCCATAACATCGTTAGGTACCAGATCTACATTGCCATCCGATTCTTTTTCTGTAGATGGTGAAGTAGGGGGTTCATAGTTGAGATCCTTTTCATCATCGCTGCCAGCTTCGATGTCATCATTCTAAAATCATCCGAAAAAAATAATCAAAATTAGTATTGGTAGATTTAACAACATTATACAGGGTGTCCCACTGGGACTAGTCCAAACGAGTAGGGCGTGTAGCTGGATCAATATCATGAAAAAAAGTTAACTACGCATATGACCGGAAATGAACCGTTACCCACTTCAATTCCATTTCAAAATTTTTAGCATATCACACCACCTTGAATGATGTAAATGCCAATAACTCTTCTAAAAATTAAGATAACTCAATGGTTTTTCTATAATTTGAAAGGCACATAGTGCTTCTTTCTTCTCTGGAAGTAGGAATATCATGCATAGTATTTTCCATAAAGATTGGTGGAATTAAAAAAATTGTGCGAGAAATAACAAAAAAAATCATTAAACTCATTTTTTCTCGAAAAACTCACTTAATAATTTTTGTTTTTTATTTCAAATTTAAATTAAATAGACTATTTTATACAAAATTGCTACATCGTTTTTTATCTAATCATGTATAGTTTTTGAGATATTAACATTTCAATGTAGTGCTTATTAATTTATTGTATGAATTTCTAAGTTTTCAACTTCACAAACAATTTTCAAAAGATTTCCATTTTGTAACAAGCATAGTTGCAGTCGTCTTTTAATGACAGCAGCCATGTTGAAATTTCCTAAACTTTCTTTTATTTTGTTGCCGGCATTATTGATTCGATCAACCAACTGCTCCCTAGTCTGAATGTTTGTTTTGTAGACTTCTCCTTTCAAATATCCCCATACATAAAAGTCTAATGGTGTTAAATCTGGAGATCTAGCCGGCCAAGTTATATGTAGGTTCCCTGCGTTTAATCCATCGCCCTTATTAATTTAAATCAAACCAATTTTGAACTTGTCTTCCATGGTGTGCAGGAGCTCCATCTTGTTGATACAAGAAAGTTTTTCTCATCATGAGTGGAATTGAATCTAGCACAGTGGGAACGGTTTCATTCAAAAATTCAAGATAGTTTTGTGAGTTCAATCTTTCAGGTAGGAAAATTGGCCTGATAAAATTATTTCCAATTATACCACACCATTCATTAACTAAACTAAAACGTCTTTGAAATGATGATTCTCGCTTAACGTGTGGGTTTTGTGGTTGCCACTCATGAAGATTGTGGAAATTTGTTATTCAATCCCTCGTAAATGTCGATTCGTCTATTCATACTATGGATGACAAATACGAAGGATTATGTTCCTCGTTGTTTAACAATAAACGGCAGAAATTTGTTCTGTTTGGTAAATCGACTGGTAATAATTCTTGCACAGGAGTGTAGTGGAATGGGTGTAGAAGGTTTCTTTGAAGTATCCTCCAGACTTTATTTTTGCTAATACCAAGTTGTATCGAAAGAAGTCTTGTGCTAATGGTGGGATCTCTTTGCACTGAATTCAAAACTTGTTCGTCGGTATTGACTTCGTATTGAATTCGGCTAACATTTTTGTATTCATAGGGGACCAATGTTCCTCGTTCTCGTAGTCGTCTGTGAACTCTTTCAAATATTCTATGATCTGGCACCGGCCTACCTGGATAACGGTTTGCGTATTCACGTTTTGCAGCTCGTCCATTTCCGTTACATAAACCATAAATAAAATGGATTTCTTCGAGTTCTTCGAATTTGTAACGTGGCATTTTATTATTTCTGATCACAAACGCGCAAAAAATAATTTTCAAAAAATTAACAACGATTTTAGCTATACGTTTACTAACGATTAAAAAGATTTAACAAAAATGCAACATATGGACGTGCATACTAAATTGTTGTTTTTGTTTAAAACGATTGCTTTGGTTTTTCATTATAAATTTTTTACTTCTAACAAATGGTTTTTATAATAATTTCTTTCAACAAGTACTACACTGAAACGTTAATATCTCAAAAACTATACATGATTAGATAAAAAATGATGAAGCAATTTTGTATAAAATAGTCTATTAAATTTAAATTTTAAATAAAAAACAAAAATTACTAAGTGAGTTTTTCGAGAAAAAATGAGTTTAATGAATTTTTTTGTTATTTCTCGCACAATTTTTTTAATTCCACCAATGTTTTCTTTATGGAAAATACGATGCATGATATTCCTACTTCCAGAGAAGAAAGAAGCACTATGTGCCTTTCAAATTATAGAAAAACCATTAAGTTATCTTAATTTTTAGAAGAGTTATTGGCATTTACATCATTCAAGGTGGTGTGCCATGCAGAAATTTTTGAAATGCAATTGAAGTGGGTAACGGTTCATTTCCTTTTCAAGGCCTTTTTACCTTGCATTCATCAGCATTTTGTTTTTCAAAAACATTGTCTTTTTGAAATTCATAAATAATATTTTGTTCAATATTACAAATATTAATTTCATCCAAATGAATTACTTCTATGTTATCCTGCAACGAATCACGTTTAATTAAGGCGTGTTTAGTAGATTCATTGCCATTGACATCTATAATAGTTAATATTTCCTAAAAAAAAGTAACACACTTTCATGAAGTAACCGTTATAGGTTTTAAAACTCGTTAAAGTAGAGAATGTATTCATAAATTAAATACATCATACGTGACGTTCTTCTGGATTTATTACAACATGTTGTACTTCTTCTTGCGGTACGCAAATTAAATCGTCATCATAACACAATATGTTCAATGGAATTTCTGTAATTTGTTTTTCAGGATTATTACTATTATTTACTAATTCTTTGTTGGCTATTTCAGAATCAAATAATATTCTAGTAAAAGACGTTGCTTCCGGATCATTTACTAAATGTGAAAAACAATTTTCTAGCAGCCTTAATTTTCTTGGGTACGGGACCTAAAACATAAAATTCATCAAAATAGTATTCAAAAATTGCAGAAATGGATTGTTCTCGTTCAGTTAAGATTAACGGATCTAACGGGTCTGACCAAAATAATGGACACCAACTTTCATTGAATAATAGTCATGTAATCTAATTAACAATATCAAACTTACCTGAATCTGAACTACAATTTAATTTATTTAATGTTAATTGTAACATTATATTAGCACTGCTATTAAGATCAATAAGTGCCATTATTATTTCCGTTTATTATTTCAAGATAATAATTAAAACTAAATCACTCATTGAGTAATGTATCAAGAACAAAACACGTTTGGTTTTGTAAAAAAATCAAGTCACAACTGATTTTCTAAAACTGTAACAGTGTGAAACAAACCTATTATAATGAATAAACAGTAAAAACAAAGGACGGATATACTGAAATCAAATATATTATGATTGGGTAAAATGGATTATGTCAGACTTGTTCCGTTTTAATCGCTAAAAAATTATCAATTATGCATATTGCATTAGGTAAAAAGAAATTAGTCAGACTTATTTCTTTTTACCCAAAGCAATACGTATAATTGTTTAAATACCTAATGTATTGTATATTTATTATACATATTGCATTGGCTAAAAAGAAATAAGTCAGACTTACTCCGTTTTACTCTGCAAAAAAAACCTATTGTACATTTTGCATTTTTCGCTCATTTTTTTAAGACATACTATACGTATTGTCATTTGACTTAAACCCTTTTACTCAGTTGTAAAGAATGAAAAATACTACTTATAGACACAAAAAAAAACAAAAACTAAAAAATTTACTTGTTCCCTTTTACCCTGAAGTTGTCCAATTAAATAAGGAACAATCGTATTGGCAGTGTATTTTAAGGAGATATAGTTGAACCAAACAGATTGCCGTATTTCGTTTAAAAACTGCTATTTATGGAAACGCGGCCGCGTCCTTGCTGGTTATTCGATGCTTTCTTCAACCTTCGAACGAAAAGGATGAAAGCGTTCCGTCGAGCTCAAAGGCGGGAGCAGATACAATTGAAGACGCTTTACAGCTTCAACGTGAAGTTATTGACACCTTGCAAGCCGGGGGATTTGATCTTCGCAAGTGATCTTCAAATGATGTTCGTTTAATGGAGCAAATTCCCAATGAGTCTCCAGAAAAAAGAATTTGCATTGACAGTAATGACTTTGTGAAAACTTTAGGGTTCTCTTGGCAGCCTGAAGAAGACGTTTTCCGTTTCGATTATTCACCGAAGCCATTCAATCACGAATTGACTATGCGCAGCCTTTTGTCGGATATAGCGACACTATTCTATTCTTTGGGATTACTAAATACAGTGGGAAAAATTTCGAGATCAATTGCCCTTAGTCAAATTGCTCAACTTCCACCGTTTCGTTTTCTCATCGAAATCAGATGTAATTCAACTTCACGGAATTGCGGATGCTTCAATCAGTGCTTACGGATACTGTGTTTACGTTCGGTGTATAATCATTTACTATGGGCTAAGTCCGTGTTTCACCAACCAAAACTATCTCGCTTCCTCGACTTGAACTTGATCCCGTTTCATCAGGGATGATGCCTGAGAAATTAATCAAAAGCTCAATTTGGTTTACTGGCCCAGAGTTTTCTCAGACGTTAAAATAGATTCTTATGCAAATCAAAAGGATCCTGACCTTGATAATGTATCAGAGAAGAGGAAGGTTAATATTGTGATGCCTATGACATAAAAAATATATGAAAATTTGATCTCTTCGTGCAAGTTTGTGAACTCATTCTAGAGGCTTCGCCATGTATTCGCATATGTTCATCGCTTTGTCAACATATATCTTAAGCACAGGTCAACCAGCATGTCTGCATCTAAACCTGAGGAGTTTAATGGAGCGAAAAGGTTTATCATTTATATTATATAGCATGATGCCTTCCCTGGTAACAACAAACATCTTTCGGAAAATTAACCATTACCAAGAAAAAGTGCCCTGAAAGGGTTTAACCCATTCATCGATGATCATCAAATCGTTAGAGTTGGTATAGATCACCAGGGGCATCAGACTTGGCATAAAGTATTTTGTGTTGTTGCCATAGAACCATCCATTTGTTTTTGAACCTTCATGTGGACCACAAGCTCTTCCTGCTGCAGTTTGCCGAGAATTCTGGGTTATTGGAGGCAGGAACACTTCTCGCAGAATTGTGCGCCGCTGTATCATCTGTTTTCGACATTGTCCCATAATGGGAAATGTGTGAGCTCAGCGAGTACAGCTTTGAAGAGGTTTGTTGGTTGCCGTGGACTTTGTCCTACTTTATTTTGTGACAATGACACAAATTTTGACGGAGGTCGTCGAAAACTTGAAGAAGTTCACAAGAGGTTTTCGCACATGCTCTTAAGACGTCATTTGGTTTTTCCACATTCCGCCCCGCTCACCATACTTCGGTGGTTTGTCGGAGGCAGCGGTAAAGTCGGCAAAACATCTTTTGAATCGCACTACTTACATATGAGGAATTAACAACCAGTTTGTCTCAAGTGGAAGCAGTTCTAAGTTATAGGCCCTTGACTCCAATGTCAGCTGATCCCTCTGATATTCAAAGTCTAACAGCTGAATATCTGCTGATTGGCCGGTCACTCATCACAACGAAAAAGATTGACCTATCAACGTTAATCATTAATTGCCGGGATCGTTATCAACGGATTCGTCGTATGCAGCAGTACTTTTGGGACAGCTGCTCAAAGCAGTGTATGTCCCAACTATAAACCCGATCTAAATGGAGATCTTCATCATATATAAAATTGGCGAGAATGGTGTTGGTGTTGAAAGGCAATATTTTTTTGTTAAATTGAGATGAATTTTCGTATTGCATCTTTAATATATTCTGCTTCGCTAGTTACAAGCGGCTAAGCAAGCTTCAGGGCAACGCCTTTTTATACCAAACATAGTATCAAAAGGACTAATGCTAATAGTCCGGTGATAACTATTGTTTAAATATCGTTGTAGCTTGTCCATTTAATTAAACCAGCCCTCTGGTTTATCACAGACGAGTTTCATGTGCGCTGGTATTATAATTTGATTAAGTCTTTCGACCTGTCCGTTACCTCTATGTACAGAGGTTGTAATTAAATGAAGCTGAATTCTCTCCACGTTATATTCTTTGAATCCCTCCGAACAAAATGGTGGTGACCTGTCGGCATTAATCTGATATGGGTTACCAAATACGGCCTTCTGGATGAAAGGGTTTTACACGGGAAAACCCATACAAATTTCGAGTACTTATCAATTACAGAAAGAATATATTGGTATGATTTTCTCGTTCCAAATGACCCAAATGATTGATGTGGAAGCTGTATAACGGGTGCATCACTTTTCGAAATTGGATGAAGGTATCCGTCTAATTTTCCTCTATTTCGCTCAGCCAAATACAATTTGTACATACATTTCTGTATGTAAGTTTATATTTTCTTTGACCTTTCTTTTCTTTAGCTCCTCTGTTTTCTTCACTCTAAAATGTCCTGTTCGTGTCATTTTTCATACGAACCCAACTTTACGAACCCAGCTCAAACATTAGTTTTATTAATAATATCTTGTTCTATACCGAGCAAACGGAGCAGTGTTTAAGGATGCGGCAGTTGGATTGGGAGGTACCGGGTTCGAATCCTTATAGGGGCCGGATGCAGATGGGATTTTCATCATCTGATTACGATCGATGAAGAAGATGAACACATCTATGACCCACTGTTGAGGGTGCAGAATCCATGGGCCGACCCACCTTTCATGTCAGAACTATACGTTGGCATGAAGCAATGCAATGTGCAGGTGATTTATACAAAACGGGTCTATAGCCGTATGTCCTCGATTTGGCTACTACTGCGAAAAGTAGGGCGGTAAAAATAAACTGCGAAAGAGTTGGGAGTGCCAAATTCGAACTTCTCATTTTTTCTTAGCATGTCTTAAAGCGGCTGCGTAACTAATGTGCACTCCTTTGCAAACTTCTAAAAATATTGTGTAAGGCCTAAGAATCGTTGTAAGCATTTTTCCGTAGTTGGCTCCTTAAAGCTCCTAAGTTCCCCATTTTGTCGCTTGACGGCCTCATAAATCTATTTTCAACCTCGTAACCTAAATATTATTTTGTGCTCCATTTTGTTTTAAGATTAAGTTTCTCAGCTACATAAGGGTTCTCAGTTCTCAGTTCTCAGGTACATAATACTTTCTGTAACCTATCAGCTATTTCAACCTCATCTTTACTCGGAATTATTAGGTCCTCCAAATATAGACAAATCTGTTTATTTAAAATCAAAGGTTGGAATATTTGAATTATGTACCATTGAAACACGGGATGAGAGTTTCAAAGTCCGAGCGGTGTACGCAAGAATTCATAATGTCCAAAATTTGTTATGAAAGATGTGAATTTAATGGACTCCTATTCAATAGCTACATGAAAAAATCCTTTTTTTAGGTCCTACGTTGTGCTCTTTAATCAATGGTAACGGGTACCGGTCTTTTATTATTTTTTGGTTGAACTTGCGCTAATCTAGGCACAGCCTCTTAGTAACATCTTTCCTATCAACCAATACAATTGTACTGGCATATTTCGAGGTGCTATTCCATATTATACCTAGATCGAGCCATTGCTCTACTTGTTTTCTATTGCAATACTCATTTCTAAGGGTGCTTGGCGCCTCGATTTTAGAATACAGGCTCATCGTCTCTCAACACGATTTTCAATCTTATTGGTACTGGTTCGATAACTTGTTTTACAGGGTTGTAACGATAGATTTAGTACTTACATGGCTGATATCCTCAGGAAACTCGTCTTCTTAATGAACGGATAAAACATAATTATCCGGTAATAATTACTTTATTATGATTTCATGAGGGGTTAATATTGTGATGGTCTGTTTAATTAGTTCACTCCAGATTATAACGCTTACTGGTAGCAAGACGTCTTTTAATAGTGTACTTCTGAGCATAAAATATGTTTTACACGTGATTAAGTTATAATCACACCGCTGTTTACCGTTGCTTACTGTCCGACACCATTAATTTTATTTTTTTCATATTGTTATTTACTAACTATTTTACCACCCATACATTAGATTTCGTTCCTTCCGTGCAATTAGTTGCAATATGACCAAAGTTATTGCATTTATAATATTTCACTCCTTTTCCTTTATTCGGACAGTTACACCCCAAATGACCGCTATCAACACATGTGTAACTAACGCACTATTTTTTGAGCAAGAGCTCATTAATAAAACAATGCTTAGCAAAAGGTGCAGATAACATAATTAACTATAAAAATATAACAAATTTTGGTCCAGCCATTTAATTCTACTCGGCTTCGGCATTCTTTTGTTTCTTCGCTTAATTTCTTCCCCGTCACATCTCTCAATGATAAATAAATTATTTTCCAATGCTTGGATATGGATTCTGTGGCCTGAAATGGTTAAAAACACACAAGGGTTTCTCCGGTTGGGAAATTTCAGCATTACATAGCATACAGACATATTAAAAATTTAAATTTTGGAAAACTGTATTTAATTTAGATTATAGCCTCTTCGACTAAGTGTTTATTAGAGCTTCTGTTTTCTTTACTATTCTGTTTTTAATTTTTTTGGTAAATTGTTAGCTTTTTTAAATTGTTCAATTGATTCTGTTCCGTACAATACCGATTAGATAACTTCGGCATCTACTATATGACATAATCGAATAATGCTTCATCATCAACACATCCTAATTGTGCGATGTTTTGCATTGCCAAAAGGTCGCTGTATAATGATTCATTTGATTTTGTCTGCCTCTCGCTTAACATCCTATGAATCTCCGCTGAATTTACGGACATTTTAAATTCTTGTTGCAAGTATTCCTGAAGAACTTGCCTGGTTTTTATTCCGGATTTCGAATTAATATTTGTATCCTTTTGTTGCTGTCAATCCATTTCTCGGACTGTTCAACATCTTTCAATGTAAAACATTAATTCGGAGTGTTTGACTGTTCGACCGTTGATTTCACACAGCTGAAAAAATAACTGTAATTTTTAATGCAAACCTTGCATTAAGACTCATGTAAAATAAGTTATTATTAAATTGTAAAGTAAGGTTTGCATTAAAATAAATTTTAGGGCAATCATGAAGATTTCTCATATGAATAATAAATTCATGCACGTGTTTTGCTTTACTGGTATAAAATTCGCTAGATCAAACCGACTAAATGACAAATAAAACAATCAGGTTTCCTGAATTCGAAAATGTCTATTATTTATGTTAAAGGTAAGCTTTTCAGTTTTTAATTGATATTTTATTACCTTAGGCGACTAGAAAGTGAAGTAGGTCGCCAATGGTAAAAGATTAATGTTTGTTTTTTTAAAGTAAACTGCTCTCTGAGATTTCGACCTTCAAGGCACCAAAAACAAAGGGTTAGCCTTACAGAACTTTTAATGACACTTGCTTTAAAATTTAATAGTCTCATTTCTTTTGCAACTTGCTTTACATTATATTGGAATGTTGAATTAAAATTTAATGTAATTACTACATTACAAATGAATGCAAATTGTATTAAAATCCATTTTAATGCAAGCTTTGTATTATTTTGTAATACAGCTTTTCACTGGACCTATATGTAATGTAATTTACATGACATAAACATTTTTTTTAACTGTGCAGCAACTCATTTTCTTATTTTAACAATTCAATTGATATCATTGGTGGTCATTGATAAATGACCTCGTTGTTTTAAGAACGTTTGATGATGACATCATCAACATCTAAATTCCTCTTTTTCCTTTTATGTTATTTCACAGTTTTATTTCACAGCTACAATAATTTCGGTGTACACACCTTAACAGTTCACATCAATGAATTGTTGTACGTCCTTGTTACAATAATAACTTTTCTTTTGCTCACTCTTAATATTTTTTTAATTTACTGTTTATGTTCAGCTGATATGATTTTTGGGTTTAACCTAACTGTACTATGGTATACTGTACTACTGGAACTCGAACTGTTTTTGACATCTTATTTAACTGTGCTTAATGCACCACTTCAACTCGATCTCAAACTGTTCTATCACTAAATACGGTTTATTTTAACTCTACTTTACTGTACATTAAATTATGGCACTACTGGCTGCACCACGTTTAATTTTTACACCACAAATTGTTCATTGGCAAATTGTTCATCTATTGAACAATTTCTACTTGGTGCATGAATTTGTTCACGTCAACTGTACCCGGCTAACAAGTACTTTGTTCACACTTTTTAAATACCATAAATATTTTCACGATTGTAATACTTAAAACGTTTAGCTTCACGTACTAATCAAAATGGATGGTTAGTCGGTTGAACCCCCATACCACAAAAAAAATGATTTATTATTAATTTTAATATCGCTCTTTATTTTGTGTTCAACTCGTCTTGACACTCGTCTTTCTCGTCTTATTTCCCAATATCTCCTGTCAATGTATTGTACTTTGGTGAATTTATATTTTGCTATTGTTTTTATAAAAGTATGTAATACTACTCATTATTATTGAACCGCAATTCAGTATTCCTACATGTATTTACAATTGTAGTTTAATTTTATTTGTAAACCCTCATATATGTAGTTCCTCTCAAAATTTATCTAGAGGGAATCTTTTTGTAATTCGGGGATCAGATTGTGTAGAGTCGTATAGTGATCATAATTTGAAATTTTAATAAATAAAATGTAAAATCTTCTTTATTTATTTAAATAATAAATTAAATTGTTAATTTAAACTAAAAAAAAATTTTTATTTTTTTTTTAATTGAGTGTTCCTCTCAAAATTTCCAAAACCTACAATATTGGCTTTATACACTAGAAGGCTCTGGTTTAGTTTATAATTAATGCAGGGTTTCAAAGTATTTTTACCTGGCATTGTGTGTGTTAGTGTGCAAATATTATTTACAAAGAACAATAACAACGAGTGATTATTATAGATTGAGGAGAAATTAGAATGCCATTTTTATTGGATAGAAATGGCCAAACAATTTTGGAAAAATTATAAAATTGTTAAATTTTTAAATGTTATACAAACCACATACTTGCTTTTATATTAAAAATTTTTATGGGTTGTTGTTGTTTACCTGTTATAAGTCAGCGATTTCGTTAGTATTGTTGATGACTTTTACTTAAATAAATAAACAGAACAATAAAATGTAACTCTTCGTATGACTACATGTAGTCCTTAGTTCTGCAAAAATTCAATTTGTTCACCTTTTTTCTAAACTAAAAAGCGATTGTTATCACATATGTAAGCATGTAAAACGTACAGGTACTTACTGTATATATTAAATTCAGTCATAAAACAAATAAAATCTTTTCAACACAAAAAAAAAAAAAAAAAAAAATGTTCTGAAACTTTTCCGTTTTTAATTTCAAAAAAGGAATTATACATTTTCATTTTTATTTCTAAATATTTTATTTAAACTTTACTCCATTGAAAAGTGTTTTTGAAATTCCCGAACAAAAATAAAATAATAATTGTAACAAGTTTTATATGTACTGTGAGCACTATGTATAGATATAGTCGTATAGTATTAAAATGTATGGTATAAAAGGAACGGTAAAGAATACTGAAAAATATAACATTAAGACTTTCTTGTTTTGTCTTTTCGGATGTCAGAAGCATAAAACGTACTTTTTTTTTGTTCATTGAATTAGTTAAACATACGTATAATAGTGTACATATTGTTAAAGACTTTATATACATTAGATCATGTATTTGAATATATAAGTTTTACGTCAAGATAAACATTTGGATGGAGATGAATGCTTGTATTTGACTACTCCTTTTCTTTAGAATTTTTGTTTTACTGTTGAATATTTCGCTTGCATGTCTTTTTAGCTCGATGTAACCTTTTTAAAATGAACAATTCAATTAAAATAATTGTCAGAAGAAAAATGTTGTCTGCGTTTTGCCTATGCTTGGTATGGAATATATGGAACAGCAACAAAAATAAGTTTACGTTCATCTATTTATATAAGTATAAGGCGATGTATTTTGTCAACATAACATAAAAAACACATATTAGGATTGTTTTAAATTTACCGAAAAATCTACCTTACTTACTTTGTTACAAATTTTCAGTATCTTAGTTCTTCCTATAATTTAAATGTAAATAAATCTAGACAGCAACCGAATGTTCAAAGTCGACGCCAATGGTCGACGCATGCAAGGGTCTAAGCCTCACATTTGTGGTAACTAAAAACTTTCAGGTAAGGCGTTTGATAAAAGTACTTTAGTTGACATATAATTAGCACAAAAGGCCTTAGTAAATTTATGGTAAAATTCATTTTTGTGTTCAAACATTTATTAAAATAATCCTACTCTATACTCATACAAACAGTTAAAATAATTTTCGAGTGGGTTTTCGGAAACATAATTCTCCATATACCTAATCATTTTTCTAATTGCATTTGAACCCTAGGTCAATAGTAAAAAATTGTTTGATTTTTTTATGATACAGGAATTTTGTATGACAGTATTTTTCAAACAAACTATTTTATTCAGCTGAATGTGTGCAGCATTCTTGTCAAATTGATACAAAAGCTTACTACAAACAGTATGGTCATTAAGTCAATATACATTACATAGATGGCAGTGATTTGATTATTTTTCTGTAAACATTTTAGACATCTAAGATACACTAGTAAAACTAAAGATAAATATGTAGCAACTAATATTTTAATTCGTCAGAGCCAACTTTAATGTATTTTTCAAAATGAAAGTTCGACAAATATATTTTAGAAATAATTTAATTTTAATATTTCTCCAATTAGTATTTATTTAATACCAACACAACCTTCTCGTGTATTGTTGTTAAAGATATGTGTATATACAAAACTTTTATATAAGCGTTTTTTAATATTTTTGCTTTTTTCATTGAAAAACTTGAAACTGAAAACATTGTGTTTACTATGCTATATAAGATAGCAGAAAATGTTCAGCAGAAAAAATGAGTTTTGGTACTCACCGCCAGAAGCAGTAGTAAACAAAAGAGAAATTTTTCTGCTGAAATATTTATTAGCCAGCAGAAAAATTATGAATATTGTTCATTTTTTGTTGTTGTTTTTTTAATAGTTTATTTTTGTTTTTAATATTGTTGTTATTTGTATTTCTCGTTCGGAAAGATCGTTTAACTTATCCATAGCCAAACGCTCTTTAAGCGCACTATGAATACATTCGATCTTAAGCAACTAAAAATTCGATTTTCCCCTTCTGATCGGCTAATTATAGTTTATAAATTATAAATTGTTATAGTAAGTACGTACCGTATATTTCATGATTTACTTATCTCGAACTTTAAACAAATGTAAATGATTAAATTATATTTATAATTTTTATTTTAAGTTGTTATGGTCTTTTTAATATTTTCTGTATTTTTTGTAACTTTTTATAGACCATATTTATCAATATAGATTCAAAAATCCAAAAATGTACGTTTCGGCCAAATTTAAAAGATCGAAAATTTGGACGAAAAATAAATTTTAGATTTTTGAATCTAAATCGATCAATGTGATCTAAAAAAAGTTACAAGAAATACAGTAAACTATAATCAGTAGCGATAATCTTCCTGTCTATCATTAGTTTAAATGCTAATCCATCTTTTGGGAGCGAATTGTTTCGTTTTAATTTGATGATACAGGGGCCACAAATCCATTTTTCGATAAATTCGCTCGTTCCCTTGGAATAGAAAGAAAAAACTCAAACGTACAAAATACAAAGAGAAGCGTGAGACAGCGATCAATTGATTTCTCTTTTAAAGAACAGTAACGTTCATTCTAAAGAGCTATAGGGTTTTTCAAAAAAATTCGGTTTTTTTCACTGTATCGTATGGACGGACCCCTTTGTAACCAATATTGAACCATAATTTTTGGGTACCTGGTGCCATAACACATCTGCACAGGCAATCTTGAAAAAATCGATCGAGTCTAAAGAGCTGAAAGTGTAAAACTCGCTTTCCGGATACGTAGATTCTAACAGATAATCACCAAAGGCCTATACTTAAAAATTACTACTAATTATTGTCAAACGTTGGAAAAGTAAATAGTTCAAATTCACATTAAATTTATGGGCAAATGTTAAATTATATCATTTGTAATATTGTCGTTGAATAATGTCAATGTATTAGGCACCATTATAACAACAGGACAATAAACGTGTGTTTAAAGTGCAACAAACATCGTAAAATAAAAAGTACAAAATAAAGAAAGTATGCCTCTAAAAATATGAAATATTAGTATGTAATAAGAAAAGGACAATTTTGGATCTCGCAGAGATGTGCATTATTTTATTATTTTTTACGTGCTTGAATATTTTCTCATTTTATACGTTACCTATTAGTTATTAATGGAAAACTTGGGACTATTACGGAATTTATCGAATAATTCGATTAATTAAGAGAAAAATCCGATCTAGGATATTCTTATTATAATATCAATTGAATTGTCGAACTATAAAATATATATACAGGAAAAAATATAATAGTCATTTTGTGCTTTATTTTATAAATACAGTGAAACCTCTGTGTATGTTAAACACTCAAGGGACTAAAACGCCACAATAAATAATTGGAAACACAATTTTTAATTTAATTTATTATTTTACATTTGTAATGAGCGCTTGTCACACTCATTATCAATTCTACCCAAAAATCCCAATTTTTCATACATCAAAATAGCATCCCACCATTGAAGATATTCATCTTCAAATAAACCTAATTAGTGACTCTTGTCCGGATGCTAACAAACCAATACCTCACTTCTCAACTGTCTCCAATATGTACAGTTTATAAGATGATCTTGCATTTCATATTTTTTCTATTAATTTGTTGGCACGCGACAAAAATTCCGCGTTTTATTTCTTTTTGTTTACGGAACTGTTTGTATACAAATTAAATGTATATTATCAGATTACAGTAAACAAATGTGGAAATAACCTTATATTACCTAGTGATAACAATATGGCTTGTTGTTGTTGCACACGCGCATGTAAAATAAAAATAAAATATATACGTACTCGTATGTATATTAGTTTCTTTTTTTTTGGGTGCGCAAGCAATTTTCACCCAATTTTGAGTTGGTTGTACTCAATAATTGGATATGCAATAGGTTTAATTATTGCAATAAGTTTTCTTTTGCGCGTCCAATTATTTTTTTTTTTAGATCAGCAAATTATGCACATTTGGTTTCTTTGAACCCATATAATTGTTTGGTGGAATGCATTTTTTTTGGCGGAAGCAAATTTGTATATAAACTCCAACAATTTTAGTTGGAAGGGGGGATTCATTTTTCAATTCTTGTTCAAGTAGTCAGTTATCTATTAAATAAACGTTATTTTTTTCTTACCGAGGCGACTACAGAAGGATCGGTAAAAAGGGTGAGTATAATAATAATGGTATCTAACTAAAAGGGGCCCGATCAGTAGCGGGATAATCAACTGCCTCAATAGAGGCGAGTGGAAGTGGGCTTTAATGCTCCGCCGCTCTTCTGTTAATTCCTGCTACTGATCTAAACACTTTATTAACAAATCCCGCGCAGGGAACTATATATGTTTATTTAGTTTTTTTGTTTATTATTTTTTTTTATTATGCTTGGCTAGGGCCAAAAACATCAATCCATTCATGTTGGACTACTGATCCCACTTTAAGTAGTCAATGTAGTCAGGTCCTACTTTCTTTCTGGTCAAGTAATGTCCTCATTTGTGATTGTCATGATCACCCCTTGATTCTATACCCCTTAAGGCAGGATAGCAAGGTCCCTCATTGCTCCACACCAACCCCCACGACCATTTTTACCTTCCACTGTAGCTAGCAGGAATATTTACTGCCGGTGTGGATGCAAAGGGAGAATTTCTATAACAAAAATGTACCCAACAATTTTTGTTACACATTTATAATTATTATTTATTGATTGAAATTTAATTTTTAATTTATAATTTTTATTATTTATCGCCATTTTGCCGACAGCACCAAATATGGTGAGCGAAGAGCGACCAACACCACGAGCGATGTGTTGTTGCTGCAGAGAACGAGAGCAGACTGATTACTACTTTTAATTTTATCTATTTTGTGTTGTGTTTTCGTTTTGTTTTGTGGTGTCGCTCCGTTGGTATACCTGAAATTACATATGTGTGTTCTTTTGCGTAAAATGAGTTCGCGTGCGAACTAGCTGTGATGATGCGTGAATGCAAAAAAAATAGAATCTAAATGAGCGAGCTGCCACAGGACTCACCCGCAAGCGATTTCCTCTCGCTGTGAATGGATATGGAATAGTGTGGACTGAGTCGACTGACTGAAATGGTTCTGGATTTTACCAAAATGTTAGTTAGCCGATGTGCGCTGTAGCAGGGAGGAGATTTTTGCTTGTAATACTTCGTCGGTCAATGTCTGTGGTCATGCGGGCAGCAGTGTAGGAGAGTGATGAAGGACACACCAGGGGCCCTATTTCTGAATACGATACGAATTTGTATACGAAACGAAAATGCTATTCGATACGAAAATTAATTGGTATTTCTGAATACGAACGTACGACCTATTTTAATTTTTGTAGTGTAGGCAAAGGGAAATTTTGTTTTACGTGAAAAATCCTTAAAATGACAGTGTAAAACTGAAAATAAACGTAAATATGTCAAATTTTTGGCATCAGTTTTTAGTTGGCTACGTGAATAAAAACGAATCCGCGCCATATTGGATAAATATTATTTTATACCAAAATAAAATAATTTTATTTAATAAAAGGAAATACAAATCTGTACCTAGAAAAATTCATAGCTACATATTTCGTGAAATTTTAGTTTTATTTATTTAATTTATTGTGATTGCGGCATTGAGGGACCCGGTAATTAGTCAACAAATTGGTATTTACATAAAATATGTGAAATTTTGCTGAATAAAAAATATTTTCAATTAAAAAAATTTGGCTTTTAGTTTTTTAAAAATTTGTATTTCTTTTAAAAATTAAAAAAAAATTAAAAATATAAATTTTTTGTGTACATATTGCATGTTTTGCTTGTTTATTATTGGTGTCGTTAGCTATTATGTCATCGAACCAAAATCCGTTCATGAACGAACAAAAATTGCTCGAATTCGTATTGTGAAATAAGGGAAATTTTGTCACGAATCATGCTTACACGAATTCGTACAAGAAATAAACGTATTCGTATTCAAAAATACCAATGATACGAATTCGTAGATTTTTTGTTCGTATTCGTATTCAGAAATAGGGGCCCAGGTAGTTTGGAGCAGGGGCTTCAACCATAGACCTGACGTGAACCTCAACAGTGTCCCCACTGAGTGCTGCGCCGCCGACTGGTGGGGCGGAGTAATGAATCGACCGGATGTCCATGCCGGGAAGCAAAGCTTTGACGTCGAGACCAGAACGTAATTCTGTAATCTGACGTCGTTTAGGCTTTGGGGCCAGCCAAGGAAGGTGTTGGCAATGGCCGCTTTGAGACCAATCTCGGACGACTGTGGCCGGGGAAAGTCGATGTGAGTTTCGACTTGTGTGGGGGGACAGCCGAAGTGAGCCTCGGCTGTGTCCCTGTGCATGGAATGTTATACGGCGACAGTCGAAGTGAGTCTTGACTGTGGCCGTATAAATTGCGGGGTGTGACGGAGTATGGCTGGGTGTCGTTTTGATTTACGACGATTTGTGGAGCCATTTGATTAAAACACAAAACGAGATTAATTTATTGAATCTAAAAGTTAAAAAAAAATGAACCGGAAAAGAATTTTGCTAATAAAAAAATGGTGAAAAATTTACATAGTTATAAAAAATAATTAAAAAAATGAATTGTTGCTGCTGTTGTTGTTGTTGTTAATGTTGCTCATCGCTGGTGGCCATGTTGATGACGGCGATGACAATGGCGAATGCGGTGATGACAGCGATTTTATTATTCAGTCTAATGTGGTCATGGCGATGATATAACTGCTGGCTGGTGTAATGATGGTGGTGCTATATGGTACCTCAGCTGCTATTCCCGTTATTTAGCTGCTGATTTAGTGATGATGGCGGTTGCGGCTGTCACTAGTGGCCAAGTTGAAGACTGCGATGACAATGACGGGGACATTTGCGTGAAATAATGATGATGTCGATAATATTGTTGATGATTACTTTTGTTCCTGCTCATGCTTAAGCCACTGTTGTTGTTGCTGTTGCCCCATGGAAACGGCGATGGTGGCGATAGAGGCGATGTTACCACTATCCATGCTAACTGCCATGGCAGTAATGGTGGTGATGATAATCTTGCCGCTGATGTATAGACGCTTGCGGTGACGATGAATGGTGGTGACGATGTTATTGCGTCAGCAGGTGTGATAATGGTGATGATATGCGTAGACTTCATGTTGTTTAGGCATTGTGGTTATGTGTATATGTACATATGTATTTGCTAGTGGTGGTGGTGGTGGTGACATTGTTGTCTGTCTCCATTGCTAATTACGTATTGCATGTGGCACGTGTTTATATTTTGTGTGGTGTTTGATATGGTGTGACTCCATGCGCGTATTGGTGCGGTTTGATCACATTGACGTTGCACTGCTTATGTCGCCACGTGGTTAATGAATACCTGTTACCTGATACAGGTTTGTACCAGGTGTCCACTATTTTCATGAGAAAAAAAAATCAATTGTTGCGCCGATTCTTGGCGTATTGTTCGTCGGCTTTACCACTTATAGGTGCATAAGATATAATTGCACTTTATTTAATAAATTCCACTAGCATTTTATTTTATTTTATTTTAAATTGATGTTATGAAAATTGTTTAATTTAAATAGGTTTACATAATTTAATTTGGTGTTTGTCACCACCATTTGTTAATTTGTATCAGCGCTGAGGTGGGCGGCATGTTACCGTATTGACGATCGAGAACAGACTGATTACTACTTTTAATTTTATCTATTTTGTGTTGTGTTTTAGTTTTGTTTTGTGGTGTCGCTCCGTTGGTATACCTGAAATTACATATGTGTGTTCTTTTGCGTAAAACGAGTTCGCGTGCGAACTAGCTGTGATGATGCGTGAATGCAAAAAAATAGAATTTGAAAGAGCGAGCCGCCACAGGACTAACAATTTGTCCAACACAAAGACTTGTTCAAGTTACAGAAATTTCTTAAAAATATAAAGATACATTTTACTATAGAATTAAAAACAATTAAATATTCGTCTTTATTTCTTCTTTATCAAAGTGTTATATATACAAATACAAATTTGGTTTATACATAAATTAATGAAAATATATGTACCTATTGGTCCATTTTTTAGAATGTAATTTTTGCTACAGGCATTCGATTTTTAAAAATCTTGGGAACGTCCGAAAAAAAAAGACAATTGGAATCGATCGTAATATTATCCACTAAATTAAAACAAATAAAAAACATTCAGAAGCCGTTCATTTCAATGAAACATAAAATTTCTCGGTTGGGATGGGCTTCATATCTTATAAATCAATCTTCAAATGATTGGGAAAAAGGTTAGTAACGAAACAAACTTTACCTATTTGGGTCGAACGCCATCCAGAGAGTGTAGAGAAAACATGGTGAATAAATTAATCCAGAATGTCTGCGTAAAACATTGAAGCATGGAGGCGATAATGTTATTCCATGGGGTGTATGGGTAACGATGGTGTCGGGTGCATGACTTTTATAGACTAAATTTTAACCAAAGAAAGTTATGTTAATGTTTCGGAAAACAATTTCGTTAGATCGGCTTAAAAAGTGAAGGTGATTTGAGGTGGCTTTATATTTCAGCAAGGCCAGTCTATGAAACATATTGCCAAAACTGTGACGAAATTGTTTACAGATAATCAAATTAACGTGCTTTCCTGGATTATCCAAAAACCGGATTAAAATCCGATAGAGCATTTTTGGACGGAATGAGGGCGGACAATTGCTATAAGAAATCCTACTTAGAAAAATGATAAAAACTGACTCGATCGATTTTTTTAGGATGGCCTCTCTAGATGTATTATGACCCTGGGTGTTCGGCCAGCACAGATGGCCAATGGAAAGTCATTGTGCATACGTGATCCAAACGTCATAATTGACTTAACCTAAAATTAAATTATTATTAAGTTCAAATTTCACAATGAATTATATTGTATTATACTTATCTTTATCATTCGCATCCTTTTCTTAATTAATTAACATAGTAAATGGTCTGAAATAATTAATTTAGATTTATTAATTGGAATATTGTATTATCTTAAAAATTAATTATACCATATTTATTGTTTTCTGTATTCAGCTGACATTCAAACATTTAAATGTTAATAAAACAAAAATCTTATAAAAGGCAGTAAGGGCTTAGAATCAGTTAAGCCCTCTAAGGCCAGTACGAGTACTACAAAAATAATAATTTCTTACCTTGAATGAACCATAAAAAATATAAGATTTAGTTTATTGTAAGCTTTAGTACTGTGTGCATAAATAAATTAAATATTACGATACAGTGAAAAAATTTAAAAATTCAGTTTGGCCCAATTTTTTTGAATAATTCTGTAGCTCTTTAGACTCGATCGATTTTTTTAAGATTGTCTGTGCAGATGTGTTATAGCCCCAGGTATCCAAAAATTAGAGTCCCATATTGGTTACAAGGGGGTCCGGTACGTCCATACGATACGGTGAAAAAAGTGAAAAAATCAGTTTGGGCAAACTTTTTTGTATAATTCTGTTGCTCTTTAGAATCGATCGATTTTCTTAATATTGCTAGGGGGATGATTTTAGGATTATTTTACAAAGGGGTTTAAATGAAAATTTTGTAAGGAATGCATTAGAGAATAGAAATGAGGTGTTCACTAAACTTGATTTTTCCGCAGTGATCAAATTTTAAATTTATAATTTCGATTTTTTTTATTTTTCGTTTCTTCTCCTATATTTGGTTGTTTATAAATGAATGTTACTGCTCTTTAAAAGAGAAATCAATTGATCGCTGTCTCACGCTTCTCTTTGATTTTGTACGTTTGAGTTTTTTCTTTCTACTCTAAGGGAACGAGCGAATTAATCGAAAAGTTGTTTTGTTATTCCTGCATTTACACTAATGACAGACAGTAAGATGGTATATGGTAAAACAAAATAGCGCAACTACTTGCTTAAATGATATTAATGCAGAAGTCCCGCAAGGCAGCGTTTTAGGACCAATATCATACTTATTAACATATCATACTTATTAGTAACCAACAAAGTAATAATATCAACCTTTGGCGATGACACGGTAGTCCTGGTGTCTTAGACTAATCCTGAAATTACCTCAAAGGAATTACAGAATCATTTAAACAAAGTCGCAGACTGGCTAAAGGCATGGCGAATAAAAGTGAATGAAAACAAATCAACTCACGTGACATTCACGCTGAACAAACGCACCTGCCCCCAAGTGAAATTAAACGATAAAAATATTCCTCAACAAACGAAGGTAAAATACTTAGGTCTGTATCTGGATTGAAGGTTAACGTGGAAAAATCATATTGAAACAAAGCGCAATCAAATAAAAATTACATTTTCCAAAATGTATTGGCTGATGGGAAGAAAATCTCAATTACCATTAGCCAATAAAGTTTTACTGTACAAAGCGATAATCAAACCCGTATGGACATATGGTATTCACTTATAAGTATCTACCAGCGCTTCAAACAGAGAACTCCTGCAACGAACCCAAGCGAAAATACTTCGCAGTATTGCCAATGCTCCTTGGTACATTCGAAAGGGTAATATACATCACGACCTTGGGATTTAAACCGTTAAAGAAACAATTAGAAAATTTAGTTCGAAATATTACTCAAAACTAGAAGCACATCCCAACGAATTGGACAAGGAGATACTAAAACAACCGCGATTTAGGCGACTGAGAAGAACTGACTCGGACTGATAAAAAGTATAATTTAGATTAATTAAATTGACAGCACTAACAATAAGTATTAACATTGGTTAAGACTTAGAATATGTAATAATTTTACCTTGCCGCACTACATAGCATGTTATGGTGTTAGTCCACCTCTTCTGTGTATGAAACGCTTCCCCAGTACGTCCGAGTGACCGGGGACCCAGACTATCTGGATATTGAAATGCTCACTCATCTCATTAAGAGATGAGCGGCACTTCAATGCCACCACGGACGTCAGAGAAACTAATCCCAGCGACTTGCCACCTGACTGTCCACATATATTGTTATGTCCCTTTGTGGATATGACATTATGCTCCAGCCAAGTCAGCGCTTCCTCAATCGGTACCACCTCCGCTTGGTACACACTGCAGTGATCAGGAAGACTCTTGCTCCGACTTTGCCGTCTTACTTGGAGCCGTCAGTATAGAATTGTATTCTTCCAGTTTCTGTTATTGACCTGTTCCCCCAGGATTCCCATGAGGGGAGAAGAGTCCGGAAACCTTTCCAAAGCATACAATCGGTATCGTGTAGTCACTAGTCTCCACACCTGTCTTTAGCGACCTGCCAATCGTCGAGTGGCCCGTCTGAAGGCATTTCCACTCAAAGACGGCAGAGAGTCGTGCAGCCGTAGTTGCCGCTCTCTGCTTACTAAAGATTGCGACAGGAAGAAGGTAGAACATAGCCTCCAGAGCACGTGTAGGGGTTGTCCTCAGTGCCCCGCTTATAAGCAAGCAGGCCGTTCTCTGTACCTTCTCTATCTTATTCTTATAAGTTTTCTTGTTTAGTGCTGGCCACCACACACTCACTCTGTACATCAGAATCGGTCTGACTACAGCGGTGACGAGCCAGTGTGCCAGCGTTGGTTTTAGAATCTTTCTAAAATATTGGACATCCAATTTAGCTTACTGTCCAAGATTATGCCTAGAAATCTTGCCTTATCAGTAAAGGCCAATACCAGCTCTGTTTTGGATAGATTTATACCCAGCCCACATTTGCTGGACCACTTTGTACTGATTATGAGCGCGTGTTGCATGACTTCCTTAATCGTGCCTAGGTACTTCCCCGAGATCGCGATCGCTACGTCACCTGCATACGCTATCACCCCTATTCCCTCCCTCTCCAGTTCCAAAAGTAATCCATTGATAACTATGTTCCAGAGAAGAGGTGATAGGACACCACCTTGCGCAGTTCCTATAACTACTCGCCTCCTAATGGTGGATTCCCCCATATCTGCGTTAATAATCCTGCATTTTAGCATCTGATTTGTAAACCTCCCTAAGGAGTAGTCCATATCTAAGAAAGACAGTCCTTCCCGAACTGCCTCCGTCCTGACATTTTTAAAGGCGCCCTCTATATCGAGGAAGGCTACCATACAGTACTCTTTCGATTGGATTGATTTCTCAATTGTTCGCACCAGGGAAGGCAGAGCCGTGTCCACAGATCTCCCATTCCAGTACGCATGCTGAGGAGTCGCCCAATTACTGGGTTTCATTTTTGCACGTATGTACACGTCGATTAGTCTTTCCAATGTTTTCAACAGAAAGGACGATAGTTATAGGTCTTAGGTCCTTTGGGTAGGCCTGTGAATTCTTCCCTGTTTCGGGATGAAAATCACCCGAACCTCTGTCCATTTCCTAGGAATATAATTCAGTTTTAGACACCTCCTGAAGATCACCTCCAGCCATGGGAGAATGATCGACGAGTGTTTTTGCAATTCCGCTGGGATGATACCATCCGGGCTTGCTGATTTATAGGGTTTAAAGCCGTTTTGTGCCCATAGGATCCGGTTTTTGCACACGATTTTCCCTGGGCACCCCGACGATAATTTTTCCCTATTCCTACCAAGCTCCGTCGACACACCCACACTACCTGGGAAATGGGTATCCGCAAGAAGCGCCAATGATTCCCCACTAGACGTTGTCCACAGCCTATCTGATTTAATTAAGTAACTAGGGCTCGTTGGACTCTTAGGTAAGATTTTGCTGAGGCGCGAAGTCTCCGAAACACCTTCCATTTTATCACTGAATAGTCTCCAAGACCTATTCCGCGCCTTCCTTATTTCCTTTTTATACTTTTTAAGGTGCTCCTTATAGGAGTCCCAGTCCAGAGCTTCCCTAGAGCCCTTTGCTCTATTGAATGCATTCCTACACCCTGAACAAAGAATTCCTAACTCCCTGGACCACCATACTGGTTTCTGCCTCCCTTTAGGTATTTTCTTGGGGCAAGCTGTGTCCAAGGACAAGTTGCAGGCGCTTGTGATTTCCCTTACCAGGAAATCCAGCTCCTTCTCTGTGGCTGGGGGCTTCGTAGCATCAATCAGTAAGAATCCTACTAACACTTCCCTGTATTTGTTCCAGTTAGCCCTTCTAGGATTCCTGAAGGCGTGCCGGGTAACAGGGTGAATGTCAATATTAAACGTCACGTACCGAAGGTCCGAAAAGGAGAGTTCCTTCGCCACCCTCGATTCTTTGACCATATGTGTAATGGAGTCTGATGCAAAGGTAACATCCAGTACCTCCTGCCTATTACTAATAATAAAAGTGGGCTCTTGCCCCAGGTCGGTGCTACCACAGATTTTATGATGCGCATTTGCATCACAACCCAGTATTACTTCGATTTTTTCCCGTTCCGCTTTGAGTATCAGTTCTCCAAGTTTCCGGCGGAACCTTCTTCTTTCGGTCCATATAGGCTGAAACCAGCCATAGTAAGCAGCGTCCCGTCTCTAGGCCGACTGCTGTTACGTCTCCGTTACTATATTGTGGAAGAAGAAAAATGCTCAAGTTATTTTTAGCGAGAATACAAGATCTAATCTTATCGGACCCAGAAGAGTATAAAATTGTATACCCTTTTACAGCGAGGCCACAGATCTTGTTTTTACAAATCCAGGGTTCTTGAACTAGGATTATGTCCTCATCTGATTTGGTCAGTCTGAGGATCAAGGCTGCCGAAGCATCCTTAGAATGGTGAAGATTAATTTTACCTTAAGATTTGATTATTTCTTGTGAGTTTCTTATGTAGAAAGATTCAAGAATAAAAGCATGGGCAAAAAAAAATATTCCAGCAGAAAAAGTTCTCTTTTGTTTTAGTGCTGCTCCTGGTGGTGAGTAGAAAAACTCATTTTTTCTGTTGAAAATTTTCTGCTATCTTATGCAGCATATATTTACTCTGAATTCCTATGAAAATCAATGAAAAGTTATACCTCTAAAAAAGCTTCTAAAAAATACGTTGTGATGATTATGGCTCTATACTCTAGAAGGCACTGGGTATATATGTACAGTGCTGGGAAAAAGAATTAGACAAACATATTTTATTACAAATTGGAGTCTTTTTTTGCTAAAATTACAAAACTTTTAAAAGCAATTGATTTAATGTTTTATTTTAAATACATTTATGACTCATTTAAAAAAATAATAATTAAAAATACCTACAATTTAGGGAGCAAAATCGATAAATTGTTAAAATATTCAAAATATCCCATTTGGCACTTAATGGCATGGAAGTAATGGAATAAAATAAACACTTTTTTTTGTATTTTATTGGTTTGTGGAAATTCTATCTTTAATATTAATAGCTTGTTGAAGCGCCCTTTGCCTCTTTTACGGCGGTACAACCCCGCAACTGATGTCTAAAAAAAGTTTATTTTACGCCTACCGTTCTTGGCCGTAATTAGGGTGCAGATGATTTATTGCCTGCAAGTATTTAATTGAGTATAAGTAGTGCATATTTTGTAAGATTAAGTTATTCTGTACGTGATCCTAGTCAAACAGAGAATTAAGTGCAATTTTAGTTAAAAAAATGGGAAAAGTTAGTGAGCAGTGTAAAGGTAATATGTTGATTTTGGGGGGAACAAATTTAACCACGCGAGAAATAGCAGCAAGATTAAACATTTCTAAAAGTACTGTCGCGTGGAATATTAAAGAAAGGCTATGGAAGGCCGTGAAAGACAACGCCAGTGGAAGATCATATTTTAATATTACAATGTCGTCGGAACCGTTTTAAAACTTCATCGGACATAAGAGGGGATCTTGAGCGAGCAACAGGAAAACAAATTTCAGCCAGCTTAGTGAGAAAAAGACTTGTTAAAGCTGGTTTGAGAGCATTTAAACCAGTCCAGAAGCCTGAGTTCACATTACGAGTGAAAAAAACGTTTCCCATGGGTCCAGGAGCATGTTTCTTGGACTCAAGAGATGTGAAATAATGTGATTTTCTCCGATGAATCAAAATTCAAGTTGCATGTTAGAGATGGAAGAATTATTGTAAGGAGAGAATCTCCTAAATTGCAGGTACATTTTTTTTTTTTTTTTTTTTAAATTAGGTCATACGTGTATTTAAAATGAAACAATAAGCCAATTCCTTTCAAAAGTTTTGTAATTTTAGCAATTTTTTATTTTGGCCAATTTTTTTTTCCAAGCACTGTATGTTCCGATCATGTAAAGAAAAATCTTGTAAAAAGAACAGTGTAAAGTGCCTTGGAGGCTATGTTGCACCTTCTTCCGGTTGACATTTTTGGCAAACAGATGGCGGCAAATACGGCTGTACGACTTGCAGCCGTCTCTCAGTGGAGGTGTCTTAGTATAGCACACTCTACTATTGTTAGATCGTTGAAGGATGAGCTGGCGAATCTTGACTACATTAAAACTACTCTACGCTTCGAGAAGCGATTTCGGACCTCCTTCCCTTCAAGGGAATGCCGGAGGGATAGACCGTTATCGAAAACCAAAGCGTTGCAATTCTTCTCAGATGGCTCCAAGCTAGACGGCAAAGTAGGAGCTGGAGTATTTTGTGACAAATTAAATGTAAATATTTCTATTCGTCTCCCTGATTACTGCAGCGTGTACCAGGCTAAAGTCGTAGCGATTGAGGAGGTCATGACGTGGTTGAAGCATAATGTGTTATCCTCAGACGATATCACAATCTATGTGGACAGTCAAGCGGCGATCCGGTCGTTAGAATCGGTGTCTTTGGCGTCACGGGTGGCGTTGAGTTGTCACTCATCTCTAAATGAGATGGGTGAGCATTTAAATATCCAGGTACTCTGGGTCCCAGGTCTCTCGGGCGTCATGGGGAACTGCAGGGCAGATGCACTTGCTAGGCATGGTACGACTCTCCAGCTGCCATCGGCAAGGGCAAGTCTGGGGAGGCCTATTACAGCGCTTAGACAAGCACTTGGGGAGCAGGCGCTATCCTCAGTGGGGGAAAGGTGATCTAACACCCTCACCTGTAGAGTTGCAAGACAAGTTTGGCCAAAGCTGGACTTGGGGCGCACTAGGGTATTAATATCCTTACGCAGACGTGAATTAAGAACGGTTGTAGGAATTCTCGCCGGACACTGCCTTTTTGGAGAACATGCAAGAAGGCTGGGTCTGGAGGCTAATGACTTCTGCAGAAGCTGCTTGGACGAGGAGGAGGAAGAGACGTTGGTCCACTTCCTTTGCTCGTGTCCAGCATTGGCTCTCAAAAGGCACAAACACTTAGGTAAGTTCAGGATGGACTGCCTCTCGGATCTCGAAAACATTAAAGTGCGGGACGTCTTACGCTACATAAGTAGCTCGAAATGGTTCCAATAGGGGTAAAAGGGGATACATCCTGTGGTATCACAATGGACAGTCACCGGTTTAAGTGTGCATAACCAGCCACTCCAACCTAACCTAACCTAACCGTGTAAAAACAGGTCTCGGTGTATATCTCTTTTTTTTTTTTTTGATTTTATTTGAATAAGGCTTTTTCTCCTAAAAATACTAGCGAAAGAAGAAAAGGAACATCTCATTAATGTATGTTCTTTCTATTCTTTTGTTGATTTACACATTCACACACATAATTCTAAAATTAACCACCGAAGTTTCATGAAATATGTGTACGCTTTTTCCATTCATAAATCTTACAATCATAAAAGTAGCCATAAAAATGTAGGAAACATGAAAAGTAAATTCCTTATTTATGGTTATAATTTTTTTAGTAATCGAAATGCCGTCGGAAGAAAGGAGCTGATTAATTTTCATAAGATCGTCTTAGATAAACATATCCCCAACAAAATATGGGAATTTTATTTCGCCTTTTTTTCTTACTGAGAAACTTGTTCATCTTGTGAAGTATTTATTTATGCTAACGCATTAAAAAGAATTGAATATTGGAATGCCCAAAAAGTAATGCCAAATCTCCTATTTCGAAGTCCACTCCGCAAATACAACAAACGTAGTACTTTACATACATAAAGCTGTTTGAAAACATTCAAATTCATAATTAAAGATCAAGAAGAATCCAAAAAAGATTTAAAACACTTAATTTTTATATAGCGCACTTCTGAGGAGTGATGACACCAACAATAAAGCCCATTCTCCCATCTGGAATTAATACAGCCCTATAGATTAAATTAGAACTGATTTAGAATCGACTCTTCGGTGATGTGATGCGTTTGAGTGATTTGTTTGTCTTAGCGACACTAAGCTTCAAATTAAGGTTACTATCTAGCTAGAATATAACCTAAGTAAAGGTATATGATATTACAAGAACGATTATAATAAATACTGGTGAAATGTAATGACTGTACCCAATTTTGAAATATATAATTTGAGTTTTCAATTGAGTGATAGTCAAACCACCTTCTTCAATTAAAAGGTCAGTGTTAATTAAAATGTTTCAGTCACTCACTAGCTCAGCACATATCATTAGAGAAAACCGCTGTTTGAACGTACAAATTTGCTTCAAATATACAATAGAATTAACGGATATCAAAAACAAGCATGGCCCCAAAAATAAAACTTGAAGGACACCTGTGTTAAAAAAATAAGGGTTACCTTTAGCATAATTGCTTTTTACAATATTTCCGGTTCGTTATAACCAATTTGATGAAGCTTTTGAAGTGCGCCCCGTATTTCAGAATTTGAATTAATAATTAATGTACTTCTACGAACATGCTGACATCTGCTAATAATAAAATGTTTCTCTAGAAATGCATCCCTTGGGGCATCCCTTCCCAAAAAGAAGACATTTTTTAGCTAATTTTCTGAAATAATAAAAGTCTTCCTTTTTCATTAAACATTCGCTATTTTTATTTCGCATACCCTAAAATATTCGTCCTATCATCATTTAAAATATCGCATAAAAATAAATTTAATAGTTGAAAATAAAAATTAGTTTTGCTATCCCGAATAGAAACCGAAAAAATATTAAATAAGTGTACATATTTTATTTCTTGAGTTTGAAAAAATAAAAGATAGAAATAAAAATTAGAGACGCGTTGAAAATATGAAACGAAAGCCAGAATTTAGTGATGGAGTAAAAAACGGGAAAATCGGTATAATAAAAACGATAAGTACAATCAATTGTCTACACGATAACCATAAATTTTTACATTCGTAATTCATAACAAATGGAATAGAAATCCAAGAACAAGAAAATTCGTAAAAATTTCCCAGTATCAAATATATAAACATAAAACGGGTAAAAATATTTATTCTGGAATGAATTCATTTTATTATTTTTCATGAAAGAAAAACCAATTTTCATTAAATATTAAAATTTATGTATGGCCAAGTATATTTACAGGAAGAAAAACAGAACAGCAGCAGTAAAGAAATTTTTCTGAAGAAATGTTACAGTTGATTTTGATATAGTAGAGGTTAGGGTTACGATATAACACAATCGTAGTGCGAGCAAATAAATTATTTTGCATGTAGAAAATTGATATTATTATTAATTTAACGCCGAACGAGCGTGAGGTAAACAATCGCTTTTCTTGCTCTTTGGTTTGCCGTTGTTTTTATTCATACTCAGCTGAGAAATCAGATTAGTGTGTAACTTTTCAGAAAATGTATAGTGAAAACGTGAACTCTAGAAATTTCTAAATAATTGGTAGCTGAATGGAGCTTTTTAATATGTTTGTGTGAACAGAGCGTTTTAGATCTAGAGTATAGATATCGATAATCATAGTTCATAATTATTTCTGAAATTAGGTTACCACGTGCCATGACAGAAAATTTCTCAGTTCCAGAACCAATTTTCCACCATCATTCACAGCAACGATAAATTACCAAACATACATAAATTTCAGTACATGAAAAGTTTGATCAAGGGTGAAGCAGTATCTGTTATTCGTCATTTTTCACTTACTTTTGCCAATTATTCAACGGGTTGGAACAAGCTGACGAAACCAAGCCACAATGCAACCAGGTTCAAACAAAGAATTACGAGTGCTGAAGCTAGAAGAACGTGATCCATGGTTGATCCATATCATACTCCGAAAGCTTGATTTAGAAACACAGCAAGCATGTGCAGAACATACTGTTAGTGACGCTAGTCCTACAATCGATAACTTAATTCAATTATTAACGGAACAATGTTATACTTTCGATACATGCGTTTCATTATTGAACAATATCTCAAAACTAATGAAAGTTTGACGGCCACACTTCGAAAATTTCATACAAAATATGATCGGAATAGTGTTTTAACTTCGTCAACTGTGAAGAGATTAATTGAAAAATTCATGAAGACTGGATCAGTTGGAGACGCTAAAAAGACTGGTCGTCCAAAAACAAGCCGTTCAAATGTCAATATCGAAGTAGTGCGTGAGAGTATTGGTAAAAATCCCAGAACATTAATTCGGCGTTGTGGACAAGAATTGCTAATTTCAAGAAGCTCTCTACAGCGTAAACTTACAAAAGATCTGTGTCTGCATCCTTACAAAATTCAATTAACACAACAACAGAAGCATAATGACCAGGCACAGCGAAGGGAGTTCGTTGAATGGATTATTGAACATCAACAAGTGGATGCTGATTTTTCGGACAAAATCATCCTAAGCGATAAAGCACATATTCGCCTTAATTGCTTTGTTAATCGCCGAAAATTGCAGTGTTTGGCGTTCGGAGAACCCACTTGTGATTCTCGAAAAACAAATGCATCCACAACGTGTCACTGTTTGATGCGGATTTTGGGCTGGAAGCATCATTAAACCATAATTTTTTAAAAATGAGTCTAGTCAAACAGTGACTGTAACTGATGCTCGATATTACGACATGATAACACGGTTCTTTCTACAGAAATTGGATGATATTCATCTGGCCAATATGTGATTTCAACGACATTACTGCATGAGATACTTCCAGCTTGTTCTCGATTCGGTGATCAGAATTGGCCCCCTAGATCGTGTGATTTAACACCATTAGATTTCTTTTTGTGAGGTTATTTGAAAGCAAAGGTCTATTTCAAGAAGCCCACCACCACTCGTGCATTACAGGAAGAAATTAAATGCTGCATCAACGAAATTCAGCCACATTTATGCAGAATGGTCATAGAAAATTTCGACAAAAGAGTGCGTATGTGCCAGCAAAGTCGTGGAGGCCATTTGCCCGATGTATTATTCCATAAATAACCCTATCCTATATACTTCATGGATTCAATAAAAAAATAACAATCTTAATACTAAAAACTGTGTTTTCTATTTAATTCAAATCTTGCGTTAATTTTGGGGCACCTTTTAAAAGGGTTTCAAATTCAAAAAAATTAAAATTGTTTCTCGAAAGCAGTTCATGGAAACAAACAAACTCTACCAGAATTGCCTAGGTGTAATCAGAAGGTTGAAAGCTGCCAAAACACACATCGGTGCTATCGTTGTAAACCAAAACATTATACATTAATCGATGAGGTAGACAAGAAGCATAAAGACAATTACGCCCGTAACAAAAAGGCAAACAATACTCAATCATATGCTACCAATTTTACAACATCAGCACGAAATATGAAGTTGTTACATTCGTCAACCACCAATATCTAATAAAAATAATAATATTAATACAAAAAACTCGCAAAATATGATTACTCAGAGCTCTGTTAGCATTTCGGATTCGTATGAGTTCGATCCTAGCAAAATTAAACTACGAACAGTTGCGTTTTTTATTGTGGAAGATTTTGGGAAATCTCACGTTTGTAGAGCACTTCTCCGGCTAAGAATCAACATTCATAGCCGATAGTTGTATTCAAAAAGTTAAGTAGTTAAAAAGAAAACTCTCGTACTGTCAGCGGAATATGTTGCAAACAAATTCGAATTGTCTAAAGGAAAAGTTTCTCACACAATCACATCTCGATATTACTAAGATTACCGCAATTTGGTTGTTTTTGGAAGACCCACAAAAACACAGCAAACGAAATCCAGAAGGTCGATATGAGGTCAGACTACCATTCAAAACAAGAGTTCATCAGTTGGGGTCAACTTACTAAGCTACAGTAAAAAGACTAATGACTCTTCAGATATTGCAAATCCATATGCTTCATTTATAGATGAATACGAGCAATTGGATCACATGCAAACTGTAAGAAATACTGACGAAAAGAATTATCATCTACCCCATTATTGCGTAATAGGGACACAAAGAAGCACCACGAAACTTCGCGTCATATTCGATGGCTCTTGTAAGAACAATTCAGGGTTATTATTGGATGATGTTCTGCAAGTAGGACCAACTATCCAAATCGGCGTTACCGCATAATTGGTGCCATCGAAAAAATGTGACATCCGAAAACGTGAGATCAACAAATTCAGAAGTTCCAATTAACCACCGTATCCTACGGTTTATCTAGTGCTCCTTTCTTGGCAATTCGAAATTTGCATCAACTAGCCAAAGACTATCACGAAAGCTATCCTGATGAAGCACAATAACTAGTCGAAAATTTCTTTGTGGGTGATATGTTTACCGGTTATGGCTTCAAACAAGATACGATTTCATTATATCATAACATGAATTTGTTGCTTATCAAAGCCGGGTTTAAAATACGAGACTGGATGTCGAATGATCACCGTTTATTAAGAATAATACCTAATATTAAATCCACAAAAAGGTTGCTTCCTATCTATTATTACAAATACTGCAGCTTCGCAAAGTTGAATGGGATGAAAGACTAAAACAAGAAAAAAAAACTTTAGAAACAAAAGTATTAAAGTAATGGTCCAAAATGGAACTCATAGAGATTCCACGGTACCTGCACACATCGCAGACCAAAAAAAAAATCCGCTTAGCTTCCATGTTTCTCTGATACATCGAGGAAATTATACGGGGCTGTTATTAACCTGCGCATTGAAGACAATAATGGCCTAATTCACATTCATTCAATTGCAGCTAAATCAAAGGTAACACCGATTCAACAAGTTACTGTTGCCCGTCTAAAATTGTGTGCTGCTGTACTAGTTAGCCGGTTGATGTTTTTTTTTTTTTTTTTTTTTTAACATTTCAGCGGTTGCAATTCACTCAACGGCATGCATGCTCGGATTCTGTAGTCGTACTCTCATGGTTGCCATACGGCTGATCTGCTGTCTATCGGGGTGCTAGTCCAAAAAAATTTGTTGACAAAAAGTTTTGCTTTACAGATTCAGATTGGCTGTCAATCGATATAGTCATTGTCCAAGTCCAACTAGTAATCTAAACCAGCCGATAGAATCTGTGCTTGAAGTTCGCAACAAATATTTGCTAGTGCATCATATTCTGATGACGACAAATTTTTGTTCTATATTGTGAGAAAAATGTTCATCGTGGTCAAAGATTTATCAAATCGTCGGTTTTATTTATTAGGAAAATAAGCTGTGATAAATTCAAACATCGAATTTATTCCACCACCAGCAGTTGCAGAAATCAGGTATTCAGAAAAGGCTTGTATTAAATGGGCTCAACAATTATTTCAGAGCGAAATACGTGCTATTCAGGAGGGTGGTGAATTAAATAGAAGCAGCGAACTTGCTTCATTGACGCCTATTCTAGACGAAGATAACATCATACGTATTGCAGGTAGAATTGAGAACTCAACATCCAATTTTGATGCGAAACATCATGTGTTTGTCCAATTACACTCCGGTCAACCATTTTTGTACGTCGGGGTTGATAACGCAATCCAATTATATCTACGGAATCGAAAGGTTCCAGGGATCCACATTTATCAAAAGCTTCGATAGCCCTGTTCGTATGTATATGTGTGTCAAGGCTATTCAAATAGAAGTCGTGACCGATATGACTACACCAGCTTTTAAATCTGCCTTGAAGTAGTTCATAACGCGTAGAGAATGTCCGGTCAAAGTTCATTACGACAACGGGTTAAATTTTTTGGGCAGTAAACGAGAGCTTTGCGAATTATTTGACTTCGTATCTCACAATTTTTCATATCTCCTCAGAAAATCGAATATAAGCTCAATCCAGTTCAACCACCGCTCTTCGTGGCACTTTGGGATTCTAATATTAAGTCGGTAAAGCAGCATATGAATGCGTCCATTGGCTCAACATCTCTAACTCACGAAGGAGCTAAAACCAAGTTGATTCAAATCGGTGCCATTTTGAATTTTTCGCCACCCTGCGCATTTTGGTAGGTTGGTGTTAACTCCATCGCACTTTTTAATTAAAGAACCAATTACTGCCATTCCTGAGCCAGATGTGTCACACAAAAATGAATCGCATCATTTACAATCTTGCTGGTACTGCGACGTATTACCCAATTGCATTCGGAATCGGACAACTTAGTTGGTGTTGTCATAGTCAAATCGAAATGACGAAAATTCATTAGGCCAATAGTAAAAATAGTTTCATTACCAATAGACGAAAAAAACGATAAAACACAAACACAACACTAGAATTCAATATAACAACAATAAAACTACATTCAGTAATGTTACGTTTTTGCCTTGTCAATTAAGGTTCGTATCACTGGATTGTGAATAAAACAAAATCAATTCAATTTATCAGCAACGAATTTATTTATTTAACACAAGAATTATTACAACACAATTTTTTAACAATAATTCACAAAACGACTTTATATAAATTATTCTCACAATTTTATTGACCACTTGTAATTTTTATTTCGCACTAAAACATTTTAAATTACTTTTTAATTTCCTTTTAACCTTTACACTATCGCTTACCAAATACTAATAATCCAATTCGACTTCGTTCGCCTATTTATATACACAAACCAATCTTCCAGAAAGTTTATGACTTTCCAGTTAGAATAGTGTAGAAACTTTTAGAACTGTTTTATCATGGAAAATTCCATTTTAGTACAGTAAAATATTTAGCTATTATTTTAACTTATTCTATCACACCGTAGGTGTCACCGTCACAATTATATGACAGTGACACCTAGGTTGTGATAGAATAAGTTAAATTAATAGCTCAATGTTTTACTGTACTAAAATGGAATTTTCCAATATAAAATAGTTTTAAATGTTTCTACACTATTCTAACTGGAAAAGTCATGAACTTTCGAGAAGATTGGTTTTTGTATATAAACAGGCGAACAAGATCGAATTGGATTATTAGAATTTGGAACGCGATAGTGTAAACTTGTAAAATTATTAGTAATATTTGGTAAGCGATAGTGTAAAGATTAACAAAAATTAAAAAGTGATTTAAAAAGTGTTTTAGTGTAAAATAAAAAGTAAAAATGATCAGTAAAATTTGAGAATAATTTATATAAAGTGATTTTGTGAATATTGATAAACTGTGTTATAACAAATTTAGTGAAACAAATAAATTCGTTGGTGATAAATTAAATTGATTTTGTATTATTCACAATCCAGTGATATAAACCTTAATTGACAAGGCAAAAACGTAACAATACTGTTACGATTTTGCCATGTCAATCAAGGTTTGTATCACTGGATTGTGGTTAAAATTAAATCAATTCAATTTATCACCAACGAATTTATATATTTAGCACAAGAATTTTTACTAAACAATTTATTAATGATAATTCATAAAACGACTTTATAAATTATTCTTGCAATTTTTCTGATGACTTTTACTTTTTTATTCCGCACAAAAACACTTTTTTTTAAATCACTTTGTAATTTCTTTTTACTACTTGTTTATCCAATTCGACTTCGTTCGACTTTTTCTATACACAAACCAAGCTTCTAGAAAACACCGTTGGAGTACTGTGACGGTGACACCTAGTGTGTAATAGAATTAGTTAAATTAATAACTCAATGTTTAACTGCACTAAAATGGAATTGTTCAAGATAAAATTGTTCTAAATGTTTCTACGCTATTCTAACTGGAAAAATCATGAGCTTTCTAGAAGTATAGATTGTGTATATAAAAAGGCGAACGAAGTCGAATTGGATCAGTAGTATTTGGTAAGCGACAGTGTGAGTATTAAAAAGGAATTATAAAGTGATTTAAAAAGTGTTTTAGTGCGAAATAAAAATTACAATTGATCAATAAAATTGTGAGAATAATTTATATAAAGAGATTTTGAGAATTTTTATTAATAAGCTGTGTTGTAATAATTCTTGTGTTAACTTAATAAATTCGTTGCTGCTAAATTGAATTGATTTTGTTTTATTCACTACCAGTGATACAAACCATGATTGACAAGGCAAAAACGTAACAATTTGTGACAGCGGTGGGATTTTGAATAATAAGATAAAGTAAATGATTCTCAACGAATTAAAAGTTCCAGAATTAAAGACAGAACTTGAGAAACGGGGGTTGGCCATAGATAACGGTAAAGCAGCTTTACAAACGCGACTACGTGAGGCATGGAAAGCGAAGTGCTGGATGCGGAGCATTATGATTTTGAGGAGAAAGTAACGGATGCGGCAACCGTAGAGCAGAAAGAAGGAGATCTAAACAACACAACTACCTTCTGGAAATTTCGATTTGTCGCAGTTAATGGCTACTATGAACTTGATGATGGGACAGATTAGTGTAATGAAACAACAAAACGAACAACAAATGGAGCAAATTGAACAGTCAAACCTAAAAATGGAACAACAAAATGAGCGACAGTTGCAGACTATAAACCAGTCAAACCAAGAAATGAAACAACAAGGAGAGGAAATTAAAGACCAAATTATAGATGGTCAAACGAGAATGGACGAGACTCTTCTTGAATTATCTACTAACATACACGGCGAAGTGGAGAAGCTGTAAATGGAGATTCAACAGGTTGACCAAAAATTAGAAACGGAAGTTCAACTTGATAATATAGTGATAATATTGATGATATAGTGTTATGATTGATTGATAATATTGAGTATATATATATATATATATATATATATATATATATATATATATATATATATATATATATATATATATATATATATATATATATATATATATATATATATATATATATATATATATATATATATATATATATATATATATATATATATATATATATATATATATATATATATATATATATATATATATATATATATATATATATATGATACAACGTACGGTGGTATGACAGCATTTATACTAGAATGAAGGTGTGATGGTATGAGGGGGGGGGGGGGTATTATGGTATGTGGTATTGGGTTTAGTGGTATTATGGTATGTTGGTATGATTATATGATTGTATGATGGTACTACAATGGTACGATTTTAAGATGATATGATAATATGATGGTATGAAGGTATGGTGAATTGATGGTTAGATGTACATCATGGTGTGATGGAGGGATGGTTCGGGGTCACTATGATAAAATGGTACGATTGTATAATGGTTTAGTGGTATAGTGTCATGATGGTATGATAGTATAATTGAATAATGGTATGAAAGAGTGATTGTTTAAGGTTATGATGGTTCGACAGTACGTATGCTGCTTATGATGGTGAGTAGGGGTTGAGTTGAAAATGTGTTGGATTTTAAAGAGAAGTTCGGTTAGAGATTAATTTGAGGTCGAGTTTATGGTTTAGTGGGAGGTTATATTGAGTTGAGTTTTAACACGCATGTAGCTTTCGAATCGAGCTTATTTTGGGATTGGGTTGGAAAATAAGTGTAGAGTTGAGCAGAGGATTTAAATTTGGGTCGAGCTAAGTTGAGTTGACGTAGAATTAGGATTTAGTTAGCTTGCTTGGGATGTGAGTTATTCGGTTAGGGAATTATTTTATGGTTAATTTGGAGTTAGGTTAAGGGTTGATTTGGTGTTTTAATTGTTGACTAGGTTGCCCGTTCATTTGGTGATTGCATTTGGGATTGTATTGCAATTGATAAAGAGATTAAGTTATAAATTGAGTGAGAGATTAAGCTGAAGATTGGCTTAAGAAGTTCATTTCGGGAGTGATTTGGGTGTTGAATTAATCAAGACCGAAGTTCTGATCACCTTTTAAGGTTTCAGCCCTTTATATTCTTTTATTTAATTATATTTCAGAAGACCAGAAGAGTTGCAGTCGTGTCAACCAGCATACCCCTTTCTTTTCTTACCTTACCATCTTATAACTCATTTAATTTTCATTTATTGTTTTTTTTCACATATTTTTTTTTGTATACAGTTTTAAAATATCCATAAATATGTATGTTGTAACAAAATTAACGGTACATTTTTTTTGATTTTTTTTTTATCCAGGTCAAAAGAAACGCACAAAATATTTGTTTCTATACCAGAATACCTCCATAATTTGCATTCTGCTGCGTTATCAATCTGCGTTGTGCTATAAACAATGGTAAAATCCATTTTCAGTTTGTAAATTTGAATTGGTTTATGCTACATAGCTTGACCAATAAAAACCAAAATCGTTTTCTCTTTGTGATCGAACATTGAACAAGATACAACTGTGAGTATAAAATATATTTGCGACAGTCCATAAATAAAAATTTATAAACTTTAACCAAATTTTCTCGATTTTTCTAAAAAATTCTAAAAACATAAATTTTTTTAAAATCTAAATAACCGATTTAGTTTAATAAAATTCTATTGAAAAAAATTAATATTTTCTCGGTCTTCGGTTATTTAATTTTGTATAATTTTGTATAAATTCGCTAGAATGTTGTGTCGTATATAAAATAAAATTAATTAACCACCAATCAGTTAGTACTGGAGTGAGAAACTGAAGCGAACGAGTCTCTATTTACACTCACGCAACGGATTAAATCCCCTCGATCAGAGAGTGGATGGCTAATAACCTTGCCGTACCGTGACGTTACTCGAGTTGTCCCGCTCTTCTAAGTCATTCCTCTGTAGTCCGAGCCACCATTGCACTACTCCACCTACAGATAGAAAAAGGGTCAATAACTCTTGCTGTAATCAAGTGTCACTCGATCACTCCGAGTCTAGCAGAACGAGCAGCCATCGGAGTTACAGTGGTGTCAGATGTGGGATATTAGAACAGCAATCCTCACAAACTAACAGATGAACTCCGAAAGCAAATGTCCGCGCTACAGGAGGCACACAAATCAATGGATGCTGCCAAGCAAAAGGATGAGGGGGAAGCGACGGTCGCCCGACAACATTTAGCTGCCATTCAGCAGTCACAGACGGCAACGGAGGCCACCCAACAGAAGGCCGAAGCAGAAACCATAGCGGTCCGGCAACAATTAGAAGCAATGAACGAAGAAATGGCCGTTCATACGCAAACTACGGAGGCAGAATGCGAAAAGATGTAGAGTTTTGTGCAATTTACCACCTTACATCAAGATTTCCTAGAGTTATCGCAGAATCTCTCATGGCTGGCCAAAATGTTGACACCTAGAGAGTCTGTCTCTTCCGATGTACCGGGCGGTGCGGATTCAGATCCTGTTGTAGCTCCAGCTCTTGGTACAGCTCCGGCCCCGGGTATATTATTGCCGATAAATACGCTAGTCAATGAATATTCAGGCATCCTGTCGCGGCCACTCATCCACAATATACGACGGCTTCTCCTGTTGAGAGGAGTATTACACGCATTTCGAGTTGGTTGAGGAAGCTAACGGGTGGACCACGCTACAGCGAGCCATTCAATTGGGGGCAACGTTACTCAGCGATGCACTAGTAGCGCTATCCTCAATCGAGCCAACGGCAAGACGAGATTTTGAAATATTTTTCAACTCGTTGTCGCTTCACTTCGGTACTACCCAATAATAAGTCATATCCTTCTTTGCTATTGATCACAATAAACCAAGGAGAGCCTCTCAGCATTCGGAATGGGTGTGGAGAAATTGGCACGTAAAGCATTTCCTACCCTTCCTCGAGAAGCGTTGAACCGCATTGCTCTAATACAGTTCATAGACGGCACCCACGAAATCCAAGTACTAGATCTCATCAGGATGGCTAGCCTGGCAACGCCTCGTGATGCTTTAGCCAAAGCCATCGAAACCACATCGGTACGTCGCACGACCCGCATGAACCAGCGGAGTGTGCGAGAAACCATTCTCGAAGAAGGTACGGGAACAATCGTCGACGAAGTCACTCTCGAGGCTAACACCGGTACTAAATTAACTCCAAGAAAGAGGTTCAGGTATCGATATAAGGGGAAGCAAAGATCCTGCTCCTGTGCACCAAAATCTAGCACCAACTCACCATCGGAAACGAGAACTAGTCGCTGATATAGGGCACCCAGCGGCTAAAGAAAATTATAATGCCCCAGAGGAAATAACAATCCAAGCATCCAACATTGCCTCCTTGACAACCGAAGGACTTCTCAACCAGTAGAAGTGTACATTCGTCATCGATACCGGTACTACGGTGAATTTAGTGAAATGAAATTCACAAGAGCCATAAAGAAATTTATGAAGAAATTCCAAAGCCAAATCAATCTGGTGGATGAATAGTTGCTCTTGAACAATAAGAAAATCGCAATCTCGGACGCTGTAAATCCCGCCATCGCGACATTATCAAGAGTGAACATACCCCCTAGATCAGAAATGTTTGTCTCTGTGAAAATAGCCACGACCAGGTTACGGACCTACGTGATCGAACACTCAGAAACGTCAGATCTGCCGAAGGGAATTATTATCGCAAGATGACTCATCGATGCAAGTAACCCTCTTCAGCATGTGCGAATAGCTAGCAGCACAGATCAGGTGAAGATATTTCCAGAAAACACCTATGTGGGCGAGATGGAGGAGGCAGAAATCGTTCCTCCGGAAAAGTGGGTCCCGGATTCTCAAAACCAAATCGACGAAGTAATCCAACGACATCTGCCGGGAATACCAAGAGAATCTCACACTATTCGGTCACATAATTTTTATATCGTTATGGAGACGTATTTGCTAGATTCGCCGGGGACTACGGGAAAACGTGTGATAGAAGTAGGAGAGGCCAGTCCAATGAAGCAACCATCGCGGAAGATACCCATCGCGAAACATGGTGAAATGAGCAACCTATTGACTGACATGAAAATCAAATGTATTATCGAGCCAGCTGTCTGCCCTTGGTTTTCTCCCGCCGTGCTTGTCCGGAAGAAAAATGGAATCCTAAGGTTTTGCCCTCGATTTAAAATCCGGTTATTGGCAGGTTGAGTTGGACGAAAACGACATGCCCAAGACTGCGTTTTGGACCAGAGACGGCCTTTGTTTACAGTAACGCCCTTTGGCCTGTGCTGTGCAACGCTCCTGCCACATTTTTGAGATTAATGCAGATGGTTTTCGCAGGGCTTCCATGAAAAACGTGCCTGGTTTATCTACATGACATAAGCGTCTACGGAAAAGACATCGACGAACTAACCAAAAAGATGCAGCGGGTATTCAAGAGACTACAAGCGGCAAACTTGAAGCTTAATCCGAAAAAGTAACACCTATTCAAGAGGGAAGTCCAATACCTAGGACATATTGTTAATAATAAAGGTATTCGAACAGACCCCACCAAAATAGAGACGATCCGTAGCTGGCCGCGTCCAGAAGGAAAGTCACACATGCGTAGCTTTTTGGGCCTCTGTTCATACTACCGCACATTCATAACAAATTTTGCTTCCATCGCCAAGCCATTGTTCGAATTGACGGAAAAACAACGAAAATTCGAATGGAACGACCATGCGAAATGGGCTTTCGAAGATTTAAAGCGACTGATGAGCACCACACCGATCTTGGCATATCCCGAACTTGATAAACTTTTCATCGTCGACACTGATGCAAGTCTGGTCGGGATTGGCGGCGTTCTGCCGCAAGAAGTAGGAGGAATGCGGAACGAAATTATTGCACCACCCGACGGGAATTATTAGCTGTCGTGAAATCTATCCAACACTTCCATTCCTATTTGTATGGCCAACATTTTACCGTGCGTACAGATCATGCGTCGTTAACCTGGCTGCTGAATTTTAAAAGGTCTGAAGGCCAAGTTGCTCGATGGACGAAATTTTACAGCAACACGATTTTGAGATCCGACGTATGTTCACGACGTCCCTGCGCGGCAGAGTGCTACGAATGTGTCCGAATCGGGAACCGCGAAGCAGAATCCACCATTCAAGTGATGAAACTAGATACGGGTGAAGCACATTTCATAAAAGCCCAGCAACAAGATATCGTTCTGGGACGAATCTATGACTGGAAGCAGCAAAGGCAATCGGCCGACATGGGAGGAAATTTCTACACTGCCTGCAATTACCAAAGGATATTGAGCACCATGGGACTCGATTATATTACACGATGGGCTCCTAAAACGTAAGTTCGAATCAGGTGACGAAACTTCCACTATTTTTCAGACCTTCCATAATCGAGGAGGTGTTAACGGATGCACATGATAGGAAAACCTCAGGGCATTTTGGCGTAACGAAAACCAAACAGCGAGTCCGGGAGAAATTTTATTGGCATGGATGGCTCTGGGATATCGAACAATGGTGCCGGAAATGCGACGTAGTCGGCGCCCTTTTCGAAAGAATCGGAAGTGACATCAAGGGCCTTCTTTCAGTCGCGAATAAAGGAAACCGCTACGCGTTAGTAATTATGGACTCTTTTACGAAGTGACCAGAAGTCATCGGAATACTAGACTAGACTGCTGCAACTGTAGCCGAGACATTGATCCAACAGGTTGTCCCTCGATACAGTCTGCCTCTGAAAATCTGTTCGGACAAAGGTAGAAATTTGGAAGCTGTTATGTTCACCAAGACAATGGAACTGATGGTATAGTGTAGAACGGCATAACAGCACCTTGGGTGATTACTTAGCCAAATTCCATAGAGTGGAACCGACTGCTCTCATTGTTTATCTTGGCGTATCGCTCGTCGTTTCATGAGTCGTCTAATGTGTTCCTCGCCAAAACGCAACAGGGAAGAAAGCTGCCCTTACCAAGGTGCATGTTGGTAGGATAAAATCCTGATAAATTGACGGCCGACGATTATTCCGAAAATCTCCAAAAGTGGATGGATCGCATTCACGAGTTCGCTCGCGGAAACCTTAATCTCGCAAACCAACAAGATGGTCAGACAATACGATTCTAAAACAAACCCCATCCAGTCCAACGAGTTGGCCTTTGCCCAAAGCTGTAGTGCAATTGGGATGGACCATACGAAATCATCGGAAAACTGAACGACTTGATTGTGCGGGTAAAGAAACCCACTGGCAGAGCAAAGGTGGTGCACGTCGACAGATTGGGTCGCTACCTCGGAAATACAACATCACCATAAAGCCGGAAGGGGGCAGTGTAACAAATTAAAGCGCCATAATGACGACTTCTGTTATTTAATTTTGTATTATTTTGTAAAAATTCGCTAGAATATTGTGTTATTAAGACGTATGTAAAATAAAATTAATTAACCACCAATCAGTCAGTACTGGAGTCGGAAACAGAAGCCAACCAGTCTCTATTTACACTCACGCAACGGATTGACTCCCCTGGGTTCAGAGAGTGGATGGTCAATAACCTTGCCGTACTGTGACGTCACTCGGGTGGTCCTGCTCTCCTAAGCCATCCCTCTGTAGTCCGAGTCACCATCGCACCACTTCACCTACAGACAAAATCCTCGTAGAAGAAGAGTCAATAACCCTTGCTGTGGTGAAGTGTCACTCGGTCACTGCGCATCTAGTAGAACGAGCAGTCATCGGAGTTACAATATTATATATTCTGGATTTAAGGTTGATTTGGGAATCGTTTGTCTACGAATTTTGTATATTGTCAACGTACTGTCTACAATGTCTACGTCAAAAACTATTGTTTATCTTACTGTCAATATTCGCGTGTGGACAATCTCCGAATATTTAGAGCCTAATTTTAATAATAAAATCAATACCACTCTGTCTTTGATGATATGTGGCTATTTTCAAAAATACTAATGTATAACAAATAACAATTTTTCCAAATTAATTTAACCATAAAATTAAAACGTCAATTTCGTATGCGCCATAGAAATTTTATTAACTTAATAGCAACTGCATAAAAACTGTATCACTCGAAAAAAGACGGTATGCACAGTAACAAAAATGATTTTCCTACATACATACAATAGTTACCAACATATTCATAACACACATAATTCTTTTTCCACGATATGCATATTCACAACAAAAAAAACTTATCCCCATTAATTCCTGCACACCAAATAAAAAAAAAACGGAAAATATATGATTGTGAAATGAAAATACGTATAAAGCAAGCAGCTTTAGAGTACAGAGAGGTATGTACGAGTACGTATATGGAAAACCGCATTCACAAATTAAAATTTTCTTTTTAAAAAAATTTATAATTTAGTACGTGTTGCGGAAATAATATGTTTTCCTTTTGTTTTACCGTTAGGCAATCCATTTTTATTTTATTTTTGATTGGTTGTGTTATGGTTGAGAATCTCTATATACCATAATAACGTACACATTATATAGGTAGGCTTATAACTCGAGTTATGGTTGAAACTTTAAAGTGGTAGCTGATTTTTTTTTTTTTTTTTTTTTTTTGATTGATTTGAGGTATGAATCCTTTTGAAACATCAACAATAATAATAAAAGCAATTTTATATGATTTATCGTTTTTTGAATAAAGGATTACGATTAGATCGCTGCTTTTTTATAATATTATGTTTGCTCACAAAAACATAAACACAATCCGTCTTTTAAAATATTATTTTGGTATCTTCTCGTTGTTGTATTTGTGGGTAATCTTATGTTTATTAAATTGTTCGTTTTGGTTTTTACCAAGATGATAAACACTCAACAAATGTTACAGCATCTAGAAACAACAACAAAAAAATTGGTTTTTTGTTCGACTTCGTCGGTATTGAGTTGGAAAACATGTTTTCCGTTTCACTTATCCGTTAATGATATTATTATTAACATTATATTCATTATGATTTTTATTATAGAAGTAAACATTTTTTTCATTCTTATCGGATTTTTTTTTTTTTTTTTTGTTACAATTTTTAACGTATGCCATCATAATCAGTTTCGTAAGATTATTATTATCCCTATCATCAACATCATATTCTTGAGATTCAATGATAATAACAACAATCATCCTTTACATATTCCGCACCACACCACACAAACAGATATACTGTAGCTTATACACTTTTGTATATTTGTTGCTTGTACGTCTGTATATATATTCGCAAAAAATGTCATAGAAACTTTTTGTTGCTTGTGGTGGTTTTGCTCGTGGTTGTCTTAAAAATTCAAAAACAGAAAACTTAAAAATTTATATTTTTGTAGTAAACAAAACAAAAGACAAAAGAAAATTGAAAATCCAGAACATTAAAACAACGACAACACATATTATGGTATAAAGTATACAAAGCTTAACATGTTATAATGTTATAGAGTAGAGGTTGTGTGTGCGGTTGAGTTGTGTATATTGATTGCGGAAATTGGAAAACACAAATTGAAATTGAAAACAAGTAGGAATATCGAATATTTTTTGTATTGTTGTTTACGGTATTCTGTTGTGTTTACACTGTGTCTGTGTGGTTATATTAACAGTGTGAAAATTGGTTATGAAAAAATGCAAATTGATTGTAATACACAATGGTTTAAAATAAAAATATATTTTAGTATGCTAGTGTGATAATGAATAGAACTGTTTTCTATTAATAAACTTTTTTTATTTATTTCCAGGTAAATTCGTCTGTTATGATTTATTCAAGCAGATTACCTAAATGGGTAAATATAAATTATTATTATTGTTTTTGTAAACGTGTTTCTAGGTTCTATTAAAAATTCGAAAATTCTATTAGCACATTTGTGGCAGTGTTCCAGGCTCTGATTTACAAAGGTTATAATAACTTAACGGTGTAAAAAAGCAATTTTTGTTATACTAGAATATTTAGCTTCCAATTTTGTACAATAACTTCCAAAAAATTTTAAAAGTTTTAAATTTTAACTTCAAAATCCCCTAATAAAATATTTATTTCAAAACCAAACATTAGTCGAGTTTCTGTAGCGTATTGCCTTTTGCGTTTTGGAAAGGATGAGGGAGAAAAATTTTTGTTTAGCAATTGTTCGTTCCGGGATCTACCATTCCTGCATGGAGAGAAAATTATCGTTTTAGCCGAAAATCATTGTCTAGAAAACGAAAAATAAATAAGCAGTCTAGTGATGTAAACGGTAATATTCTCGGTGGTAATATTACCGGTAAAATAGGTAATTTTAGGTAATATTACCCAAAGTGGGGTGTTACAGTGATAATATCGGTAACATAAATTAAAAATACTTTTTCCAAACAACTCGACTAGTCTAAATGCAAAAAGAGTTGTGACACCACTACAATATACTTCCTTACGTATTATTAACCTACTACAACACATTTTTGCTGTAAAATATAATAATCTACACCCTTTTCCTGTTTAATTAACATATTTATGTGGCAAATACGTAATAGAGTCTGGAAAAAACACCAATCAGTATTTTAACTAGAAAAGTGGCTGCAACGTATATTAGTCGACGACATGCTCTAGTGTGCTGGAATTTTCGATTCTGGTGCTCTTCGATTAGGCACAACTAGAAAGTCGGCTAGTATTGATTTGTTCAAGAAATTGCGACCGTTCTATAAACTTTCTTCCAGATACCAACTCTCCAATCAATTGTTGAGCCTTGAGTACCATCGCGTCGAAGGGTGTGTCGTTTTGGTCCGGCGCATCTGACGTTGCAGATCGATGCTTGGTCGAACATACGCAGCGACTCCATAACAAATTATGTTATCAATACACCCAATGCCTTTTTCTTTAAATCTGCTCACTAAGGAAAATCGACATTTGGCTTTTAAAGTTGCTTTTCGAGAAAGTTGAAGCGGTATTAAAAGACATCAAGATTTATAATTTTATTGTACTTATTACGGACAATGGAACGAACAATAAAGCATCTCGAAAAATGGTTACCAAAAACAATCCCTATATTACCGAGTTTGGGTGCATCTGCCATGGACTTAACTTGCTCATTGTCGATATCTTCAAGATTCAGTCTACAAAAAGTTTGAAATTTGCAGTCAGTCATATGGATGGTTTCGGAAATAAAAATCGCACATTTTTCATGATACACTCGATCTAAATTCACGCTACATCAGGTATGCACTGAAGGCGCTGGCTATCGAAGACGAAGTGAAGTCAGTTATGAAGGCATCTACGATCTCCTATTCGAAATTGTTCACTGTGTACTACCTACGATTGCTAAATGGCCATCTTTTTTTGAGAGTTTGCTGTTTTGCCTAAAGTGAAATAAAACAAAACTTTTGAACAAAATAAATGCGCCAATTACGAAGAACTTATAAATATTCTCAAATCACGGACTGAAAAATGCTTACAACAGCTACATTTTCCCGCAAATTTGCTTGAACCAGCTATTCGAGGGAAGTCTTTCGGAATCACAGAAACTTGAAGCGACGCAATTTATTTTTATTTTCGCAGAACTTCACCCAAAATATAAGGACAAACAATATAAGGGCAACAAAATGTATGAGCCTTTGGCGCATTACAATGTTCAAAGTGAATTTTCTTCACGACCGTTTGTGGTTGGAAGTAAGCAACCTATACGTAATCATTGACTGTTGATCGTACAGGAAAACTAACGTATATTTTGCACAACTTAAACCTGTCGAGATCGAACATAGGGTGTGGATAACAAAGATGAAGTTATTCCTACTGAATCAAATACAATTTATTATTAATAAATGAAGCTGCATAATCATATTCGCTTGAAGAAGAGGATGACTTCGAGGAAAGTAAGAATGATTCGGTTATGGATGATGTTGAGGCTGAGGATGATAAATGCGTCTGTGGGAATGAACCATACATTGATTAAAAAGTTTAATTGATCATAAACACTTATTTACGTAAAATTTATTATTTACCGTAAGCGTTGAATATGACCTTGCCGTCTTCCGACGTCTACCGATGAACCCCACATCAAGGAAGTCAAGGATGTGGTGATCAAAAATAGTCGATTGACAATTAGAGATCTTGTTGACATCACGAAAATTTTGGGCAGAAAACTGTTGGCTTTTGCATCGTGATAATGCGCCGTCTCACACTGCATTGGTTGTACGTGACTATTTGGCCAAAAATTCGACCCATATTGTTTCGCAACTACCCTTCGCCTGATTTAGCTACGCTTGACTTCTGGCTATTCCTGAAACTAAAGAAACCGCTCCAGGGACATCGTTTTGATACAATTGAAAAGATTCAAGCGGAATCAAAGAAGGCTTTGTAGGCCATTCCGGAAATAGACTTAAACAATTGTTTCGAGTTGTGTTTTATTTAAAAATCCGTTTGTGTTTTATTTAAAAATCTTACTACTTTTGTCCAGGCGTCAAAATATTACTAGTGTTCTTGGTACAAATTGGAAATGAAATATTGAATAAAAAGTGTGTTACCTATTTTACTAGTTTTACCGGTAATATTACCGGTAACATTACCAAATTTAAAAATATCGGGAGTTTTATAACAGTACTCTCACCTGTCCCTAATGAGACAGCTGGCAGACCTGTCACTAACTGGGCTGCTGGTCTTTGAAGAGGTTGGTTTAGATTTTGATACTTATCACAGTTTTGGGTTTGAGATTTTTGAATAATTTGGTTATGTAAGGGAGCATCATTGTGCTGAACAGCAAATTGAGGGCCGATTAATCTATCGTCAGCTAAGAATGTTACCTTATTCAATAAACCAAAATTAAATATTGGAATTTAATAGTTATAGGTTAAACAGCTGCATAACCTTTTATTTCTTATGCAAGAAAAAGAAATCAAGGCAGTATCCATAATAATTGATTACTCGATGTTTATGTAATGCCAAAAATATCTTTCATATTATCAAATTAAGATAATAGCGCATTAATTTCGGCTAAACACAGTTCTCCAGAGTTTAATGTATTATGCTTATAATGCTATTCACTTTTTATATCCTGACGGTAAATTATATTTCGTTTGTTTATATACCTTATCAATTGCCACTGTTTAAAGCCAAGGTTCAATTTCAGTTTACTGAAGGAGGTAACATTCTTAGATTACGATAAACTAGCTGGTCCTCAATTTGCTCTTTAGCGCAATAATTCTCCCGTAGATAATAAAAGCCATTTTCATGAAATTATTGAAATATCTTGAATATAATTTGTAGTCTCGGCCCAGGACAGCTTCGGTTTAAACTCGCGGAGGTTTAAATTAAATAGGAAAATATTCACAATCTACTAACACCAAAAATTTGTAGCAGATTGTCAAGAAAACAGTGTGTGATAAGTTCCTTGTTGATTTTATCAACAAATTTTTGAACCACTTGCGAAATGTTACCAAGACGCAACCAAAACCGACCAATTACATACAAAACAAGTAAATCATGATTTAATTAACAAAAATAATTTTAAATTTAATTGATTTTCCGTTTTGTTTTTAATTTTTTCAAATTGGACAAAAGAATTTGCGTTCACAAATAATTTTGTTCTGTAATTTTTTCTAAAATAAAAATTTTTTTGATTGGAATATAAATATAAATACGTATCTGTTCCTATAAAAAATAACCGTTTACGATTGTTTAGAATTATTTCTGATAAATTTGAAAAAATATCAAAATTAGGAGGTGGCTCTAATGCAATTGCCAGGAACTGTATATCTGCGAGATATATACATGCCTGTATTGTTACATATCCCACCAGTCGTTTGGCGAACGATGACGTCGTAAGAGACTTCATAAGTTTTATTTATATATTTAGATATTGCCACCCCATTAGCTCGCTGAACATCTCTCTCCAACTGGATGGAGCATTTAGCATTATTAACATGGTCTTCGTTGCTGGATTGCGAAAGCCTCGAATGTTGAAAAGCCGAACGCCGAAAGGCCGAATGTGTCCAAAGGCCGAATGTGTCGAAAGGCCGAATGTCGAAAGGCCGAATGTGACGAAAGGCCAAATGTGTGCCAAAAGTCGGTGATCACGCAATGTCCTGTATACAGATATTTTCCAATACATAAGCTGAATCGAGGTGGCCAAGTTGGACGTTTCCGATAAAAGCAGCATCCAGAAGAAGACCTCAATTTTCAAGGGTGCAAATTTTATATTCTTTTCACCTCGTCGAATATGAAAACGATTTACGCGGTACTCCATATATACAGCCCGCTGGACCATTTCAACAATGTACAAAAGCCTCTAAACTGGTTCCTATGGTGATCCAAAACTGTTTTCATCATTTTCAGCAGAAACGATATGAGGCTAATTGGGCGATATGGCTTGGGTTGGGTATGGGTTTCTGCTTTCTCATTTTGATGTAAAAACCACATTTACCCGAAAAATCGGGACCAAGTTGGAGATAATTTCCTCTTACCTTTCTGCAGTAAAGCAGGAAAAAGGAGTATCTCTAGCGGACATGAAAGTTTTGGAAGAGCCAATAGGCCATCTTATTTTACTGTGAGTGAAAATCCTAACAAAGAGACATGAAATTCTATTGTATGGTACGTAAGCTCACATACATCATCGTAAGAGTCTTCCTGAGATTCCGTCACTATTAAACCTAGAAAGTGGGTCTCTAAAAGTACAATAATTTTTTCTTTCCGGTTCTCACTGAAACTCCCATCTGCCCTCTGGAGCAGATATATACCATTGGAATGATCGCTAGAGAGTACTTTTAGGATTGGTTAGTATTGTTCGTTGTTTTTGTCGATTATTTGGTTTTGGCTTTTTACTATCTGATCCAGGTAGTAGTGTGAGGTGAACCTGCGATCTATTTACATGCGCTACCGATCTAATTTATCGATCTTGTGGCTCTTCATTTTTGATTCTTGAGTTCTAAAATTAGCCGCGAAATTGGTTTCATTTGATGGATTAGTTGAGGTCAAAGTTTGCTTCCTTGGTTATGCTGTTGATTATTAGTGTTAGTCGTAGGAATAGACGTAATTATTGGGCTAGATTTTTGATCTGAGCTTTATGAATTCGTTATTATCCTCAGCTACTGTTTCTCTTTGAAACTTTTATTTGTTTTTTTTGCCGGAAAGATCATATCATTAGGTTCGTTTGTTTTGGCTGTTTTCCTCTTTGTATTTTCCCTTGCAAATTTTGGTTCATTTCATTTATTTTGGCTAAGAAGTCGGCTAGATTCTGGTGGTCCGTTATGTACTACTAAAAAAAAAAAAAAATATCGCTGGGTTTCTGATGGATGACTGAGTGTATAGAATTATTGAGGAGATCTACCGCAATAATGTTCAATTCTTCCATTTTAAATCCCTTGAGTTCTTCTTGCAGACATCTAAAGATATCAATTTCACTTCTCTGTGACGGTGTTAGGTAAATTTCGACACCTAAGGTTTTCAGGTAATCAGTAATAATAGGGTTTAAGAAGCTTCTCTCATTGTCCATTACAAGCATTTTGAGTACGGTTGGGTGCTTTAATTATTTTGTCTCTTACTAAATTTATCCAAAAATGATAAGAATTTCTCGTTCTTGCTTTTCATTATGTCAACATGTAGTATTTCCGTTGGATATGTCGGGATGGGTGTTTCCTGGATTTGAACTTGATTTGGGCGTCAAATGTACTTATTGATGTTGGAGATATCGCACGAGTGCATATATTTTTTTTACTAGGCTAGATTTGTTTCCTGTTTTCTACACGATTTCGGTGTGCCCTTTTCTGTTCCTCCTTTATAATTGAGAATTTGTTTTCCTCATTACAGATATGCACAACTCTTCTTTGAGTTAGGTGAATTTTATAACTGTGGATATGTTTCTTTGAGTATAATTTGATTCTTGAATGGATTGATTGGTGCTTTACTGTATTGTGTTAGGCTTGTAGAATCTTCTTTGGCACTGTAAATTGTTCCCTCAGTAGACAACGTGTTTGATTCTAGTACCAATTTTGATAGGGCGTCAGCAACCTTATTAATGCAGCCAGGTTTGTAAACAAGTTCGTAGTTATTGTCTTCCAAAGCGCCTGCCATCTTTTCAACTTGGCATTATTATTTCTGTTGCTAAGAGCAAACGTCGAAGTTAGGAAATACCAATATTTCCGATAATGATGATATCTCCTTGAATAGAGTTTTGTATTCTGAGGGTATTACTTGAATTTTCTGCTTTAATTCGGAATAGAGGTGGCCATTCCAAACTATTTACCTGCGAAACTTGTTTTTTTGTGAAGTGCCATCATAATCTTTGAGACAAGTGTCAGTGTCTGTGTCAGTGTTTGTGTCAATCCCGACGATGCTTTTAGAAAATTGTCCACCGATTTTCTGGATGATTACCGTCAAATGGTTGTAACTATTCATGAATTGATCCTATGGATTATTCCAATAACAATAAGGGGTCATATAAATGATGAATAAAATGCAGAAAAAAACAAAGTTACAAATACTGAGTGTATTATTCAACGGTTACTTTTATTATGAATAATATATTTCTCGTAAACAATAAAGGGATTTCAAAGCATTACTTCGTTTTTAATATATTATTTCAACACTTCTCCTCTTTTAAATATTCTTTTTAATATATGTCAGTTGCTTCTCTGAATTTTTGTATTTTTGATATTGGTAATGGCCTGGTAACTGTTGATATGTACAATAGACTTCCAATTAGTTTTCGATAGTTGTTGTTATCTCACAATAATTAAGATTCGCCACCTTTTCCGTCATTAACATTTAATGGTATTTCGGAAACTTTTCAATTTTCCATTCCAAATTCCTTTAATTCTTTGTTAATATATCCATCTTCGTTTCTAACACTAGTCTGCTAAGATATGATTTGACTTCACCTAAATTTTGTAAACTAAATTCTAAGTTTAATCCCTTTTCAAATTTTTTAATCAAATTATTACTTTTACTCGTGACTAGCATATATGTATATAAACATTGATCATTTTTACTTTGTGTAAAACCAGAATCGAATAATAATTTGTGTACTGCCTGGTTACAAATTCGTGCTGATTGTTTTAGGCCATATAAACTCCGTTTAAGTAAACAAACTTGAAGTTCCTTTCCTTTGGCTATGAAACCATAACGTCGCCAACCTTAAATGTCGCATCTGGGTAACCTTGGGCGGTTTTCTTAATTATATATACCCACTTACAATCGATGGGTTTTCTATTAACGGGTACCCACGTTATATTTTCATGTAGGAAATTTTTTTCTTCTTCCATTGCTTTATCCCATTCTGTTTTATTTTGATTTCCTATAGCTTCATTGTATTTAGTTGATTCATCCGATTCTTCTTTAACAGAAACAATTCCTTCTTGAAATTTTGGCTGATATTAATTTACCCTTATTTGCACGATCGGATCTTCTTAGGTCGATGTTGTCCATAAGTTCCTCATTTTAAATAGTCAGGTCGGTTAAAGTATCATTTCTATCAGAACCAGACGCACCATTATCTCTTAATAAAACTCCATTTGGGCTCATTGCATCATAACCCAAAATATTTTCTGTAACATCCACATGATTCCTTGGATTCATTCAATTCACATACAGGAACATCAAATTAACTTTCCAATTTTCGCTTGCTTTGTAAAAACTGAACATCTCTGCTGATTTTTATTTTTCCGGTTTCATTTTTGTAGCATCTATATGCTTTAGATTTAGTGTCATAACCAACGAAAACTGCTGCTATGGATTTATTCTCAATTTTATGTCTCTTTCGTGGCGACACCAAAACCTAACATTCGGAACCAAAAATTCTTAAATAGGTAAGGTTTCGTTTGGTACCAAACCACTTTTCAAATGATGGGGTTAAAACCGATCTTCCAGATAAACGATTCGGCACATAATTCGCAGTAACAACTGCTTCATCCCAAAATATGTGTGGCATTCCGGCAACAATGATCATGCACCGCGCTATTTCTACGGGCCGTTCGCTGCTGTTGAATTCCATCACTTTTAAAATACAAATCAAACTGTTTGTTTTCGTACTCGCCACCTCTATCTGATGTTATACACTTGGGCTTTTTATTAAACATAGTTTTCACCATTTCGACATATTCCTTATATTTTTCAAACACCTCTGATTTATATTCTAACAAATATATTGTTGTATGTCGGAAGAAACCATCTATTAATGTTAGAATAAATGTTTTACCAGAAGCTGACGCTATCCTCATTAGTCTACATACATCTGAATGAACTAAATCAAGCACATTTTGTGCAGGTTGTGCATTCTTTGGAAATTTAAGGCACATCATTTTTCCATGCAAGCAAACCCTACACTTGTCAGCATTACGACAACTTTCATCAGTACAGTGTGTTATTTTCACGATGTCCCAAAATTCTATGCCATTTAAGTATACAACCGCAGTATGCTACATGCCGTCCATTTAGACTGATTTCACATCGTTTGGCTTTCGTAAATTTTTCAATCAATTTGGCAGCTCGGTCATTAAAAATCATTAAATTTTCACAATCCATCAGTAATGCTAGTGTTACTTGGAACACAATTCGTCAACGTTATTACAGGTTTTATTTTTGCATTTTGCAGTCAATTAATTTTATTTTGATTATATATAGTTTCAAAAGACACAAGGCCATTATTTATTTGATGTAATGCGAGACGAGACATCAGAACACCGATAGCACAACTTGTCAAAATTTCTTGATTTCTGTTTTCTTTTGTAGATTGTTCTGTTGCTCACTGTCCTTTCGACGGTTATATTCGTCAATATATTTTGATTGAACCACTTCTGTAGTTAAATCAGTTTTTTACGCGATTCTAATGCCGTGACCAATATATCGTAATTTATTTTAGCGTCCCGATTTATTTCGGCGCGAGTTACCTTTCTTTTCTCTTACAAAATAAAGACTAACCTGAACTATCATTAGAACCGTGTTGTTAAACTATAGTTTTGTTTTGCTAAGCAAAGGCATAAAAGAATTGGTGCAGTGTTGCTATACTGGATAAGCGTGACTGCAAGTTTTGTTGATTCGTCATTTCTCACGTTATGCTGATTATTTATTTATGTAATTACAACAAGTTTGTCACACATCCTTTTGAGTTTAGGCTCATTCACAAAAAGGTGTCGAACATTTTACATACAAAAATAAAAAGAAACCAAGATCCCAAAGTGCTGTTTAGTCCTTCTATTGAGAAACTTCGTTATATCTTGATTTGGAAAACATTCCAGTTCTAAGAATCATAAATTTATCCCGGTGAATCCAAGCGTATCGTGATAAGGCGATAAAGCCATTTTGGCATCATTAAAACCAAGTTGCAAGGATATTTAATTTAAAAAAAATTGTACAGAAAAAATTAAGTAAAGACAACCCGACTCGAAAGTTAAAGCCAACCATTATGATAACTTATTTATTTAGTTTGTTGACTCGACACTTTCTATGTTATGTCATTATCTTTCTATGTTATGTCATTATCAAATGGCCAGAGGTTGGAAGTTCGTGTGCCATAACTAACAAGTATTTAACAAAAGATTATGGAACTATCAACTTCTATTGTGGTTCATCATCCTCCAAATGAAAATCTTACCATGCTATATTTATCTTCAGATTGGGTTGATCCTTTAAGCATTTAATTTTATTAACATAATCGTCACCACGGAAGTTAGGTGAGAACAAATCAACTTCGTCATCAGCGCTATTATGTGTGTTGACCAAAATTTTATCAATGTTAGCCTTTGACAGAGAATCTGGTACAACGTTCTGTGATCCCGTGCGATGTTTAATATCAAAGTTGTATGCCTTTGGCTCATCAACCATTTGAGGCTGGATGATCGATGATGATCTTAAACCGGTAACCCTCCACATAAGACCGAAAAGATTTAACCCAATGAACAGCCGCGCTGCATGAAGTTTTTTTTCGAAATATAAGCTGAATGATGCTCTACTACATCATCATTTCACTGAAAAAGAACACCACCGACTCCCGTGGTGCTAGCATCACATTGTTCGTAAAATTGAAGCTTGTGGTCAGCGTTTTGTAATGCAGATGCAGTAGTCAAGGCATGCGTAAAATTATCAAAGGCTGCATTCACTTCTGGTGCCCATACCCATTTTTTTGACTTCTTTAAGAGATCGGTTAAAGGAGCTGCTATAGAAGTATAATCTTTTAAGAATCGGGTGGTAATATCCTGTCATTCCTAAAAATCTTCAGGTGGTGGATACTCACTGACTGTTTCCACTTTTTCGGGGTTGACTCGTAGTACGCCATCTTCCACAATGTATTCTAGATACTTAACTCTTCGTAATACAAAGCGACTCTTGTCAGTGTTAATTGTTAGACTCGCTTCACGTAACCGACGGCTTTCTTCAGTGAAAAGTGATAAATGCTTTTGTATTGTAGCGGATGTTAAAAGTACGTCATCGTGGTATACGAAGATGCGAAGATCATGAAGGTGGTATGGAATCACACTGTCCATTAGTCGACACATCAGTTGCGGGGCATTACATAACCCGAAAATCATTACCGTAAATTGATACAATGGAAGATTGCGCACTGTGATTGAAACGTATCTTTTAAGTCTAATGTAGATATAAACCGTGTCTTATCTAGACGGCCTAGCAACCCTGCAATAATGAAACTGTAACGTGGTACATTATTTTGGATGAAGGTACCCGAATTCAATGGTCTTGGAAAGAGTTATCTTTTCCTGTAGCTCGAATCGTAAAGGTTCCTTATTGCTCGTAGGGTTATTTGCTTTTCCATGGTATCCATTGCTGGTATGATGACAAAAATATTACAAATTCTGATGATGATCTACATAACTACACTACACTGATACAAGCAGATGTGTATCTAAATTGCGGTGATCATCACCTATATTGCAGCTAAAATTGAGCCATTCACACGTTCTGACAAATTACACAGAGGGCTGTATGTGTGTGTATGTGATTAACTCCATATTTTTCTAATAAATCGCTTAGGAGTTTAGAGTTGAATTGTTGTGCATTATCGGACACAATCGATTCGTGGAAGGAATACTGAAGGAAAATTTTATTTCCTAAAAATTGGCAGACTTCTTTAGCGGTAGCATTTCGCATCGCTTTGAAAAATACGTATTTGCTGAAATGGTCTAAAACTAAGAACAAGTAACCATTTCCGGTTTTCGAGCGCGGATACGGTGCGAGAAAATCTACATAAAGTCGTTCCATAGGTCGTTCAATTTGAGCTTGAGCCTCCATCATCGGTTGGGTCACATGGTTCACAGCTTTGCATGTTTTACACACACCACATTGCTTAACATAGTCTTGAACATCCGGTGGTATATTAGGCCAATAAAAATACCGTTGCAGAAGATACAACGTCTTTTTAATGCCAGGATGACCAGAAGATGGCGGATTGTGTAAGGAAAATATTAGTCCAGCTCGGAAATTCGTCGGAACATAGATTTTCCAAGGTGATAAATCTGAATAATCGTTATGTCGTCCAGAAACGTTACCAAAAATTTTACCAACTCGAACAATAAAGTTTTCTAATGGTTTAGGCGACGAGAACTCAGCAGACGAGAACTCTGGAGAATCCAGATCGAGAGGGATATTATTCATTATGTTATCTTTGAGATTTGCGATATTCAGCTCATCCAGATACATTCTGAAGAGACTATCGGGAACAATGTTTATATTGCCTTTGCGATGTGTTATAGCGAAATTAAACACTTGAAGCTTCAAGCTCCGACAGGCTAGTCGACTACCTAAATCTTTGCTGTGCATGAGCCATTTGAGTGACTTCCTTCAATGTAGACTCGAAAATGCTTCACACTGAGAACTGCTGCGTAACACTCCAGCTTCGTAATTGAGTAATTATGTTGTGCACGATTTAATTTTTTTGACTTGTAGGCTATTGGATTTTCTTCACCATCATCACCGATCTGGGTCAGAACACTCCCTACTCCAATTGCACTCGCATCGCATTAAATTAAATGCAGAAGGGCCTTTTAAAATTCGGGTAAACCAATACTAAAGCGGTACATAGTAATGGTTTTAACGAGTCAAATGCTTGCTGGGCTCTAGGAGACCATATAAGTTTTTGGTTGTTTTTTTAAAGGTCTGACAAAGGAGTAAGTCCAAGGAAACTCCGTACCTTTTTGACGGTGTTTGGTACAGGAAAATCGTTAACAACTAAGTTGCCATCTGACACAATGAATCCTAGTTAGCGGAGGCTTTTACGAAGAAATTTAGTCTTCTCGAGGTTTACTGTTAATTTGGCATCTTTTAAAAGATCTGTCACTTTTCTGAGGAGTTGAATATGGTCATTGAAGGTCCCTGAGATAATGAGGAGGTCATCAAAATATACAAATAATTGGTCTTGTAGCTCGTGAGGGATCACCTTATGCATTAGTCTGCACATTGTTTGGGGTGCATTGCATAACCCAAACGGCATGACGGCAAACTGGTAAAGCGGGTGGTCATGAACGGTAAACGCTGTTTTGTCTCGGGAGTCCTGATCCAACGGGATCTGCCAGAATGCATGAAATTCGCTGCCCGCTCCTAAAACAGTTATCGTGGATCCGGTGTCTAAAAGCCCACGATATTTAGTTCCTAATATTACTACATCTACGTAAGAGAAGTTTCAGAAATATCAGCACGTATTGCTCTCCTACTATTCCAATATCTCTTCACGCGCCTTTTCTGTTTATCAGATTGTTTTATGGTGGTATTAAAATTATTACTATCAGAATGATCACTGCCTTGAGAAGAGGTAGATAAATAAGTAGAAACAGGTAAGTAAAAATAAGGGGATGAGCTAAAATGGACTTGAGAGTCTATTTTAGCTCGGGGTTGGGAAGTCTGTTTTGAAGGCCCACATTCCCAGCATTGCAGTTCCTCCATTGCTCGTTTCCCAGGTTGCAGCGGAAGCAATTTGGTTTGAATACATCGTACCGCCCAAATCTATAATCATCTTTTCGTTCGTCTGGATTACGATTCGTATTGTGCGCCACTAAATTTCGATTAAACCCTTCTTCTGTGTGATGGTCAATCTCATTAATAGACCTTCGACTACAAAGGAGTTCCGGATCGCACCGAGTTTGTTTCCAGGAGTCCTCCAGACTTATACAACTTTGCAGTAGTTCATCCATATTTTCGATTACTCGGGCAGCTAATGCATTCTGCAGGCCGGTCCTCATGTTACATTTCAACATATATAGTGTTTCTTTTTCGTGCGGTGGACTTGAATATTGTAAATTGAGAGTTTGGATAGCATTATAAAATTCGACGAATGTCTCTTTAGGCAATTGCTTGCGACTCTCTATAAGACGGTGGATATCGTAATCCGTGCGATGGCCCCTGAACCGTTTTTCAAAATCGCATTTCAGGTGGTCCCAAGTAATTTTTGGGTGTAATCGAATATGCAACCAGTACCAATTAGCAGCAACGCCTTTTATAACACCAGACATATTTCATTTCGAAGTTTCGTATCAGATACACCATAGGCCACAGCGAGATGACTAACTCGCAATAGGAAATCTTTGACGGAGAGATCACCAGAAGACCCGTCCAAGAATAAATTCCACTTAGCTAAAGCGCTACTTCTCTGGTAACGTTCAGTTAGCTCAGGAATGCGCCTTTCCGAAGTGACATTGTTACCAGGAGGTACAAAAGGAGCCATGGATATATTATTTTCTACAGCTTCAGCATTGGGTGTGGATTGTGGAATCTGGTTTTGGTTTAAATTTTCATTCTTGTTATTGCCCAAAACAGAAACATTAGCCTTGTCTAGAAGAGAAGTAGAAGGTATTTGTTTTTCCTGAGCACGCAATGGAATGTCAGTTTCGTGCTCAGAAGTAACATATGTCGTTCCTTGTTTTATCTAAGTCAGTATCGGCTTCCAATAATGCATCTAATTGAGTTAGAAGATTTTCACTAGTTTCATTCAATTGCAAACATGATTTTTTATATCGGCGACTAGTAGTTGCCAACCGCACTGATCGTTCAATGACATGTAAAATTCTAGTTTTTATCCGAACTAACAAATCTTCTTTTAATTTATCGATATCCGTAATATTAGCTAGAAAACGTCGATGCTCAATCAGTCTATTTGTACAAAGCTTAACTTCGTCATATGGCCATTTCTTTGCGCTAGTATATGGGCTTAAGCCGGTTTGAGAGGATGGTGGTTCGCTTCCTGTTTGAAAGCTTATTGCAAGGCATTTAAATTAGCCAACGGACTGTCTTTCAAATGACAAACCAAGCATTCGGTTTCGAATTCGTACGAATCTAGAAAATTAGCATCCATGGTTGGTTTCAATGTGGTTCAAGACGATTCTTCAATTTTAGTATGACAATCAGTATCAAATTAAAATTTTTGAAGAAAACAGTGGTCATATCAAAAGAAATCACCCAAAAAAAATATAAAAATAAGATAAATGTTTTTAACCGTATTAAACACATAATCATAATCATAAGCCTATTTAAATTGCCAGAAGTCGTTTCCGAGATATAAAACATCTGTTAGGTTGGGCGCTAAGTAAAATCTGGTTAATTTTATTTGCTTATTGCTAAAGTTTACGTTCGTTTTAGCGAGATATTATTCACATCCCTTTACTAAAACACTTATGTTAGCCCCACTATCCAGAAGCCCATAGTAGGTTTCATTGTTAATCGCAACATAAGCTCTAGGCTTTCCATCTACAGAGTCGAGAATAATAGATGATGAAACTACTGTGTCATACCTTTTTCGCGACTTCCAATATTTTATGGTTCATTGAACCGCACTATAGGCGAATTACGTTAACATAAAATCCGTTAAGCTTTGTATTCTCGTTACCTACGCCCATGCAGACTTCAGTTAGCAGAGGGCTGCTACGCGAATACAAAGCTTAACGGATTTTCTGTTAACGTAATTCGCCTAGTGCGGTTCCGTGACCACAGATAATAAGTAATGAAGAAATCCCTATGTGTATATTACATGGTGCTAAAACTACGTAGTACGGTTATTTGTATGCCCTAGAAAAATAGCTTTAGCAACTAGCATCTATCTCTTTTCTCATCGATAGGTCATACCTCTGCCGAATTACTTAAAAAATGTATGCAAGTTTCAAATTTTTAGTTCAATTAAACTCGACTATATAAAACCTTATGTAAATAAAAAATGTTTTTTTTTCATCGTTACAACTTTTACATTATTATCTAGAGAGAAAATAAAAATAAGGACATTGTGTAGCACAAAATCCACCAACACTAACTTTATCCGTATTGAAATTCTATTTAAAATAAGTGCTTGCTCTATTATTCGGTTACTATGGTAATAATTACGCGAATAAAACATTTGTTTTTTGTTCTTAAAACAAAAGAACTAACAACATTATAATCTCCTAGTTTCTCGTTTTATTTTCCGCCCAAAAGGGAATACACACAAAATATTTGTTTACGGCAATAGCGAACGAAACATAAAGTATTAAGCACCATGAAAAATAATTCGTTCTGCTCAATAAAATTAACAAACAAAAACAAATAAAAATAAATTTAGTCCGTTGTCTTCGAATCGAAATGAGAACCGGAACCAATTCATTTTAACTACACATTGTTTTAAAGGACAGAGTAGACTAAATACTACATAGACTGTATTATATAGAAGCAAACAAAAGTCGGAGTCTATAGTATTGCACGTACATAGTTCACAAAATTATTATTGTCTGGGTTATTTAAAATTTTTGATAAAAACGACTGGTAAGCTTTCAAAACAAATAATGAAATATACACTGTACAGGGTGTGCATTTACATCTCTCAGATAAATTTTTTTTGACAAGCATAAAAAAAATAGCCCAGGCAAACCGCGTACACACACACCCCATAGAGTAAAAACGACGAGTGCGAATTAACGAACCAAAAAAAAAAATATTTTTATGTCGTTATAAAATCGCTGTATTTTGGTCGTTTTATATTTTTTTTTTTTAAAGCTTTCCATTTTCTCGAACAAAACAATGATTTGAATGGAAAGACGAACAAAAATATTTTTTTGTTACTTCTATGTTTTATTTACCGCCGTTTATAGCATACCACCTCTAAATTTCACAAAAATGTCTGTCAAATTTAAATATTATATTACGATAACAGTCTTTCGTTCAAGTATTCAGAGCTTCCGCTTTTAATTCGGCACTTTATGTATAGACAATGTATTTAATAGTGATAAAGTATGGTATTATCGTCTTCGCAGCGTGCATGCAAATACGGAGATTTTTTTTTTTAAGTTCAATACACGTAGACGTACCAAATACCAATCCAAGGCACATAAAATCGATATTTGGGTATATTATCCTTAACTATATGTGATAACCGACATAACATTGAAATTAAGTCAATAATATATTAGAATAATTCTATTTTCAATGACAGAATATAACAAAAAAAAAAAAAAACGAAAAGCTATAAATTAATTTAAATTGAAAAACCATAAAATGTAAATAAGATGTATGTATCAATATATGTATGTAAGTAAATATACGAGTTTATATAAAAGGATATATTTATCAAAGCCACAAGCATTTCCGAAAATGGTTTACGAGTACGTAGTTTCATACAAATAAACAGTGCGACAATATATATAATATGTAAAAGCCATTTCGAATCCGATAAATAAATTATAAAAAATTAAAATACTCTTGTATATCGAGAATTATATATTTCAACAGATATCATCAACCATTGGAGGAATATGAAAATATAAAATTTATTTCTGTGGTTTTGGTTTTTTACTCGGAATTGGTTTTGATAAATATTCACACTATGCTTATGAGATAAAAAAGTACAGATGACCTAACCTAGAACCTTAGAGAAAAAGATATTAAGAGAAATAATTTGCATGAGCTAAAAATGTATGAGAAATTCAAATCCATATTTTATACAAAGAATTTTTGCATTATAAAGAGATAAATATATAAACTATAACTGTCCCTATCTATCCTTTCCATTTCATATGGAGAAAATAAATATTCCTCCAAAACAAAACAAACAATTTATTATTTTGTTAATTTTTGGTTTTAACATGGAGAAACAGGTACTAAAGCAATAAGGTCTCATATCTATTAATATCGCAATCATATTGTAAAATAGAACAGGGGTGCTATTCTTGAAACATTACGAAAATTTTCGTAACCGAAAATTTTCGTAATGCTATTTTCGTAATAGGAATGGTGAAATCAAAATTTAGTATTCTTGAAACCATTACGAATATAACGAAGAGAGGCAAAAAGAAATAATAAAATTTCGAGAGAGAAGATGAAAATGTAAGTTCTTAAAATGGTATTCTTGAAATCCGGATTACGAAAATTTTCGCAACGGAACGTTACTAAAATTTTCGGATGGTTTTTTTGTTTCTTATTGCATTTCGTAATGAAATCATTTAGATTTTTGTTTTAATTATATTCATACAAAGACGTTCATAAAACTCAATAATTTCTGTTGATGGTTAAAAATAATATGTATTTACATTTCGCTAAATATTTATTATTTTATTAACACAAAAAAAAGGGTACCTATTTGTTTGTGGTATGTTTATTATTTTCTTAAAAATAAGGGTAATAGCTACAATACTAATTGACAATTTGGGATGTATTTTTAAATGTCGCGTGTTGTAATTGGAATTGGATTGATATACCGTCACAGGCGGCTAATACTAATGGTACCTAAAGTCATACAATCATACCATCATACCATAATAGTATCGTACGACAGTACGATCTAAAATCATATCGCCATAGAATCAAAGGACAATGCCACTACATAAACAGCCGTGACATCAGTCTAAACAGTCAAATCCCCAGGCGAATAAAGATTTTTATTTTCCTATGAAACATTAAAAAAATCATATTGGAATTATTTTGTGTTGTCTTTATTTTCAATTTAAATGAACATTTTTATTGATAAATATAAACAATTTTAAATTAAATATATCGAATTGCAGCTTGTCCACAATTTTAATTAAAATTAATAAAATTTTAATTCACAATTTTGCGTTTTAGTAAATTGATTTTTATTCTCAAACATCGTCAGCCTCCGTGCTTTTTTGTTAAATTTCATTTTGTAGATTACTAGATTAGTTTTATTACTTTACCAATGCTACTACATAAACAGCCATGATTTATAATAAAACTAATCTAGTAATCTACGAAAAGAAATTAAAAAAAAAAACACGAAGCCTAACGATTTCCCAAAATTTCTCTAAAAATCAATTTACTAAAATGCAAAATTGTTAATTAAAATTTTATTAATTTTAATTAAAATTCTGTACAAGCTGCAAGATAAACAATGTGTTTGGTCGTCAAGTGACCGGCCGGAAAATTTTGAATATTTAAGTAAAATTATCGCAAAAAATCCTTTAAAGTGGGTGTCTCATTTTCAAGTTATGGGCTCGATTATAATTCTGTTTGCGGTTTTTGAAAAGATGAAGTTTATGAGTCACTTTATTTGATAGTTTGCGCACTTAGCTAGGTTTTTTTAAAGAATGTAAAAAATTTCGGGAAAAAACCATTTTTTTTAGTAGAGAAAACCTCTACTTTTTAAAAAACTGAACTGTAAACCGTGAAAATGTCCCATTAAGTTAATTATTTTAATTATTATTATTAATCTACAGCATAATATCTACAAATTGACAAAACTTTGTTACTAGCTAACTCTTTAAAATACCGCGCAAAAATCACCTAGAGAAAGTAAGGAAATTAAACAAAAAAGATGTTTAAATTAAAGTAAAAGAAATAAAATAATACTATTTTATTAATAATCAATAAAAACAATTTTTATTACAAATTATTAAACATTTTTAATTAAATGACATGTTCGAAATGCTCTCCACTTTCTTGTAAACCAACAAGGGCTCTCCTGATCACACTAGTTGTTGTCCAACGCAATTGTTAAGGGTTGCCTCTTGTTTCTGCTGCAGCAGCGAAAATTCTTGCTGTCAGAAATAAAAATCTAGGGGCGTAAGATCAGGGGACCTTGGCGGCCAGGCTACAGGACCTCCTCTAACGATCCACCGTGGATTATTTTCATTCAAATTATCACGTATTATCTTTGCAAAATGTGCTGGAGCTCCATCTAATTGCAGCTGCATTCGCCTTCTCCTCAACAATGGCACTTTTTCCATGACAACGTGATTCCTGAAAATTCTAATAATACATGTTGATCAAGCCTGTTTATTACCACGTAAGGTCCGATAAGTTAATCGTGGATCATTCCCGCCCATACATTTATAGCAAATTGGCTCTGGAAAGCTGTCTCCCTTACGACGTTTGGGTTTTCGACCGCGCAAACATGGAGGTTTCTATAATTTGTTATACCCGCCCTGATGAAAGTAGCTTTATCTGTTTACAATATTCTCCTTATAAAATTGACATCACTTCTTTGCTGTGAAATTATCCAGTTACAAAAAACTGATCTGGCACGATGGTCCACATTTCCTAGATGTTGAGCACGACGGAAGTGATAAGGATTAAGGCCTTCTTGACCTCGATATGCCTAATCTAATAGACAGGCGGCTGATACTTATCGTAGGGTCAGCGCGTATTAATCGTAATAAATCCTCTTCCAACGTGTACGTTAATATTCACGCTGGACTCGTGTTGTTGTTGGAATAATCCTTATTCGGGGAAACGTCGATGTATTGCAATGAATGTCCTATACCCAAGTACTGGCCTGTTGGATATCGACGCCTGTATTTTTCGACAGCAACGCGTGCATTTCCATTACAGAACAGGTTTACAAAATGCATATCGGCTACATGAAAAGGTGGTAGATCACGCAAATGTGTCATTGTAATGATAAAGCGTTTACTTAACAGAAACTGTCCTTTTAATTTTCACACAAACTTAAAATTGTTAAAACACAGAACACTGAGAGTACATGTGTGACAGTGTCACATGATCGGTTAGCGAATAACAGAACTATTTATTATTACTTACCAATTTGAGTTTTCGATCATTTAAAAGATTTGGTTAGATAACATCACTATACCTAAACGGCTACAAACGCCATTTTTTTGACAAATTGGTGTTCGAATGTTTTATGAGTTAGGTAGTAACAATGTTTTAATAATTATAATTAAAATAACCATGCCATGGGACATTTATTTTTTCGACTTACAGTTAATTTTTTTTAAAAATTAGAGGTTTTTTTAAATAAAAAAATCGTTTAAGTAAAAAAATGTGATTTTCCCATAATTTGTTACATTCTTTACAAAAACCTGGCTTAGCGTGCAAATTAACCAATAAAGTGACTCAAAAGCTTTAAAAAACCGCAAACAGAATTAAAATCGAGCCCATAACTTGGGAGATATGATGAAAAATGTGAAAAGCTATCACCAACACACAAGGGGCACTTGCCGACGAAACAGATTGTCTTTAATTTAAAATTATTTCTATTTATCAATAAAAATTTTCATTTAAATTGAAAATAAAGGCAACACAAAATCCCATATAATTGTGTTTACATTCCATTGGAAAATAAAAATCTTTATTGCCTTAACACCACTACAAGTTTTTTTTTCATGGCTTTTTATGTAGTGGCATTGCATAGGATCATATCATCGTACTACCATACCATCAAACCATCATGCCATCATACACGACATAACATTATATCATTGTTCAATCGTACCATCATACAATCATATGTACCGCCGTACCATAAAAACAGATTTTTGGAAAAAACAAATTCTAAATCGGATAAGCGATTCTCGAGATATCATGGGTACAGACATCCAGACGTCCAGAAAGACGGACAGACATATTTTTTTTTTCTTTTTCGGACTCAAGGACTTTCAAAACGTCGAGATAAATGATTTTGGATCAAACAAATTTTTGGCCATTTTTGACAAGATTTCAATACATTGGTCTTTTTAGACCGAAGTAATTTTCCCTTTAAAAGAAAAAGTAGCATACACGATCATTTTTAATATATTTAATTTAATATTAAATAAATAAGCCATTATTGACAAAAATTCACAACAATTTATAATTTTAAGTAAAGAAAGCGTCCGCTTCGCTTAATATTCTCAGTTATACTAAACTAAACTAACATTTTTAATCATCTCTTTCGAAATCTTCTTAGTTTTTTATTCCTCTCTTCGTAATTTTCGTAATGGCTTCAAGAATACTAATTTATGATTTCACCATTACGATTACGAAAATATTGTGCATTACGAAAATTTTCGTAATGTTTGAAGACAGGGCATTTATAATGATAAAACAAAATTGTTCCAAATGAACTTAATGAATGATAAAATCACACTTTAAATTACACATTGCATTAATTAATTTCCAATCATTACAATTTTAACAAATAAATATAAAAGTTAAATAGGCAATATAGCTTTAAATAACATATTTTTGTTGTATTGAATCACATATTCCATTTTTGTCCGCTATAGCCAATTGTCAATTACGAAAAAATCTCTTACCCTTACACGTATTGTTTAAAATTAGAAAGTGGTCAAGCATTTAAAAAAATATCCCAAGATTTAGGTATACGACATGTAAATACAAAAATTTAGAAGAAAATATGGTTTTGTTCTAGTTAGGTAGTAAACAAAACCGAATGCATAGTTATGTACATACATCGTTATCTCGAAATAAATAATACATATTTTTAAGAACACGTGAAACAAAGAAAAAAAAGGTACCCTTTTGTTTTCAGTTTTTTATAAAATATTGAGAATAGAAAATATTGAGTTTTATGAACATCCTTATCAATATAATTAACACAAAAATCCAAATGATTTCATTACGAAATGCAATGGGAAACGAAAAAACCATTACGAAAATTTTAGTAACGTTCCGTTGCGAAAATTTTCGTAATTCGATTTCAAGAATACGATTTTAGGGTTTTCGTAATACTTTGACACTAACTCGCAATACGAAAGTTTTCGTAATGGTTCAAGAATAGCACCCCAGATCTATACAAAATCTACAAACGAATTTTATTTTCTGCCATAAGTAGAACCATCATTGACCTTTTATATTTTGATGATTATACTCCTTCTTTTCCTAACCAATTGAGATTATAATTATAGAATTGCGATCCTTGCGAATAAAACATGTTATTTTGTAGATTTGAAGAAACATCAAAATTGATGAATAAATTTGTTAATAATTATTAATTTTATCCATAAACAAAAATTCGTTGTATTCGTATTGAATAAAACAGATGAAATCCAGAGTATAAACTTTTCGCTCTTGCTCCCAATACATTTTTTTTCAGTTTGCTTTTGCGCTCTTACCCTCTCCTCTAATGATAAACACAAAAAAAAATTATTTCGCTCTTTCAAAGTGATTTAAATTTTTATTTTTAATTTTTATCTTAAAACTGGGAGCCCAAAAGTTGAAAATCTCGCTCCCAACCCATTCTGTAGAGCCATTGAAGAAACTACATTTGGGAGCGAAATTTTTTGTAAAACACGATTTGCTCTTTGAATATCATTAAATAAAGAAAGTTCGATAAACGATATTTAAATAAATTTTTGGAATGTGGTCAACTAGGATGGAACTTGGCTATTTCTTAACAGATTTTAGAGAAATTTGACATGCGCGATAGAAGTGGGATTCTAAAATGATTTCTAGACGAAGTCGTGGAATATTACCAATTAGGATGGAGCTTGACTATTTCTGAATCGATTGTGATGCAATTTGACACTCACAATTTGACTTATTTTGCTTTGATTGCGATTAAATTTCCCCGCAGATGTATAATAAATATATCAATATGAGTAACCTAAACAGGTTACGGCAGATGTAGGGTTTGCAAACCGGTTTAAAAAAAACGGTTTTTTTAATTCCAGCCGGTACCGCAATCCATTGACATTATTGAAGATCTTTGATATGACAGTGGAATTAGAACATACTTATTGAGAATTTATCAAGAAAAAAAATCCTACTTACCGTTTTCGAGAAAATGAGTGGTCGAAAAATCGACCAGTGGTCGAATGTGATATACAAAATTGTATAAAAACCCTATCTATTGGAAAATTCATCTTTTATTCAAACAATATAGGGCAACAAAATAAAAATAATAAATATTTATTTTTCATGATAGTTCTGGAAGCACTTAGAATGCAAATGCACGTTGCACTTTTGGCAAATAAATATAGTGTGTTTGTGACATTATTGACAGCGTCGTAGTTTGCCATGATCCGGTTTAGCTATGACATGGTCTCACGCGATATGTTGGTAAGGTGTTTTATATTTTTGGTATGTTTATTAGTATCAGCTGAATCTGGCACTGAATCAGTTGTAAGTAGCAATCTTTCAGTAAGTTCTACTTTGGAATCTTTTTGAGACATTGGCTAGCGTTTGACCTTCTTTGCGATCAAGCAATGGAGCTTCCAAGCGTTGACTACTGCACTATTCAATCCACTAATCCAGAGCGGCGATGTCGTGTAAATCGACACAACCCATCCACCATAGTCAGCAATAACATTTGCCTGGGGAATCGAGTCGTATGTTTTTTTCTTTCCTATTGAAACGACGCGCGTTTATCATTGACTCAATAAAGTCGTGATTGGTGCTTATTGTGACTTCTTTATTATCACTCCAACGAACAAGAAAAATTTGATTTGTTTCATCAAATAAATGATCTGTACTACTTTTAGGTAATTTTTTTTTTAGTTTTAATACTGCACCTCCCAAGCGGTTTATATGAATAGTGCCCATTGCTGAGAAATCCCTTTCGGAAAGGAGACACATTAGATATCAAAATATACATCGTGCATGTTTGAATTTTCTATCACATCAAGAAGTCGTAATATAACATCTGGTCCTAAACCAATCTGCTTGTTGTAATGGCCCGCGGATCCAATGAGATTTTATTTATTTATTACCAACTTATATATAACTGGTTACATTACTTAAATAAGAAATTTAATAAAATTATATAATGTAAAGATTACAAAGATTACCAATAATTCAAAAGAAGCTTCGACATCAATTCCTTAAATGCATTTCTAGACAGATTAAAGTCAAAAGCCGGCCGTACTTTATTAAAGGAAGCAGAAGAATGATAAACCGGCTCACATTTACCATAGTTTTGCCTACAAAACGGCAACTTAATTTGGAAATCTTTATCGCGCAGCACACGTAATGGAGTATATATATCAAGCAAACTCAAAATTTCCGAACAATCGATTTTAGACACCAATAAATCTCGAACAAACATTGCGCTAATTTCAATTCTACGAATAAATAGCGGCTCCATATTTATTAATTTACATCTATCTCGATACGCTGGGAATATGAAAGCAGGTACATTCGCATCTCTAGGCAACCTTCGTAGTGCGTACATTAAAAATCGCTTCTGAACCCTCTCTATGCGATCTGAATAGTTAATATAAAACGGATTCCATATTACAACACCATATTCCAACAATGAACAAACAAAAGAGACATATAAAGTTTTAATTACGTAAGGATCATGAAAATCCTTAGCAAACCTTTTAACAAATCCAAGCATAGATTTCGCTTTAGAAATGCAACCTTCAACATGTTTATGGAACGATAAATTCGAAGTAAAGGTTATACCTAAATCTTTAAAAGTATCAACAGTTTCAATACTACAATCATCAAAGAAGTAATCGTAACTAGTGGGTAAGACTACGCGGGTGAAACACATTGTTTTGCATTTGGAGATGTTTAGAATCAAATTATGCGATGTACACCAAGCCTTGAAGTTTGTCAGGTCAGACTGAAAGTCAAGTGCATCATTGGCGCAAGAAATAGTTTTGAAGATTTTTATATCGTCCGCATAAATGAGAACGTTGGAATGACTTAAACAGTTGACCACATCGTTTACGAAAAGAATGAAGAGCATGGGACCCAAATGGCTGCCTTGAGGGACTCCTGAAGAAACATCAATCACTCTTGAAGTAAAGCTGCCAATTTTCACAAATTGAGTTCTGGATTTTAGATAAGATCTAATCCAATCAACTGGCAAGTAGTTACAATTCAATGAAATAAGTTTCCGAAACAGCAAGTCATGATCGATCTTGTCAAAAGCCTTACAAAAATCAGTGTAAACGACCTGCACAATATTACCATTTAATAGAGCCCTTGAAATACAATTAGTAAACAAAACTAAATTAGTAATAGTTGACCTACCAGGGAAAAAGCCATGCTGTTTGGAAGAAATGAAAGTCTTAACATGAAAGAATAATTGATCTTTAACTAGTTTCTCAAAAAGCTTTGGTAAAATTGAAAGAATACAAATACCTCTATAGTTCTCGACATCGCTTCGAGATCCGGATTTGAAAATCGGCTTAATAAGTGAGCGTTTCCATGCAATAGGAAAGCAACCCTCAGCGAGACTTTTATTAAATAGTACGGAGATATGGGAAGAAATTACCTTACCGGTTAATTTTAGAAAAATGGGTAGAATAGAATCGAAACCGGCTCTTTGGTTAATATCAATATTAGACAATTCGGATAAAATAGTATCCACTTCCAGACGAAACATTGAAAACTTAGAATTACTTGCAACATTACTGAAATTACCAAGATTTGATTTCGAACTATATACACTCTAAAAGAAATCAGCAAATAAATTACAAGTATCCTGTATGTTATCACAGAAACGGTCGTTCAAATACATCGTAGAAGGGTAACCATTAGACTTACTTTTGTAGTTAACAAAATGCCAAAAATTATTTGGCTTCGATTTAATTAATGATTCAATTTCCAGAATATAACAGCTGTAAAGAAATCAGTTTAGACATATATACTTCTTACGTAATACATCAAACGAGTTGTAATTAACAACATTAGGATGCAATTTATATTTCTTGTGAGCCTTGTCCTTTCTATTTTTTAGATTTATCAACTCATTATTATACCACGGTTCCTTCTTAACGCTAAAAGCTTTCAGTCTAGGGATAAATTTCACAATACCTAGATTAATAATTCTATAAAATTCGATTAACATGTCATCAATACTATTACAAGCATAAAAAAACGACCAATCATACGTATCCAGAAATGCATTTAAAGAATTGTAATAGCCCTTTATAAAGTTGTAAGTCCATGAATTAACATTTTCTTCGACTAACTCGCAACATTCAAACATAACTGAAATATTCAGTGGAGAGTGGAAAATACTAGACGATCCAGCCAAATCCTCACACGTCGATACGGTCACCTCATGATCAAATGGTACAAAAGCCAGATCCAACACATTACCACTATTATTCGTAACACTGTTACATTGCTTTAACCCCAACGAAAATATTTCCGAGATGAAGTTATCCATTTCATCGTTCATGTTAATAGGAGTCAAATTGTGATCAACATACTCCCACACAATATCCGGAATGTTAAAATCTCCAAAAATAAATAGACGACCCTCCGGCTAAAGAAGTGGAGCAATATTTGATTTGACAGTGTCCACAAACCTATGATAAACTGCCATACTCGAATGGCAGGGTATATATGTAACACAGATGATCAGCGAATATGAATGGAATTGTATACGTACAGCAACAATTTCGGCAACGCAATTAGCCAACGTTATCAGACTGGATGAATATTTGTTAGAGACTGCGACTACAATACCGCCACCCTTCACCTCATATACGGTATGAACTTATAAATGTACCCATCGGAAGAGCAGAGACACCGTTTCCCTTTCATAAACATTTTACGTGAGTGACGTCCAAAATAGGGAATCATTTGTTCATCTATTGATATGTGAGGGCTAAACGCGCCAAATTTAATAAACTTTTGGTTCAATCGATGAAAATATGGTGTTATTTTAGCGAACTTATCTGATGCGTCCAGAATGTTGTTGTTACTTAAATACAGGTAATGTTTTATTATTTTAAATTTTGACCTAGATAAAGCCTGTTTTACAATGTTCACTTCCAACGAAGGTCGAGTGCTCCAATAATCATCAATTGTAGGTAGAGTGTGTTATCCTGATATAAATAAAACTCCTAGGAACCTTTACAGTTCAACGACCGAGCACACTTGTAGCACATTTAAATCATTCCTGTATCTGTTTGTTCCTACGTGTCTATGTTGAATGACTTCATCGTCAAAAAATTATTCAAACAATTGCAGTGGTCTTAAATGTTCCAAATCAGTGACCAAACTCGTCACAGTATTGTTCAATAGTGTATGATCAGGTGCCCTATTATATTGAATGGTACTGCCGCGTTTCTATTTTGGATTTCCGAATTCCTTAAGTGATTTGAACACTTTTTGATGTGTAAATGATTGTAGAACTGTGCTTGATGTACTAGTCGATGACTGACTAACAAATGATGAACGAGCATCAGGAGCAGCATAGTCATTTTTGGATAATGTCCATTCTAATTTAACACAACCGGCCACCTCATTCAAAGCACTTAGATCAACAGTTGGTATTTCCTCGTCGTCAATAGCTTCTTCATCAGTAACACAATTAACGATTTCTGGGGGACAACACACCATATTTACGATCTCTTCATCTCTATCACTCCACTCATTAATAATTGCACTAGCGTCAGTCAAAGTGTAATAACGCTTCCTCTCCATTTTGATAATGAATAATAATTTTAAACTTGAAATATAGTAAAATTTAAATTATAATTGATGCTTCACGTATTAAATATTCTAACATAATACTTAAAACTATACCCTCTTCGACCAATGGTCGATTTTTCGACCACTAATTTTTTAACTTTACTTGGGGTTTCCCGTTTTACTGAAAAAAATTTAAATTTATGTTTTTATGTTATTTATACCTTTCTTTTTACGATGTGCACAACGAATAGTAATTAATTTTTTTTATATTTATTTTAACGGTTAAAAAATACCACTATAAAAACGATATTGTGACCGTGACACCTAGTGTATAATAGAATAAGTTAAATTAATAGCTCAATGTTTAACTGTACTAAAATGGAATGTTCCATGATAAAATTGTTCTAAATGTTTCTACACTATTCTACTTCTAATGTTTCTACACTATTCTTTTCTACTGGAAAAGTCATGAGCTTTTTAGAAGTTTGGTTTGTGTATATAAAAAGGCGAACGAAGTCGAATTGGATTAGCAGTATTTGGTAAGCGATAGTGTGAAGATTAAAAAAGGAATTAAAAAGTGATTTAAAAAGTGTTTTAGTAGAAATAAAAATTATAAGTGTATAGTAAAATTTGAGAATAATTTGTATAAAGTGTTAACTAAATAAATTCGTTGGAGATAAATAAATTAAATTGATTTTGTATTATTCACAATCCAGTGATACGAACCTTAACTGTCAAGGCAAAAACGTAACAATATTTTTCTACTTGGTAGGGTTGTACAAAATATAAATAATTTTTAATATGCATTAGTGTTTTTATAAAAAAAAGGTAAACTTTGTTATTATTACAAAAAAATACAATAAATATAACTGTGAATAATTAGAAAAAATAACAAAGTTGTTGGTCGCAAAATCGACCAGCGGCCGAAAATGGGTTAATAAAATTAATAATAAGTTTTGCTTGTTGTTATGATTGCCCCAAATCCGAAAATTATGTAATGAAACTGATTTTAAATTTTGCTACAAAAATTGAAAATGAACTAATCGAAAAAATACCATAAAATCAAAACAATTCTATAAATTATCATGAACTTTTGATGAGTGGACAAGCTGCCAGAAGGGCCAGAAGATATCTGAATTTTAAACAATTGGATTTGAAATTTATAAATTTGGGCTTAATCTGCATACACGCAAGTTTTGATTCATATAAAACGAGAGAACTATTGAATCGGAAGCTGAAATTATTATATGTATCAACCACGGGTTACTCTTGGCGTTACAGACATTTTATATAAAAAAATCATCAGGATTAGTGAAAGCAACAATAGAAACTAATGAAATCAGTAAATCTGATTGTCTTCGAATCGGAATTCGGAAATGAAGAATATTATCTAGTTGAATATTCTAATGTTTCATTTAATTCCATGCATTAATTCAGTTCGTAATATTGTACATTTTTCAAGCGTTCCCATGTACGTATTACAATTTTACAGTAACACGTTAAGCAAAAGTTCAATGTTGAAATTAGACTAATTTTAGACCCTGTCCAACGAGTTGAAATACGTTACTACGATCTAACAATTTTTAAAGCTCATTGCATAAAAAGCACTGGATGATTACAAAAATTAAATATGCTCGAAGATATTTCTGAAATAATGCTTAAAGATATTTGTGATGCTTTGTCACCCGTGCAAGAAGCAGTGGAGGCTTTGGGGATGAAAAGAAGATACAATAATAAGGGCCATTCCGTCTTGGAACGTAGAAATATAATTTAATATCTTTGGCGAAGTATTTAAAAGACCCAAAAACCAAATCACTCAATCGGGAGTTTCTCTGCCATATTTGTCAAAAACAGAAATGCTTAATTTTGGCAAGCGATTATTGGAAATGTTGTTTCAAATAGAATCAGAAAGTTTGCTGGATAGTAGGGCTAGTGAGATTTACATAACAAATGTGTGTTATGATGTTGAAATGTCGCTTAATGATGTACTTAACTTGGCTTTTGAAAAAGAGTCTGTACAAAAACACAAGAAGCCGTTAAACTTAATACTTTTAGAAACGATTTCATTTTTTCAAAGCAACTGGGAAAAGAAAAACCACTTATAATTGCTTTTAAATTGCCTTACTTACAGTTAAACCAACTACAACCGACTCAGAAGGAAACTTTTTTGTATCAAGAAATTATTGCAATTAAATTAGAAGCCGCCTTATTAATTTTTGTAATAAAATATGAATTTGTATATATGAATTGGAATTGAAAACCAAAACTATGAAAAAATACTTTATTTAATGGCGTTTTTAGCGAGATAACACTATAAGTGCGATTTTATTAAAGAATACATTTTTTCTTAAAAAACCCGGTTTTAACCGGTTAACCGAATTTAAAATTTAAAAAAAAACGTAAAACCGGTTTTAAAAGAAACACGGTTTTTTTGCTAACCCTAGGCAGATGTATAATAAATATAACAATATGAGTAACCTCAAAAGCTTTTGTATGTGGCAGATTCCGTATGCATGAAGCAGCAAGCTTTATCTACTGTCAGGCAGATCGAAAATTGGTAGAGTACTGTAATTTTCATCCTATTTGGCGATATTTCAAAACTTTACGTAATAATCATTGTAGAATCCCATTTCCAACTCGGACGTCAAATTTCTCTAAAATCGGTTAAGTAATAGCCAAGTTCCATCTTAATTTTTCATATTTCTGAAACTCATCTAAAAATAATTTTAGAATCCCATTTCCATTGCGCATGTCAAATTTCACTAAAATTGATTAAGTAATAGCCAAGTTCCATCCTAATTGGCCATATTCCAGAACTTCATCCGTAAATCATTTTAGAATCCCGTTTCCAACGCACTTGTCAAATTTTACTAAAATCGGTTAAAAAATAGCCAAGTGTCACCATAATTGAACATATTCTAGAACTTCTTCTAAAAATTATTTTAGAATTCCATTTCGATCGCGCGTGTCAAAATTCACTAAAATCGGTTTAGGAATAATCAAGTTCCATCCTAGTTGGCTATATTCTAGAACTTCTCCTAAAAATCATTTTAGAATTTCCAACGCCTGTGCATCTGTTTGCTAACAAAACAAAGGCTTTCTAAAAAGAGAATTTTAAAAGGTTTTGAATGTAACCGTTTGCCGTAATAAGAAGAGCAAGAGCAATATAATAATGATGTTTTTATTCATCAGAGCAGAGCGTATTTATTTCCTCAATTTAGCTCAATAACAAAGAGCGAAAATATGATTACACAAACGCAATAGTGGAATAGCAAGAGCCTTATAATAAACATAATGCTCCTGTTCTTCAGAGCGATATTTTTTTTTTGTTACAATATCGCACTTTACAAAGAGCTTTTTAATAGTTTTTATTATCGCTCTTGAAAAAAAATTAAGAACGAAGAGCGAAATGAAATCCCATTTCCCCCACAAATTATTTCAATTTGTTTTCTATTCATCCTTTTCAATTTTTATAAAAAATGAAGAAATAGCAATAGCAACCAAGAAGGCTGGACTAAATTGAAAGGTAACATTTTCTGTGTATACATACCAATACCAAAATTATTGTTGAAATCGTCTGTCCAAACATAAATTGTTTGATCGATCTTGTATAATAAGGTATTTAAAATTCGTATGTAATAGGCGATCATGCGTTCGAGTATTTCTTTTTATTTTATTTGTCAAGGTTGTTAAAGTTTCCTAATTACTTCTTTCTAACGTTTAGAATATTGAAATTCTGTTTTGTTTCTACTTTTTGATTTATTTTATATTACAGTTTTTTGTTATTTTATGTATTTTTATTTTTTAAAATAAAATTTAGAATGAAAAATCTGAATTTTAAAAATGTCGTCAAGAAGGGTCATCGGAATAATGCCACATTTGGAAATACACGAAAATGAATGAAAATAATTAGTAACCGAATAATATGTAGTCGATATTTTTCCAATGTCGGTGTAAATAAAATGCATTAGAAATTTGACGAAAATTTCGGTAATTTGTATTTAATTTTTGAATCTATATTTCAAACATTATAAACATTTTAAATTAATTTTAAAAATTTCAAAGTTCATTTATTAAATAAATGTATAGGTGTAAGTATAATTATAAATATATAGTTTGGAAACTATAAATAGCTACTATCCCTTAATTATTCACTAGCATTTACAATTTTTAATCTTTTTGCAGCCTTGGTTGGGCCCGATCTATTTTGACATTTACGTTTTTTGAAATCACCTTTTAAAAGGAACCATTTAGAATTGTTTCTTGTTAATTAGTATAAAATATTTTATTAATTGTTTTATTTGTTCAAAACATGGATCATCATTTGTGTCGGTGGTGTGTGCAGTGAAGTAGAATCTCGCTGCACAACAGAAAAATATATACATACGTTGGTTTGTATAGTGCGATGGGGGCACAAAAATAAAATGAACAAAAATAAATTTAGCGAATGGCCACACAATGCATAATTTCAAATATGCGGCCACAAATTTATTTATTATATGTAATTCACAAAAATGTGGATAAAGTCCACCACCACTAAGCGCGATACTTTTTTTAAATTTTTTATTTATATTTAATTTATATTTATTTATAGTTGGTTTATAATTTATTTATAATTATTTTTTCTAGGAAAATATTCTCTGAAAAATGGGCGAGTATGTCGCGTCCAGAGTTGTAACGAGACTGTCTGTGTATATGTTTATTTTCGAGACGATGAACCAAAAATATGAAATGAATTCAGACCTAAAAACAGCGCACTGAAATAAAAGTAAAATTCAGCTAAAAGAAATAATTTGCTGATTAGTTGTGGATAACCACAAAAGATGGTGGTGAAATTATTTTGATTGTTGTACTGAAGTGTCCAAGAGATTCAGTACAAAATAGTGATGTGTGGAATGTATTTAAGTATGGATTTCCACCACAGAGTAAGTTCAAATCTACTCTATAGTTGTCACTACTAAGCTGGGTGAGGCTGTTCAAATACAATTATATTTATGTCGAAATGAGTTGCATTTCGAATAATTGTAGGGATAAACGAATGTAATAAATTCATTACATGAGCGAATCACTACACATACTTGTAAGTTTTTTACAAATATTAGACAAGTTACATTACTTTATATATACTTGCTCAAAAATATTTACAATTCTGAGAGCCATTTCAGCGATCTTCTCAGTAGGCGCTTTCAATGATCAAAATTTCTTATTTTGTTTTTCTGGCAGTTTTTCTGGCGAAACACTTCGGACGGTGATGTTAGGTAATAAATCGTTTTCTTTTAACAGTTTTGTTCTGCATATGCAGTATTTATTTTTTTATTTGCGCAGAATCCCGCATAATATGCTGCAGCATTTAATTTAATGATGTGTATTTTACAATTTATGTTCCATAAATCATCCTGATTCACTACTTCAGAATGCGGTTCTAGAGACCTTAGATTGGAATGAAAAAGTAGCTTAAAATGAAATTTTTAAGCAACCGATGTGATTCTAAGCTAAAAACCTGCAATAAAATAATAAACTTTGGATTATTGGAAGCGACTACTGAGAATTATGCCAAATGGACTCTCTCAAGTGTAAATCACCTTTCTCACATTCTGCACCCGACAAGAAATCGTCCATGTAGAAGTCGTTTATGAAATATGTATGTAAAATCTACGATTGTAGAGTCTTATGTTCTATTTGTGTTTTATGTTCTTAATAAAGCAAATTTGTGGTAGTGAGAAATTAACAACAGAGAGTCTTATTTGAAGAGAGTGAGAAAATAAAGTTATTACGGTTCTCCTGTATTTTCCATTTTTTTTTTTGTTGTTGTTTTGTTTTTTCAAAACAAATCTTCTTGAGACTTCTCGGTATTTTATGCTTATACATACTTATTGTGTAAGTTCAATTACCTCCAATACTGTTGACACTTTGTTTAATTTCACACTTTCGTTTACTTTCTTTTTCGTAAGTAATTGGTAGTTCGGATACCATTTAATCTCTACAAATTTCCCCTAATAAGCTGGTCTTTTAGCTTGCTTACACAAATAAATAAAATAAGTGCTCTTTACGGAAGCCTCAACTAAAATGATGTTACCATTGCAAAATTTATTTTTTTTATTCTTCAAAACGATGGCTACAAAAGGGTCTCACACATATTTGTAAAATTTTGTGGAAAAACGCAAACCAAAAATCGTTCAGCCCATTAATTCAATATAAAATGCGCGCTTTCAGGCCCCACAATATGTTGGCCTTGAAAATTGGCTGATGGAGAAAAAAGGACATTCAATCCATCACATTGCCATGAAACTTTCGATAAATCGAAGGAATTCAAGAAACAACATGTTTATTTTAGTCAACATGTTGTCAACAATTGGCGGACCTGAAAGCGCTCATTGGATGAGTGAAAGTAAATGTGGAACAAGTTGCCTTAGACTTTCTCGTCGTCGGTCGACTGTCTTCATTTCCCTACAAAAAAAAAATTTAAAATAATTTGGAAATATAAGAAAACCAAATACCCGTCGCTCGCGGAGTGCAAAAGAAAGAACAAACATGGTGCAGAGGATTAAAAGGAAGTCTTTATCATCAGTATCAAACTTACAAGCGAAAAGAAAACGAATAATTGATAAAAACTAACTTTTAGTAATAGTAATAATTTACGTTAAATGGATAGTGGCAAAAGCCCAGTGATCTGACAAAAACTACTTACAAACCCCAAAATGAAAAGCAAGACGCCCAGAAGTAAATTTGGGGTACGTCACCTCTTGACGATCGGCTTGTTGACCTGAAGCAAAAGCAAATTAACAAACAAGTGAACAAATTGTTTAGCCAGCTGAGCGCAAAATTAAATATCACTACTCGAAGTAATAAAATGAACAAAAGTATTGACGGCGCAATAGAAATAGCCATCGAAAATAAAAATAAAAGTGTTAGTACAACTAACACAAACAACAATCGAATCGGTGATGCCTAAGGTTCATCTACTGTCACTGCAAACTACAAACGACCTCGTAACAACTACGGTTTAAACTTGGTTGTCGACGATGACATCAGTAGGGATGTAAAAACCCTAATAAATAGCTCGGACTACGATTACTTAGGATCCGAAAGTGAAGAAGAAACGGAGCTGATACACCCGAAGCAGTTTAAAGAGTTCTTGCGGCAACAAAGCCGAAGACTATAAAACCTTCACCAATCAGTATAAAATGGTTTGATACCAAAACAATTAAACAGATCAAAGATATGATTATTAAAATGTTCCGAAGATTGTAAGAAAATGCAATCCAGTTTCGAACTGATGAGCTTATGATTATGAAAAAATCAATCTTCTCATCAGGCCGCGGCGACTGGACTGATTATACCACAATTTACATTCTATATATACAGAATGTGCTGTGCGTTAAGTACTAGCGAATCGTACTAATACAGATGAATTCTCTTACTTCTTCACAATATTCAAACAGCTCTATTTCTGTGTACGCTAATTTTAACTTTATTAATTTTTTGTTGAATATTAATTAATTCATGTAATATCTAATATGGTACCGGTGATTAGATTATTATTAGTGTGTTTCGATTAACACGAGAAGTATATTAGTATTTACGAACAGTAATTCAACGAAACCGACTAATAGACAGAATTCTATTTATTTAATTATATGATTATTAATATAATCCGAAGATTGTCCAGTCGCAGCGGCCTGATGAGACGATTGATTTTTTTCATAATCATAGGCTAATCAGTTCGAAACTGGATTGAATTTTCTTACAATCTTCGGAACATTTTAATAATCATATAATTAAATAAATAGAATTCTGTCTATTAGTCGGTTTCGTTGAATTACTGTTCGTAAATACTAATATACTTCTCGTGTTAATCGAAACACACTTATAATGGTCTAATCACCGGTACCATATTAGATATTACATGAATTAATTAATATTCAACAAAAAATTAATAAAGTAAAGATCAAAGATATCACAGGCAAACATATCTGGGAGGAAGTGGTGAATCTCCACTTCAATGAGACCAAGTACTCCGAAATAATGCTGTTTAATGGATGCTGTAACGTAAATTGGGACAAAACATATAGTCTAAATTGCACAATATAGAAAATGCCAGGCCCTTGCGCATGTGGCAGCGGGATGTCACATTATCTATAAATGCGTAAAGTGCTAACAAACACAATCCAGGAGAATGAACAATTTTCAAGTTCGATTCAAGTCGACTTATACGAAGCTATGTCAAGCATGCCTCTCCCAGGGCTCATGTACAAGAAAACTTCATCGCGACAATGGTCTGTATAAAGGAGGGATGGAAATATTATCTCCAGGTTTCCGTCTACGTACATAAGCTGGAACCATCAGACCTGTTGGGTTTGATGAACTCCCCAAGATATGGTTGTTTTCTGCGGGGATTTCAACGCTTACCACGCCTACAGTGGGTGCCATACTGAATACGCCAACGGTAGAAAATTGTTCGACTTTTTTTAGGGGAACGGTGTATAGATCTGTTTCCCTCCCCTCAGCTAGCACTCGGGAGAATGCAGTTTTGGATATGGTGGTCGCAAAGGAGGTCCATGTTGAGGACGGGGTGGATGTACTTTACGATTATTGCTCGGACCATCTTCCTATAGTTTTTGAGATTTCTGGTCGCTTCAACTTATGTCAGAAGGAAGAGGGTAATAGAGTGAGGGATTACAAGAATGATCAAATCTTTCGTGGAGATTGAACAGAGGGTTGCAAACTTCACGCACCTTGTGAGTAAGGCTACCGAAATTTTCGTGCCACTTGTTGAGCTTACATCCAAATACCTACCTGAAGCTGTTCTATAATTGATTTGTTTCAGGAACACGTGTCGCAATAATCGGCGTCATATGCCCCAATAGTACAGAAGCGCCTATATAAATCGAACAACCCGGCTCATACATGAGAAAATAGCCCTGTATCCACAGGACCAGGTTCGTAGAAAGCTAAAGAATATCGACCCCGACAGGACTAACTTGCGTAAATTCATTAGACCTAAGCTGGCTTTGGAAAGCCGGTATAGGCCTGGGATCGATCCTGCTATAATATCAGAAGTGATCGTAGATTACTTCGAGTCTATGTTTAGCGGTTCATCCCATGTTGGTGACCAGACCGTCTCCGGGACAACAAACAGTTTTGTTCTGGCTCAGCAGACCCCGTACATGTGCTCAGGGATAAAAAGTCCCCAGGTGCTGATGGTGTCTCGAATAAGACCATAAAGAACCTCTCTTTATAAGGAATTCTACCCTGGTTTGGTTATTAAACACCATTTTCACCCTCGTTTATTAACCGACGGGATAGAAGTTGTCGAAGGCTATTCCGATAGGATTTTTGGGGCCACTAACCATCTAATTCCTGCGAAATAATTTAGCTTTGTTCAGCACAAACCAACAACGGATGCCCTCATGAGGCTATTGAATGATACCTCCATTTGTTACAAATTATAGTGAATTTTAATGTTCCTACCTGAGTCTGCTTACTAAGACCCACTTGATATATTTCTATCCTCATCACAGGTACAGGAATAAATCCATGAAGGCTGAAAAGATCTACATCAATGGGCAGGCTGTTGAGGTGGTCGACTGAGTATTACCCTATCCAGGACTCTAAATTTCAGACAACACATAAAGAATATTAGGAGAGATTCAGCAATGGCGTTCAGAGTACTATATCCATTACTAAATCGCGGCAGTGGTCTAGACTTGGGTAACAAGCTCCTGATCTACAAGCTTTAAATTCGCCCACTTATTACCTATGCCTGTCCAGCACGGTACGATCTGTTGACTAAGGGCCAGATGACTATAATTCAGAGCATACAAAATAACGCCATTAGGTTCGTTTTTGATAGGTGGCCAACTCCTCCTATTTTTAAGCATTGCTATATAAAGTGAATCCAACACATGGCGCGTATCGAATATGTCGACGAATTCTTTGCCACGCTACTAATGTCGAATTCGATTATAAAAAATTTTTCACTCGAAGGGTAAAAATAGTACTTTGTTCGCTGTCAAACCGTCCCATTGAAAAAAAAAGGTGCATTGAGAGTGCAATTTTTGCTACTCTAGCTTTTTTGCTCGAGTAACCCCTCTTTTTACACACACCAACGAATATAACAGTGATATTTGGACGTAATGACATTTTGATTTGTCGTGATGACATTTTGATTTTAGGCGGCTATTATTCATGACATTTTGTGATTTGAATGGTGACATTTGGAATTTGGCCGTTAAATTATTCCAACACCGCCAAGCTTTACTAATTATAACACAACCCTCGATTTCAAACACCAAATTGTAATCTTCTAAATTTACATTTAGTTGCACCATTTATTTTTATTATTATTGATATTTTTCGGCCAAACACACACATACTCGTACAATTAAACACTAGTGCAATAAAATATTTTCATTCCATTGACGTTAAAAAATAGGGTACTCTATTTAGTGTACTCGAATGAGGGGAAAAATCAAACGAAACCGACAAAAACAACAAGCTGAACAGATGGCTCTCTTTTCAGGATGAGATGTTAAATAGCATCACGCACCAGTACTGACTCGGCTTATGGACATATAGCGAGAATGTAAAAAAAATGCATTAGACAGGCACAAAAGAACAATTATTTGGTATTATCGATCACAAACAAATGACCTGATTCCAAAAATATGCACTTTATCTCACACGCAAGAAAGAAAAAATATCTCCTAGGTATCACCTGTAACAATAAGTGTACAAGTGTTATTTTCGCTCGTGACGTTATTTATGGTAAAATAGATTGTGAGTACCTGGTTTCGTATTTTAATATTTGTGCTCCTCGACGAAACTCGCGCTCACGAAATTTGCTTTTTATTCCAACACTAAATAGTAACTCCAGCTTCCATAGTCATATTCCTTATATATGTTCCATTTACTTTCATATTTCCCGCGAAACAGTTAAGTTGTTTTGGGAGTTACTCAGTAGTGTGGTATACTTCCATTGATGATGTTGGATGTCTATCTGTATTTTATTTTTTGAATCAAGTTTGATAATTAGTATGTTAATTGATTTTATGTTTGCCTATTATTTTAAGCCATGTCTTAAATCATTAAAGTATTATTATTATTATTATTATTATTATTATTATTGTTGGAGGGCCATGCGAGCGATTAGCCACCTCGCACTGCGACCTAAAAGATCTATTGTGCTGGACTCTGCTTAATTATCCGTCCAGTCAATATTCAGGTTCGTAGTGAATCTGATAATACTGCCTCCCGGTACGTGAAACATACTATCTGGGCTTATTGCTCTCCCTCCTAGATAATTACTACTGCATGTAGTTCCGCTAGAAAGACAGTAGCATTGGAGTCCAAGGACTTCGAGAGGGTTGTCCCACTCCCGTATATTCCTACTCCTGTCCCGTATTCCGTTTGATTTTACTTTTACGAGTTGCCGGGAATTGCAAATCGCCTGTAGGTCACCCAGCTATATTAAGGCTAAATAAAACTGGAGGATGCCTGGTATCCAGAGTCCGCATATTTTGAACTGATTAACCTATCAGCCATTCATCCATCGGCATATGCTATTCCACCTTAGATTAGGGTTTTTTGTCAAGCTTTTCTCGTTTAGCGCCGTACTTTAGCCTATGCCAAATGGCCAAAAATGTGTCAAATGGCCTTAGTTACCAGTACTTGCCACGAGGAGGCAGTACGTACACTTGCGAATTGTGAACAGGTTACCTCTTACACAATTGTTCCCATCACGCGGTTGGCTAATGAAAAGACACCAGAACAGCTCACGTGATGCGCACCCTACTGGAAGGTTACGGAGCTGGTAGATTAATCTACTCAAATTTGCCCCCCTTCCCCCCCCCCCTCCCCCCCTAAAGTAGTAACGCAGTGTAAACCATTCTGAAATATTTTATTGATAAGAAATAATGGTCTTAATATTATTAATTATTAAATGAGTGAAATGGTTAGTAGAATTTTGGCAAAGTAGAAATTTTAGATAACCATCGGAATATTTATTTTAATAAATTTAATTATAACCCCATCCGGTACTATCCGGCAAACAAAACCGTACTTAGTATTTAGTCAATATACAAGTGTTGTTATGTATAACTTCAAAGTTTTAATTTTTTTATGCTGTTTGTATATTATAGGGGTTTTCATTTATGGACAATGTACGTTTAGTTCTGTTATTTTTATCCAACTTTTTTTTTATGTAAAAATTAAAACCATTGACCAAAAATACTGTACTGAGTGTACATAGACTCGTACCAGAGAATCTGATACGAATATAATGTATAAATAGTATTTTTATTACCATTATAATGATACCGACATTGTCCATGGATAAAACAATGATAAAACTTCAAAATATAAATACAGAGAGTTTATGTTTAGCCGGACCATATACAGCATACACATAGTATATAGTTATATAAACAGTGGGTAAGTACATAAAAATAGGAAATTACCACAATTGAGCAAAAAAAACAAGTTTATGTTTGTTTATGTGTTTATGCTAAAAATGACATAAAAAATATGTTTTTTCCCTCCACAAATATTTTAGTTTTGTTTACCATAAAGCTTTTAAATGTACAGCGCTTTTATCTAAAAACAGATTTTACAGCTTTTCAAAAAATAATTATTAGTTTTCTCATTGAGGGTAATAAAATGTGTAATGTCGCTATTAGCCACTTGTACCTTCACCATATGTACCGTCCAATCTTAAATAATAAATCATCCCCGGCTTTTGTGTATGTACAATTTTTAATGTTTCGCCATAATTATTAACTCAAAAATAACGTAAACAATTCAAAAAAATAAAAAATTTAACTTTATAGGTCTTAAGAGAACTTAATAAGTCACGCCTCAAACATGATAAAAATGTAATTAACATTAATTTAGAGAAGAAAATGAAGATTTTTTCTTGTTACTTGCTATATTCTATTTCATTTTCTGTAGGAAATCACGTTTACCTGCCTCCAATTAATTTTCGTTTATTTTTTTTTCGTTTCTTAAACTTATTTTTGTAGGTTAAGAGGGAGAGGAAAAAAAAGTTGAAATATAATTATCTCTAGCTTTAACGCGTCTATCTGATTCATAATTTAACTTTACAATAAAAAAAAAGTTTGTTTCTGTTCAACTTAAGAGGGTGATGAAGATTTCAACTTTGGATTGTATTTCTGGTTTTTTTAAGCACATGCTACCATGTACATGCGGGTATTCAAAATTATATGAATATGCTTGGGAAATGTATAACATTAAAATTAGAGAACTCTGATCACATTTTTATCTTTTTCGCATGTACAATTTTATTTTTGAAAATTGTCGAATTTCAAGGAATTTTTATGTATGGTCTTATGGTAGTGATAGTATTTTGTACAATCTAATTACATTGGATTTTATGTTTTAGAGGTATTGTTAGGATTTTAATATTTCTTAAATGTTTGAACTCAGAGTATTCATATTCCATCTATAATACATCGTTATTATTTTTTCCAAGGAGGAGATTTAATAAATTCGAACTAATTTGTATAATTATAAAAATTATTAGGTTAATTTGGTTCAAATTTCATTTTTTGGTTAAAACTCTTGGCAATAATAAAAGCGACTAGGATACCCTGTTAAAGTTAGCCGAAAGTTTCCAGCCGAAAGTGAAAAGTCAATAATGCAGATTATGTTATTGAAATTCCAACCGAAAATAAATCCGCCTCTAGAGTGTTATGTCTGGAGATGGATTGCATTGATGTGACTTGTCAATAACTATCGCAGGAAAAAAATTCAGTTCAAGCTTTCCGTGGGAAATCTCGGAAAATTTGATTTTCCAAAATTTATTAGAAAATTTGTATAAAAGTAGCCTCTAGAGTGATATGTCTGGAGATGGATTGCATTGATGTTACTTGTCCCAGATTACCTGGATATTGAAATGCTCACTTATCTCATTTAGAGATGAGTGACAACTCAACGCCACCCGTGACGCCAAAGGCACCGATTCTAACGACCGGATCGCCGCTTGACTGTCCACATAGATTGTGATATCGTCTGAGGATAACACATTATGCTTCAACCACGTTATGACCTCCTCAATCGCTACGACTTCAGCTTAGTACACGCTGCAGTTCTCAGGGAGGCGAATAGAAATGTTTACATTTAATTTGTCACAGAATACTCCAGATCCCACATTGCCGCCTAGGTTAGAGCCATCTGTGAAGAATAGCAACGCTTCGGTTTCCGATAACGGTCTATCCCGCCAGGATTCCCTTGAAGGGAAGGAGGTCCGAAATCGCTTCTCGAAGCGTAGAGTAGGTTTAATTTAATCAAGATTCGCCAGCTCATCCTTCAACGATCTAACAATAGTAGAGTGTCCTATACTAAGACACCTCCACTGAGAGACGGCTGCAAGTCGTACAGCCGTGTTTGCCGCAATCTGTTTGCCAAAAATGTCGACCGGAAGAAGGTGCAACATAACCTCTAAGGCACTTGTGGGTATCGACCTCAATGCCCCAATAACAAGCATACAGGCCGTTCTTTGCACTTTCTCAATCTTACTTTTATAAGTTACCTTGTCCTGAGCTGACCACCAAACACCCACCCCGTACATGACTACAGGTCTCACTACAGCGGTATAGAGCCAGTGTACCAGCTCCGGCTTCAGACCCCATCTATGACCAATGGTGTTCCTACAGGAATACAAAGCTATAGTACCTTTGTTTATTCTCTCCAACATGTTGGGCTTCCAACTAAGCTTACTGTCCGAGATAATGCCCAGATATCTAGCTCTATCAGTAAAAGCAAGTATCGTGCCATTTAAAGTAGGAGGGACAACTACCGGGATTTTGAATTTCTTAGTGAAGAGTACCAGCTCTGTCTTCGACGGGTTAAAACCAACTCCATATTTGCCAGCCCATTTCGTAACGATGGTAAACGCATTATGCATTACGTCTACAATCGTGCCCAGGAATCGCGTAAGCGATAACTTCAATACACTCAATCTCCAGTTCTAGTAGTAACCCGCTTACCACTATATTCCAGAAAAGAGGGACAGAACCCCTCCCTGCGGGGTTCTTCTAGTTATTCGCCTTTTGATGGTGGAGTCCCCAAACTTCGAGCTAACAATCCTGCTTTCCAGCATATAATTAATTAACCCTACCAGCGGAACGTCCATCTCCAAAAATGACAATCCCTCCTTGATTGCCTCTGCTTTCACATTATTAAAGGCGCCGTCTATTTCCAGGAAGGCCACCAAGTAGAATTCCTTCGAATTAATCGATTTCTCAATCGTACACACCAAGGCATGCAGAGAAGTGTCACAGATCTACCCTTTGTGTACGCATGCTGAGACTGTGACCACTTCCTGGCACCTATTTTATCTTTGATGTATACATCCAGCAGCCATTCCAAGGTTTTCAAAAGAAAAGATGATAGAGTTATTGGTCTTAGGTCCTTAGGATAGACATGTGAGCGTTTCCCCGCTTTCGGTATGATTACCACATTGACCTCCGTCTAGTACCTAGGAATAGAGCCCACCTTCAAACACTGTTTTAATATAGCTTCCAGGTAGGGAAGAATATTTACTGACTTGTTTTGAAGTTCCGCTGGTATAATTTGATCCGGACCAGCCGATTTAAATGGTTTAAAACCCCTCAGTACCCATAGGATCCGTTTCCTGGCTACGATATCCTCTGACTCTACGATATCCGTTTCCTGGCTACGATATCCTCTACGTACTGACGTGCTGCACAAAATGGAAATGTATGTGCCCAACTACTAGTCATATGGGTGGTTTATACGAAACGAGAGTCAAATCAACCAAGAATCACTTACGACGATGCATTGGTTCGGCAGTACTTACCTTCGAAGAGTATTACTCTGTTATGTCAAGTAGAAGCGGTATTGCTTCATTGGTTTCCATTGTTTGAAAATGTTCTTCATATTGGCTTGCTTCTCTCTGAATTAGTAGTTGAAACATGTCACCTAACACTAGCCCTGTTGCGTCACCAATTCCCCGCTTCGTTCTTGTTACTTCTTTATTAGATGAGAGTTGTAACTGCTGCGTAGTTGCTGAATTACTGGTTCACAATTGAATTTCTCCAAACTTGTTGCTGAATGTATTTTGCATACATAATTGCAAGGCCGCTAATGAGGCGGCCTGCTTGAGTTGCTTCCCCCCAATACGCATTCAGATTATATCGCACAACTAAAGTCCATCTCAGGACAGGTCTATCTTACTTATTTCCTCAAGAAGATACCATGTGGGATGTTTGAAGTTCTCAGTCTGTATCGGTTCTTTGGCACCGTCAATGGAACAGCAGACGCTCATTAAAGCCAACAATGCCAGATGAATATTGATTCCCCCTTTCGCCAGTTTTCCTATGGTTGCCGCCTGATTGTGGTGTTGTTGTTGTTAGATGTTGTTGGTTTTACTTCTTCAGCTTCGTTTGTGTTGTTTATTTGTTGCGGCCAAGAATTATCTTCTTTATTTGGTATCTTGCAAAGTTTAGTGATTGGTCGTTTATAGATATTCTGGTTGCACTTTTTGTTGCAATACGAACTAACCCATCTGAGCCAGTATGAACCTCATGTACTCTCCCCAATTTCCAATGCGCGGGAGGGAAATGTTTCTTCCTTCATCAGAACAACATCGCCATCAGCTATTTTGGGCGTTGTTGCAACTGCTACAGATAGTCCCTTGACCATCTTTCCCAAAAATCGTCTACAATCTATTGTAGTAGATGCCAGCATGTCTCTAGTGAGTAAATATTTTCATTATTCTCAGAAACTGCATTCATAAGCCCGCCTGTTAGAAAATGCACAGGTGCCAAAAAATCCAAGTTTTCCGGATCGTCGTACAAAATCGTCAATGGTCGAGAGTTTAAACATGCTACTATTTGGGCTGTCATTGTTGTCGCTTCTTCAAATGGTGCGGTCTGCCCTATGACCTTCTTCATGTAAGTCTAAAGTGACTTTACTCAAAAGTAAGTCCCTTTGCAGGTCGGTAAATCGCCAATTAACACGCATTTCTGTATAACGTGGCGTGCCAGATTTCTGCTATTACTGATCCAGAATTTATTACGAACGGTTCCCAATATTATTTGTACCCCACTATGAAGTGTTATGTAATAACACCCCCCCCCCACACGTAATTGTAATATCCCATTCTTGCTGATGACTGGATTTAAAGCCGATAGATAGCTTGAATTTCTTATCCAATATTTGACCTTTCATCAATGCCTGAAGTTCTTTGCGGAAGTACCGATGTTGTTCAATCCTAATTATCTGGGCTTCTGTTAGCTTCAGTTCTAGTATTGTCACTTCCTTCGACTGTTGCCATTGTTTATGAACATGAAGGTTTATGAACCGTTGGCAGTATACAAATATACGCTTCAACTTACGAATGCTTGAAATTTTATCGATTAATTCATGTAGTGTTATTGTGAGACAAATGGTATCTTCCGCGCTATCATTCCTTGTCGTTATCGGATTGTACCTGTGGACCCTTGAATATAGGTGTTGATGGCCATGCGCCCGCATTTTCTTGCAAAAAGGTTGGTCCCGTCCACCATACTAAGTTTTGTGGCGTGATGGTTACTGAAAAGAAGTTGCTGATCCTTTTATTGCTAAATCAGTTGGGTTTTTATCTGTTGGTACGTAATTCCATTGTATCTGTGGTAAATTAACTCTAATCTGTGATACTCGATTGGCTACAAAAGTTTCTAACTTTGCGATGTCAGCTCTTGGATGGTGGAGTCTGGCTAAGCGAACATCTCTGTATCTTGGTAGTTCATGGTGTTCTTGACATACACTAGAGGTCTGGATAACAGATGCGCTACATTTAGTTCCAGCCGTGGAAGTTTTCTTTTGATTAGAGCAAGTCTGGTTTTTGCTACTAACAAGCTTGTTGTAATTTTCTCTAATGCGTTCGTGGATCTTAAATAAACCACTGCTGCGTAGGCTTGTTGCGAAGCATCAGCAAATCCGTGTAACTTCAATTTTTGTGCTGACGTAGTTCTAACCCATCTTGGTACTTTTATTCTGCTTAATTTCCCTAATTCCGTCTTATATTTTTTTTATTTTTGTTCTATGTCTTCTGACAGCTTATCATCCCACCATATATCAGATCTCCAAGTCTATTGCATTAACAACTTTGCTGCTATCGTTATTGCTGATAGCCAGCCAACCGGATCAAATAGTTTTGAGGAATCGAACAATAATAGACGTTTCGTTGGTTCCCCTTTTGAAAGATTCAGTCTGGTCATGTCGAATTCAAACGTGTCATCTTCAGGATTATAGAGAATTCCAAGTGTTTTTATTAATCATTCCTTTTGCTCGTTGTTGCTCTGGAACGTTCGTCAAGATTTCAGCTGAATTTAACGAGGTTCTGATGACTATGGTGCATCCAGATTTGACGGAATATATTTTCCGCATCTGCTGTTAATACGAATTTGTGTGTTCGCCATCTCTGGATGATACAAATTAGGTCACTTTCAATTTTGGGCCCGTTCATCATTATGTCGTTCAGGGATAGTCCCAATGAGGTTTTGCTGAATGCATCGAATACTACTCTCAATTTCGTGGTCGTACTATCGTGGTTGATCACTCCATGTTGTGGTTTGTGGTATATCGGACTATTACCTTGCTCATTTCTCACTAACTGCATATGGCCTTGCCTTAGATAATCTTCCATAAATTCGTGTTAAAATTTGGCGAATGGCTTATCCCTTACAAATTTCCTCTCCATTTGCATTAACCGTGCTACTGCCTTCTCTCTGGATTCTCCTAGTAAAGACGGTTGTACCTTTAAAGGTAAGTGTACCATATATTTTCCATTTGTTAGCCGCGCTGTGGTCTCTGTAAATAGTTTTCTGCGCCTGCTTCCTTCTGAGTAGGTATTTTTTCTTGCGGAATGGCATCGTTTTCTATTAATAAATCTAATTATTGCCCACTTGTTTTAGTTAACGCCGATTTGTTGTAGTGTGGATCTGCAAGTTGTAAATGCTGCAAATATGCTCATTTGTTGGTGTCAAAGTCAATGTCTGGAGCGTTGTCGGTTATTTTTTTAAACACCATTGCCTCAAACTTCATCACAAAGGAACTTTCAAACCCATCGGATAAAGTTAGTTCGACTTTGTGATTTCCGTGTCGCTTCCTCTCCTCCCATTCCTGATATTTTAGTATGGACCTGTCTTTGCCTCGCCCTAAGAAGGATTGCTGCCTTTGTGGTGATAAATGACGCTTGAGAGCCTGGATCAATTAATGATCTGACGAACATGCGATGGACCTGATTGCATTGTCACATAACTCTTAGATACCTGCTGCTTGTCTGCTTTGTAACCGATGCGCAGTCCTGTATTATGCCTTCCATTACATATGGTACATTGATTCCGTTGCTTACATGCATTTGTTTCATATTCCGCTGCTAAATAATTTCTGCATACCTTATATAGCATCGCTACCTGCGATCTCTCACGGGAGTTTAATTATCTGAATCCTCCGGATTCATTAATCTTATGTCTGTCTCTACAGTAGATAAGGATACTTGTTGTTGAAACAAAGGCACGTTTAACTGTTTGACATTTATTTTCTCTTGTTGTTGTGGAGTAAACAATGGCTGCTCAGGAATCCGTGACCAAATGAGAGTATAATCACCCTATTGACTTAACATAGTAATTAACGCTGTAACGCATCACCAAAGTGGTAGTGGCCGAGGAAAATAGGTGGTAATGTTGATTTCATACAAAAAAAAATTCTTATAGTACAAAACTATCCAAAGTATGTTCTACCTGTAAAAACATACTTTTAAATAATGTTTACCTGTTAAGCATGTTCTGCAGCTGTTTAAATTAAAAACCAAATGTTACTTTTTTATGAAAGGGTTTTAAGTTTATACAAAATAAAATTGCCTTTAAAATATTGGACCAATTTCGGAACATCACGTTCCATAACCCACTTTTTTTTCATAGAATTATATTTTGTTATCGAAAGTACTTTTATTGCTTTTGTTTTGAACCCAAGGTTAAACCTCGCGCGTACTTAAAAAGTCGTTTAGTACATTTCTTATCATCACTTATGTTGACCTTTTCCGTTGGGTTGACAATATCATTTTTGAGCTTTATCGATTTTTGTGAAGACCTTGGTTTTTTTTTTTGTTGTACAGAACATGTCGAAAAGTCACAAAAAACCTTTTTTTTTTTTTTCGATTAAACCATAAAATATTAATTTTTTGTCTCTTTGCTTAATTCAAGGAAATTATACCCTTAGGATATACCGAGTATTCTATATAGATATAAGATTAATATAAGAACAGAGATTCAATTTGGCGTTTAGTGAGTTTATTACCTAATATAACAAGTAAAATAAAGACTAAACGAATTTCATTTAGATTTCCTGGAAACACCTTTAAAAATTATCTCAATTTCTACAATATTATAGCCAAACAACTTGATTTTACAATTCTGTATACGACAAAAGGAAAATTGTAGAAATATAAGAGACACAAACCCGTAATATTTGTTACATGAGCAATAACCTGAACTTTGGGAGGAAAAAAATACTCCGATAAATAGAGAAAAATGAAATTTATATGCTTTATAGTATTGGTTCTGTCGTTGTTCTACTTTAGCAATAATTGGATGTCATATTAAATGAAAACAACAACAAAAATTGTACAAACGGGAAACAGTGAAAATATTTTTCATTATTTTACAAAAAAGTTGGATTTATTGTGCATGTAGCCCCGGCATGATTGGTAACATACACCATTTATATTACATTATGATAATACTTGATTTCTCATTTGGCTGCTGTGTTTTGTTTTAACGAATTTACCAAGAATTTTTATTATCCGCACATGATAATTAGTGAAAATACGTAACTCAAATACAAAAATATAAAAAAATAAAAATTCACCATGGATAAAAAGAGATATGTACTAAAAAAGTTCAACTGAAATTACCAAATACGTATAGAATATGAAGTATAAAGTCTTTAGATATACTTTCAAGATAAGATGATAAAAATGTTCATGATTCTATTTATGTATCAACTGATTGTTAGTGTAATCATAGAGTTACTACATGTACAATACATATCCATAAATAAAACAAGAAAAAATGTTATCACTATTTTTATTGGAATCATGCCAATTAGAGTGAATTTATTTGATAAAAAAAAATGGCAAAGTTTATATTTTTCTGCTTCTCTTTTTGATTTAGTTTCTAAAAAAAAAAAAAAAGTTTAATTATTTTAAATTAAAAGAACGAACTACAAAAAGATGCTTGCTTGGTTGTTGTATTTTTGAACAATTGAACTTGCTATTGTTAGAATGTTACAAATGTATATTCTATTTAGAGAATTGAATCTATTTTACTTCTATATGAGAATATATAAAAAAGTTTTAATTTATACAAGAAACTTAATGAATTTATATCCTGGGGGGATTCTGAAATTATTACTATGTGAGATGCGAGCTGAGCTACTTGTTAGTTTTACTTGTAACTTTGTACAGACGGTTCTGAATTACATTCAGAGGCACCGCAGAGATCAAAATGATGATAATTCATTAACGCGTGGTACCGTTATATCCCGCCAAAAGGGGTAAGGTTTCTGGAAAGATGTTCAAAAACAGAATAACGCTAAGGAAAATTAGGCACGTGGGTAGGGCCTGTGCATTTTGGGAGCCAGTATTGAAAAATAATATTATTAACAGACAAGTTTTAATTAAGTGCAATTCTTACCTGCCTATTTTCACCTTGCATATTTTTATCAAAAAAGTCAAATTATTACAAGAGGTATCTAATTGAGTGTCTTATAGCCCTTTCCGGTTCAGTCAACGCAATTGTCATTTTTATATGCAATATAGATCAAGGAAGGGAGACAAAATCCCGAGAGTCAAAATCCCGTGGGTACAAAATCCCAGGATTTCAAAAAATTCCGAGAGTACAAAATCCCGAAGGTACAAAATCCCGAGGATTTCAAAAAATTCCGAGGGTACAAAATCCCGCGTATAAAACACCCCGAGGATATTACTTTCTTTTACTCTAGTAAAATCAAGTATAGTAATCATGAAAATTTTGGACCTTGAGATTTTTAGAGATTTATCTGTTTTGACGTCCCCTGAGTCCGAAAAAGTGGGTTTCGAAATGGTGAGACTGACAGACTGACAGACTCACAGACTGACAGACTGACAGACTGACAGACTGACAGACTGACAGACTGACAGACAGACAAGACTGACAGACTGACAGACTGACAGACTGACAGACTGACAGACTGACAGACTGACAGACTGACAGACTGACAGACTGACAGACTGACAGACTGACAGACTGACAGACTGACAGACTGACAGACTGACAGACTGACAGACTGACAGACTGACAGACTGACAGACAGAAGTCTGTCAGTCTGTCAGTCTGTCAGTCTGTCAGTCTGTCAGTCTGTCAGTCTGTCAGTCTGTCAGTCTGTCAGTCTGTCAGTCTGTCAGTCTGTCAGTCTGTCAGTCTGTCAGTCTGTCAGTCTGTCAGTCTGTCAGTCTGTCAGTCTGTCAGTCTGTCAGTCTGTCAGTCTGTCAGTCTGTCAGTCTGTCAGTCTGTCAGTCTGTCAGTCTGGCTGTGTCCTCTCTACAGCCCAGATGGTTTAACCAATCGAACGGAAATTTCAGATTTAAGCTTTTTTGATAAATTGGGAGGTTCCAGTGAATTTTACTCCAAATCGGCTAACTGGAAGTAGCCACTCCCTTGGTCCAGAAAATTTATTTTGCAAATATCTTAAAAATTATAAGGTTTACAAAAAACTATAAAATGTTTCCAAAAATTAAAAACAAATAAAAATAAAAAAATAAAAAATTAAAAAAAAAAATTTAAAAATTATAAAAAACAATAAAATTTCTCAAAATTCTCTGTTCGTAAAAGAAAGTCGTGTGTTGGCCACACCTCCATTTTTTTTATTTGATTTAAAATTTAAATTTTCCTTCACAAGAAGGGTCAGTCGTCGGGATTTTCTCGGGATTACGGGGTTTTTTAACCTCGGGGCTATGGACCTCGGGATTATGGATCATCAAGATTTTGTACCCGCGGGATTATAAACCCTCAGGATTTTATACCTTCGGGGATTTGTCTCTCGGGATTGTGTCCCGCGGAATTTTGTCCCTCGGGAATATGTCACCAACCATATTAAAAATAAATAACAAATACTGTTGGTGGATCGTGACCATCACACATGTTATATCTGACCTTAAGTTAATAATAACATTTTTTTTTTGTTTAGGAAGGCAATAGGGGCCATATTAGAGCGACGATTAGTGTCTCTGTTTGCAAAGTTTGGCACACAATTTTGAATTACATCAAGAAATATCCACTTTCATGAATGTCACGGCAGCCACATTTCCTAATCTAAATCGATAATTTGAACTAAATTTCAGAGGGAAGAATTTATGGAGTTACTGGTTTTGAATTCATGGTCACTATGCTTATTCGGGAACAATTATCTTTAAAATTTCATTTTAATCATAGGTTAGGTTAGGTTGGAGTGGCTGCTTAGGCACACTTAGACCGGTGACGGTCCATTGTAATACCACATAATATATCCCCTTTACCCCTATTGGAACCATTTCTGAACTTACCTAAGTGTTTGTGCCTTCCGAGTGCCAATGCTGGACACGAGCAAAACAAGTGGACCAACGTCTCTTCCTCCTCCTCGTCCAAGTAGCTTCTGCAGTCATTTGCCTCCAGACCCAACCTTCTTGCATGTTCTCCAAAAAGGCAGTGTCCCGTAGGAGCTCCTACAACAGTTCTTAATTCACTCCTGCGTAGGGATATTAATGCCGTAGTACGCCCCAAGTCGAGCTTTGGCCAAACTTGTCTTGCAAATCTACAGGTGAGGGTGTTAGACCACCTTCCCCCGCTGAGAATAGCGCCTGCTTTTCAAGTGCTTGTCTCAGCGCTGTGATAGGCCTTCTCAGACTTGCCCTTTCTGGTTGCAGCTGGAGAGTCGTACCATAGCTAGCAAGTTCATCCGCCATGCAGTTCACTATGACGCCATAGTCTTACCATGCCTAGCAAGTTCATCTGCCCTGCAGTTCCCCATTACGCCCGAGTGACCTAGGACCTAGATTATCTGGATATTGAAATGCTCACCCATCTCATTTAGAGATGAGTGACAACTCAATGCCACCCGTGACGCCAAAGACACCGATTCTAACGGCCGGGTCGCCGCTTGATTGTTTACATAGATTGCTACGACTTCAGCTTGGTACACGCTGCAGTAATCAGGGAGACGAATAGAAATGTTTACATTTAATTTGTCATAGAATACTCAAGCTCCCATTTTGCCGTCCAGATTCGAGCCATCTGTGAAGAATTGCAATGCTTCTGTTTATGATAACGGATTCCCTTGAAGGGAAGGAGGTCCGAAATCGCTTCTCGAAGCGTAGAGTAGGTTTAATGTAGTCAAGATTCGCCAGCTCATCCTTCGACGATCTAACGATAGTAGAGTGTCCTGTACTAAGACACCTCCACTGAGAGATGGCTGCAAGTCGTACAGCTATATTTTCCGCCATCTGTTTGCCAAAAATGTCGACCGGAACAAGTTGCAACATAACCTCTGAGGCACTTGTCGGTGTCGACCTCAATGCCCCGCTAACAAGCATACAGGCCGTTCTTTGCACCCTTTCAATCCTATTTTAATAAGTTACCTTGTCCAGAGCTGGCCACCAAACACCCACTCCGTACTTAAGTACAGGTCTCACTACAGCGGTGTAGAGCCAGTGTACCAGCTCCGGCTTCAGACCCCTTCTATGACCAATGGCGTTCCTACAGAAGTACCAAGCAATAGTAGCTTTGTTTATTCTCTCCAACATATATTATTCGGCCTAAAACTAAGCTTACTGTCTAAGATAATTCCCAGATATCTAGCTCTATCAGTAAAAGCAAGTCTCGTGCCATTTAAGGTATAAGGGGCAACTACCGGGATTTTGTATTTCTTAGTGAAGAGTACCACCTCTGTCTTGGACGGGTTAATACCAATCCGCATTTTCTAACCAATTTCGTAACGATGGTAAGCGCATTCTGCATTACGTCTACAATCGTGCCCAGGAAATTCCTGGTAACAGCTAAAGCATCGTCTTCTGCGTAAGCGATAAATTCAATACCCTCTCTCTCCAATTCATTTAGTAACCCGTTTACCACTATGTTCCAGAGAAGAGCGGACAGAACGCCCACCCCCTCCTCCGCGGGATTCCCCTAGTTACTCGCCTCTTGATGGTGGAGTCCCCCAACTTCAAGCTAACAATCCTGCTTCCCAGCATATAATTGATTAACCTTCTCAAAGGAACGTCCACCTCCAAAAATGACAATCCCTCCTTGATTGCCTCCACTTTCACATTATTAAAGCGCCCTCTATATCCAGGAAGGCCACCAAACAGAATTTCTTCGAATTAATCGATTTCTCAATCATAAACACCAAGGCGTGTAGAGCAGTGTCCACAGATCTACCCTTTGTGTAAGCATGCTGAGACGGTGTCCACTTCTTGACACCTATTTTATCTCTAATGTATATATCCAGCAGCCTTTCCAAGTTTTTCAAAAGAAAAGATGATATAGTTAGTAGTCTTAGGTCCTTAGGATAGACATGTGAGCTTTTCCCCGCTTTCGGTATGACTACCACATTGAGCTCCGTCCAGTACCTAGGAATATAGCTCAGCTTCAAACACCCTTTGAATATAGCTTCCAGGTAAGAAAGAATAATTACTGAGTTGTTTTGAAGTTCCGCTGGTATAATTTGATCCGGACCAGCGGATTTAAATTGTTGAAAACCCCTCAGTGCCCATAGGATCCGTTTTCTGGTTACGATATCCTCTGTGAACACTGACAGTGATTCCAGATGATTTCTATTCACCAAAAGGTCTTCAAAGCTCCCTGGAAAGTGGTTCTGGAAGAGAAGCTCCAGAGATTCTCCACGAGAAGCTGTCCAAGATCCGTCTGGTTCTATCAAAAAACTGGGACTAGCTGAACTTTTGGACAGAAGAGGTTTCGAATACCTCTTCCATTTTATCACAGAAGATTCTCCAAGACCTCCTTTGTGCCTTTTTAAATTCTTTCTTATAAATTCCGAGTTTCTCCTTATAGAAGTCCCAATCCTGAGCATCCCTTGTATTTTTGGCTCTATTAGAGGCTGTCCTACAAGCCTTACGATAGGTTCTCAGTTCCCTGAACCACTATACTTGATTTTGCCTACCTCTAGGCTTAACTAGTGGGCAGGCAGCACGAAAGGATCGGTTGCATGCGCTAGTAACGCTAACCACCATGTCATCTAGCCAGTCTTGCTAACCCTCATACTCTCTTTAGAGGACTTGTCAGTGCCCCCCCCGTATGTCGGGCTACCGACATCCTCCTCCATCGGTACACCAGCTTCTACGCTTATGTGCCCCTCCTCATCTTCCAAGTAAATCCTTGCCAGACCGAGGTCGCTGGATTCACAGCTTCTTTCCCCATGCTGCTGGTACCTCCTTCATACCTGGGCGGGTTGCCACAAACTTCCAGTTGGCCTCTTGTACGTGCTTCCGCCATATCCTTTTTATAAACGTTAAGAGTAATTAACTCGAATCCGAAGTCAATTACTTCCTTCGTTTTGTGCAGGAGGGCAAGGGACTCCTTATTTATTACCATAATTGATAATTTCGAGCCCCCCTTCGCCTCCTCCTGCTTGACGATCTTCCAATTTCCGGTCAGAAGATTCGGGTTACTGGCCTGATTGATTTTAAAAGCCTCGTCGGGGCTAGCCGGTTCGGATGGCAGCCAGACACGTGCCCTCGGTCTGCTAGGAATTTCCTCCCGGCTAACTGTCGCAAGCTTTGCGCCTGGCCACACCTCCCTTACTTTGGCTATAGTCTTTTTATATAGATCCACAGATCTAGAGTCCGAGCATGCAGTCATCTTCACACGCCCTTCATACCATCCCGCATCTCTGCAGGATGGGGGTGGTCCTAGAATTTCTCCCAAGACCTTTAAAAGACGAGGTTGAGTGCATTATACACCAACCTCCATTTTTCCGCCGTGATGCTCCCATCTTCTTGACTTTCGTCAATGACGGCTAGCATCAACACATGCTCCCTTAGGACATTGCTGAACAGCTTTGTGCCTAATAGAGCTTGGCTTCGTGTCAGTCAGCAACTTGGCCCGCTTGCTGTCGACTACCTCCACCTCGTCCTGGGACCGCTGTCTTTTCGACACATGGTCCCTTTTCGAGCTTCCGCAGCCCACAGTGCTCCTTGCCCAAGCTTCTTATGTTCTCTGTTCTTTCGTGAGCTGCCCCTCGGGGTTCGCAGCCCACTTCTCGGGAATTCGAAATGCCGAGCGGCGATGTCTGTACCACCTTTCGCCGGAGGAATGTGTCTCATCCCACTTTCCTGTGCTGCGTTGGTACCGCTAACTCCCGGGGCTGGTCTGGTTTGAGATACCTCCCTTCGCTGATGCCGGCTTTTGAGGAGAGCCGGTACCCTTGGTTTTCTTATTGTTTGATCATTCCATTATGATTCCCATGAGTTTCGGAGAAATAAAGGTCCGCCTGCGCAGAGATCCGTATACGCAGGTAAGGCTATACACAACTGGAAGTCGCCAGTTATCCAGAGGGCTCCGTTCACGACCGGGCTTTGTTAAATGGGCTCCCAGCCTGGCAGATCGTCAGCTCGGGTCGCTTTACACCTTAATCCGGCCCATTTGCCATCATTTAGCGTGACCCGCCTTATACCTAAATCACTTATTAACACCCGCTCAATGAGCGTGGACCCGGAGGCGACGGCAATTATAAGGCCTATGAATTCAATCATAGGTAACCAGCTATTTTTTTATTTAAAATCACCCATATTGCATCCGCCGTTTTGAATTTAATTCTTGATAATTATGGTTCTGCAATTTTCCCCAAAGATAATTATGGTTCTGCAATTTTTTTTTTAATAATTATGAAACAATTATTAACTAAAGGTTATCGCAGCCATATTAAATCCTACATGTTCAACTATAAAATTCAGACCATAAATTCGTAATTAGCAACTAAAAAAAACGTGGGTACCAAGTATCATTACTTAATTATGATTATTGAACTAATGGAAGTTTTTGTCATTTTATAGACAATAACAACAGTCATTTGTCAAAATTGACAAAAATAAGCATTTCATTCCACAAAACTGGACACAAAAGGTTTCACCAAAATCCACTTAACAGTTGTAGAGTGAAAAAGGACTATTTTGAGAGATACGTATTACAATTTTTTGGAATTATTTGCTTTCCATTTCCAAGTTACATTTCTATTTCCTTTTCCATTTCATTTCCCTTCTCCATTTCCGTGTATATTTACGTTTCCATTTCCAATTCCTTTTCCCTATTTTCACTTTTCATTGCGTTTCACTTTTCAGTTTTCCTTTTCATTTTTGGCTTGTGATTTTTCACATTTCACTATTCACTTTTTATATTTCATTGTTCAGCATTTTTTACTTTTTACTTTTAATTTTGCACTTACCATTTTTGTTACTTTTTACTTTAAACTTTTCACTTATTACTTATCACTTTTCCCTTTTCATTTTTCTTTTTTAATTTTTCACTTTGCTCATTGCCCTTTACCCCTTCCCTTTATCTTTTTTACTTTTCAGTTCACACTTTTCATTTTGGTCTTTCACTTGGGATCCGGTCAACATGGCATATTTCAAAACGGAATACTTCAAAATAGAATATGAAAATATGACATATAGTACACTATGGCATATGGTACGTTACAGTTATGTTTCGAAACGGCATATTTCAGTATACCATATGGTACATTATGGCATAAGTTATACGATGGCATATTTCGATACGGCATACTATGGTACAATATGGCACATTGCAATGAAAATGGAATACTGAAATGGATTTTAGACGAAGTTCTGAAATATAGCCAATTAGGGTGGATCTTGGCTATTTATTAACTGAATATGATGAAATTCGCGATATGCGATGGAAATGGGATTCTAAAAAGTATTTCGGATGAAGTTCTGGGATATTGGCAATTTTGATGGAACTGGGCTATTTAAACTGATTATGATTAAACTCGACAAGTATGATGGAAATTGAATTCTACAATGAATTTTAGATTAAATTCTGGAATATGCCCGATAAGGATGAAACTTGGTTATTTCTGAACCGATGACGATAAAATGCGAAAAGTGCGATGGAAATGTGATTTTAAAATGGTTTTTATTAAAGTATTTTGTATTATCTAGAATGAACTCGTTTATAAGTATTTAAAAAATAATCTTAACCAATTACGGTGGCATTCAACACATTCGTCAAAAAATGGTTCTAAAATGTTTTTAGATAAAATTCCAGAATATGCTAAATTAGGATGTAACTTGGCTGTTTCTTAACCGGTTATTTGAAATTCGACAAGTGCGATGGAAATGGTATCTTAAAATGATTTGTAAATGAAGTTCTAGAATAGCATTAAATTAATCTGGAACTTAACCGATTATGCTGAAATGAATTCTCTTAACAGAATTTTCCTTCAATTAGTAGAATTTCTTTATTTATTTAAATTTGGCTTTCCCTATTGGAATTTTTCTTCAGTTATCAGAATTTTCTTTGGCTTTGCAGAATCCTCAATTCCTAATATTGGACTTTTCCATCTTTGTTCTAATGAATTAATTGTGCAAATTTAAACGAAAATTGTCGGAAATCTTATAAATTTTTAAGCAAGAATTAAGTTTCATTCTGAATTTTATTCAAAGGTGTAAATCTGTTCGCCGTTTTAAAACATGCAACAGGGTATCTTTATGCCATAGTGAACCATATTCCGTTTTGAAATATGTCATTTTGAAATATGCCATATTGAACCATATGGCTTTTTGGAATATACCGTTCTAAAATATGACATAATGTACCTTATGCCGTAGTGTACCATATGTCGTTTTAAAATATGCCGTTTTGAAATATGCCGTTCTGTCATATTCCGTAATGAAATATGCCACAGCGACCGGGACCCCTTTCACTTATCACTTTTCGCGTGTAACTTGTCATTTGTAGCTTATCATTGGTCACTTATCATTTGTCGCTTTTTATTTGTAAATTTTTACTTTTAATTTTAACGTTTCACTATTCACTTTTAACTGTTTACTTTTTACTTTTGATTTTTCAAATTCTTTTACTTTTTAATTTTCCCTTTTTAATTTTCGCATTTCACTTGTTCTTTTCACTATTTACGATTCACTTTTCACTCTTCACTCTTCACTGTTTACTTTTCACAATCACTTCTCATTATCACTTTCACCATTCTTTGTCTAAGCTTCACATTTCACTTTTTACATTTTACTTTGCACTTTTCCTTTTGCCTTTCCACTTTCACTTTTAACTTTTCATTTGTCATTTGTGGCTAATTACGCTTATTGTAACACTACATTTTTTTATAGAACACACTAATTTCAGGCGTACCCAAATGAAACGTTAATCAAGCGTATATTTGTTTCAAATATGTCTTCTATCAAAGAACCAGTACAAATAAATTGTGAGGGAATTATGACAATATCCTCTGCTAAACCCTATTTCCTCGGAGGCTGACGTTTTCTAAAAGTTGGTAATAAATGTAATAATAAACACTAATTCGGTTTGTTTATACAAATGACAAAAGGAAAGGATAAATAAATCAAAAAATTCTCGCATGCTTGAAAAGATAAATAGTGTCGTTACCACACAGACAAACAAACAGACAGACCGACATTGTGTCTGTATTATATTTTAGGTGTAAACAGAATTAGTGTGACGACGAAAAGCGACGACGTCCGTCAAATAAAAGCACACAGAACGCATGCAACGCTAACAGCGTTCGAGGTTAAAAGGCTGAATGACGCAAGGCCGAATGTCGAAAGGTCGAATGGGTCGGAAGGCCGATTGTCGAAAGACCGAATGTCGAAAGGCCGAATGTGTCAAAAGGCCGAATGTCTAATTGCCGATTGGGTCGAGAGGCCGTAAATGTTGAAAGGCCGGACACTTATTTGATTGAAATCAATATTTAAATTCATTTAATTTATTTCGTAATGTAAAATGATTTAAATAAATTGAAAATGCTTGCTAATAAATCCTGTTTGTATAGCATATTAATGTAATCAAATTTTGTCGAAAAAAAATTTATTTCATTTTCTTATTTTAATACAATTCATTAATTTTTAATTATATGACAATTAAAACGTAAGAAGATTTTAATATTTAAGGTGATTTATTTGTTTTCCACAAAATATAAATTTTGAAAATTTTCATTCATAAAAAGATGAAAAATTAATATTAATTTCGACACAAACGGCCTCTCGACATTCGGCCTTTCGACAAATCGGCCTTTCGGCTTTCGGCCTTTCGACCTTTTCGGTCTTTCGACACATTCTGCCTTTCGAAATTCGCCTTTTCGATATTCGTCCTTTCAACCCTTTCGGCCATTCGATATTCGGCCTTTCGACATTCGGCCTTTCGATATTCCGCTAACAGAACCACTGTCGCTGATGACGACGATAATATCACCGATCTTTTTTTAGAATATATTTCTAATTTTGTCATCAGCGTTATAATATTACCAACTAATTTTTGGGTCGTTATGTTTCTAGTTGCAAATTTTTGGTTGTCAATTTTTAAAATCCTAATTTTTCGCTCTCTTAACAACAAACAACGTAAACTTACTACCCAAATTTAGTTTATATTAATATTTTTTAATTCATTAAACATAATATCGCTTGAAAAAAATTAATTGGCCTAATGAGATGATATTTAAGGTTATGATGTTTATTATGTTATTTAATTGTGTCGTCTGTCGCTGACGCTCTTGTTCTATTTAGTACCACGACATCGCCGGCCGACAAATATATTTTGAAGAAGTCGCTTGTAGTTATCGCTCTTGTTCTGTTTATACCTTAATAGATAATGGGTTACATTGTATTTACTTTATTTGAAATCTGCATTGTTATCGGTTTATTACATACTAAAAGTGGATAGCTTCTACTAGTGGATAATAGTATATAAAGTTACCTATAAATAAATTTTGCCCCGATTCCGTTGGATAGTGGATATAACTAGTAATCGAATCGCAAGACTAAAGCGTATGAAATTCTAAAGTAGCTGCTTCAAGTATCACCGATTTATTTTTTCTTCCAAAAACATCAATTCTTGTAATTGAATCTGTAGACCATCCTATAAACCAAACAGTAAATTTTTTTTTTCTAGTCAAACATCGTCACAATAACAAAATACATACATACTAAAGTAATTTTTCTAATTACGGTTGAGGGTATGACGACGTACCGAACAATAATTTGGTCGGCGAACTTTAACCTCCCTATATACCTTGCTCATGTATTAAATATAGATAAGTCTTATTAGAATTCACAAAATTTTTCATTATTTTCTTTCTGTTAATTGCAAACAAAATCATTTAATTCAATTAAAAGGAATTTTCTCGTTATCTTGTATTTTGTGTGTAACAATTTATTAAATTCTCATTAAATTAAGTAATCTTAAATAATTAAAGGTAAATAACAAACAATAAAAAACAAAAGTATCTAAAGCATGAGTTTCTGTTTATTTTCGTCTAATCTTTTTGGCGTCTTTTTTTATTGTTGTTCCGTAAATTAAAACAATTTCATTAATTAAAACAACTACTTGAATCAAAGTAAACGTACAGGATATAAGCTCAAAATGGAAATTAAGTGTGTATGTATATAGTATGTACGAGGGTGTATAAAGTAGAGTTTATAAAAGAGGAACGATGAATGGAATCTTATGCTCCCTTTTATATACATAAATATTGTGTATTTGTGTCTGGTGTTTCTGTACATCGTTTTACATTTTTGTTAAGATCATCACCATCATAATCATAATTATAATTTTCTTTCACTAATTTTTTATATTTGTTTTTGTTTTTTTTTTTTTGGTAGAATATTTTCCGCACATTTTTTGCTTTCTTCTTATGCTTCCAAATTCTTTAGAAATTAACTTAATTCTCTTATTATTACGTACATATTTTTTTTTTGTGTATTTTTCAACACAACTTTTTTTGCTTTTTTTGGGTTTAAATTTAATGAATTTTACGCCTTGTGCAATTATAATTCTCATCGTCTCACTGTAAGTTTTGTAATTAGATTAATCATTGAGCGAAAATTTGTATTCTTCGCGCCAAGGATGGTTTATAAATTGTGTGTGTTTGTATTATGTATCAACAATTTGGTCCGGTTATTTTGTTTTTTATGTCGGCATCATTTCCGGGGTTTTCATTTCACCAAGTAATAAATACACATAATAAAATTATAAATTGTTAGATAACAAACAGATTTTTATTAGATTTTATTGGAATTTGGTGTGGGTGGATACTTAAAAAAAATAAAATTTGCGGTCGGTCAGTTTTGGCAAAATTTTGTGGTGTGAATTATTTTGGGTTTTACAGGATTTTCAAAGATTTAACTTTAATGCGAGTTGAATTGTTTGGGGATTATTCTGTGGTAAACAATTTCATAATAATTAATTTAATTTGTGTGTGTTTTGCTTTGATGCAAATTTTGTTTGATATTTTCCACTTCCATCTCAACTTGTTTTACACAATTTAATATTGTTTGGCTAAAGTTTGTCATTTCAAAAAAATGCTCCAAATCTTAATTTAGTAAGTCTCCAATATGAGGGTGTTATTTCAAAATATGTGAAATTACAGTCATCAACTTTATGTAAGTTTGGTAGGTAATTTAATTGTATGACCTTAATGGGAATAAAAAATGTAAAAATTTAATTTTTTATGTTGTATCCAAAAATAATAATAGCTGCATTTTCTTGAATCATAGTGATCCGGATGAGATCACAATTTATATTTAAAGCAACAACAAAATTTGATCAAACATTGATTTTGGATCAAAACCGTTAACTAAAAATTAGTTCAGGTATTAAAATGTAGTTGAACAATAATTTTGTAAAGCGACCAAGAATATGACGTTTACAGAATGAGTATGAAGAGGCAGATTCAAAATAAGACGAGACAGAAGATTATATAATCAGTCGTTATAAAGTCGGTTGTTAAATATCAATTTTTTAAATCTTGTGAATTAATTTACAAACGATAAATAAAATTAAATCAAACGGCGTGCTTCTTGACAGCTGCTGTCACTTAACATTTTCAATGTTTCCGATTGCATTGTTAAATTCAATTTTCATAGATTTTCATTTATTTTCCTTTTGAATCGATCTTATTTAGTTAATTAAAATAATGCCTTGCAGGAGATCAAAGCTAGGTCATCGTACACGTGGAGCGGAAGCAGTGCGATGAGTAATTGGAAATGAAACTGAGAAAGAGTCAAAAGAGACGACGAATGGCTCAAATACGTGACGAGGAAGCAGCAGAGCGACGTGCAGCTATACTTAAGGATTCACGGTTGCGAGCACGGCGTTGTAACTGAATCGTGTCCTTATTGCAAGGCTCTGAAATTTGTGGCTTTGAATCTGTTGCTCCGCCGGAAAAATTAAACTGCCTCAACTTGCAGAACCGCCAGAGCCATTAAAAGTTTTGCTTGCCGGATATACCGCCGAATCAAAGCATTTCCGATCTCACATCAGAAAATACAACTCATGCTTCCTAATGAAGTCGTCCGGCACAGAAATCGCAACAGCTCCAAATGTTTTTCATCGGTGATGGCAATTATGAATTGAATGGATGTTGTGGAATTTCTACCGGCATAAAAAGGTACATCGTTTCCCAACTCCAAGAGCCACTTCACAAAAAAAAACACAATATAATGTTACACAAGATTGTTATTCTTGCTGCCAAACGCATACTGGAGAACACGTGCGCAGATTTAATGTTCCGACTGTAGACGATGTGACAATACTTTTAATCGGAGATCAATTCTAACCTACAGATATTGACATATAAGACAAAACACAAACGCAACAAGATTTGGCAGAAGCATTGAATGTTGATCAATCCGTTGTCAGTAGATATCTACATGGAATGTGGATGGTTCAAAAATTTTGGAATATACCACATGAATAGAATAGCAGATCAAACGTTGAAAAATCACTTCTGAAATGCTTCTTCAAAGAGAACAAAGAAAAGGTTTTCTGCATCGACATGTGATTGGAGTTGGGTAAAGCCTGGTGAAGCTGGTTTATCACAGCCAAAGCGAAATATTGATTGTGATAAGGTTATGCTTTGTATTTGGTGGGATATAAAAGGTGTTGTATATTAAGAGCTACTGAAACTTTCTGAAACTATTAATGGCGAAGTCTACCGACGACAATTAATACATATGAAGCGAGCTGTTCAAGACAATCGACAAGAAGAATGGAAGAATAGGTACAATAAACTGATTTTGCAGCATGACAACGCAAAATCACTTACTGCAAAAGTCGGTTAAGCCTACCTAAAAGGGCAGGATTGGAAAGTTCTATCCCACCCGCCATATTCGCCATACGTTATTGCTCCATCGGATTACTATTTATTCCGATTGATGCAGTCAGTCCTTCATTCAAAACATATACGATTTACATCTTATGAAAGTATCAAAAATTGGCTTGACGAATGGGTCCCTCTAAAAGACGATGACTTTTTCAGAAAGGAAATCCGTGGATTGCCTAATAGATGGGCGATTTATTTATTTATTTGAGCAATAGTTTTATTACAGACTTTGGAATTTGATGTTTGTACCCCATAAGAATTTGAACACGTCATTTTTTTTAATTCCACAGCTGGCATTATGTCATTTTCGGATTTGATTGATTCTCGCGTTTCCTGACGAATTTGTAGAATTGTTCTTCAGGTAATTAATTGGTTTCCTCTGTATGAAACTGGAGGTATTAGAATTACTGTATCAGAAATACTGTGAAACTTCAGGGATTTTTGTAGCGGCATATAGTTAAAACTAGTTTCTTCGCTGCATATTTTTTTTATGGTAGCACTACACTTATCCGAAAAATTACAATCTATCACGAGTAATTAAATTGATTTTTAGGTTTAACATTACAATTCTTCCTCTTTATTTATATTTTTTTAAGGTATCACAGCATGAATTAAATAGGTATAATTTTTAACGCTAGGTCAATATTAAGAGTCGCCATTTTCGAATTCAGTTCTGTCGAAACGTGTTCCAATGAAACTGATTCGGAAACAAATCGACGCGAATTAATTTTATAATAATTACGAACTTCTAGAAAATGTCACAGAAATTTACTGACCCTAATATACAAAACGTATTTTCGTATGATTGGGCACCTCTATAAGTTGGCCAATTTTTACGGAACCGTAAGTGTCCACCTTACCCAGATATCGTCGTGCCATTTAGCTGAATATTGAGAAAATGGACTTCTTTGTTTAAGTTAAATAAAACTAAAAGTAGCCGATAAAATCTTTTGATTTTTTTTTGGTGGAATTTATACATATCTAGGTGTTTATATGCAAGTTTTTATAAAAAGTCGGACAATACTTAACGAGTAATCAAAATTTCGCTGAACCTAATTTTTTTGTTAATTTGGTCCATATCCACCCACTTACAACTAATTGGTTTTCTTTATAGGGTGTGAACCAAATTGATTTTTCAAATTGAATTCACATGGCGAACAAGTCATATTTCACTTATCAAAGAATGATTGGCAAAACGTGGGGCTAAAACGTGTGGTACTAAACTGTGCTTAGTACAAAAGGTGCGGAATAAATGATAGTGAGCAACTTTCTCCTTTCCTTTTTCCGAAATTTTCTCCTTTGCAATAGAATGTGCTGGTAGCGTGGCAATTTCTGTTGAAAAAGATTTATTGGAGTGGCGAGCAAATTTCGAGAAGCCTTTTTGCGTGACGAACAAGTTTTGTAGTTTATTTCTTGAAAGGAATATTTGTATTGTAAGGTAAAGCTATCGGTTTCTTCTTGTTTATTCAAGATAGATTTAATTTTAGAAAATGGAAGTCTGGTGAAGTCCAACTTACCACCTAGATTCGAATATGTTTTAAAATCCGTTGGCTTCATTTGTAATATGACCAAACTAACATTTTTAGCACTAAAGTTTTACAGTAATCGCACAAATTGAAGCGGGCTATGTATTTCTAGTTTTTCCAGGTAGCGATTGATAGTAGAATGTACGCAATCAACTTCTTGTATATTTGAGTTTCCTGGTTCTGACAATTTTTAAATAACACATTCTAACTGCGGGTTTGAGTTGACAAACATTTTGTGGTAAACAAGAATCCCTCCACAAAACTATACGTTTTGTTAAGGGAAAATCTTCCAACAGTTGAATTAATATTCGTATTAAGACACTACAGGTATCATTGCCGGAACGACCACTGTATGCCTCCGTCCATAAAGCACAATAAGTTATTTTCTTCCTATCTGGTATTATAGTTGTAGCTGTCAGGTTGTATAGGTTGAGTTTGCGCTTGTAATAAAAAGACGAATCATTTCCTTTCGGCAGGCTAATTACTCGGTGCAAGTCATAGCATAAAATGCATGTGGTAGGATCAATATTACTTCGAACGATATTTCGATCAGCTTTACATGCCTTCTCTTGTTTATGTGTCTCATGTACCAATATTTCTTCCGGAGATCGTGTTATTCTTTGCTTAAATAAGAAGCATTTTTCGCAAAGATCTTTTTTTGGCTTATGGAATGAAATATTAAATTTATTGTTGAATATGTTCCTATATATGGCCTATGTTGAATATGATCCGGTTTATGGTTCTAAGTATAATTCACACCTTTTTGTTAGATTTAGGTGTCCTTCTAGAGAATTGTCGCCGGTTTACAGCCACAGGTTTAACAAATTTGAAGAAAAAAAACTTGCTTTTATCATCATCGGTCAGATTCCAAAAGCTCTCAAATATCTTCTGTCGATCTTCTACGGACAAATTTTTGGTACATAGGAAAAAGCAAGTATGTTTACATCCGGATTTCACTTTTCTAATTCGTGTATTATTTTCCTGACAGCCTGAGTTTTTTTATTTACGAGTAGATTGCACTTCCAAACACTAACAGGTTTTTGTCTCTTTTTTGCTATCCTTAGAGATGAATTTTCTGAGCCTAATGTGTTATTTTAGTTAAACAATATATTCAATATTGTACCTCAATTTGATAAAGCTCCTACCGTAAAAAGTAGAATTAGATGGTAAATCTCTCCAATTGTCATCCACCCCATCATTTTTTGGAGCCAAAGCAGTTTGATCATCAATGGAATCTTTTAAACTTAAACAAATTAACTAAGTAATACAAAACCTGAACTGAATGTGTCTCAGTATATATCGAAACAAAAAATTGGTGTCGTTGCTGGCCAATCGTTGAATAGATAAATTCAATGACTTTGGAATTGTGGATGGCATGGGGCTCGCCCCTGGGATATGGTTCAAATGTATGACAGTTTACCAAAAAATTTAAAAATTAGAAATGCTCGAAGAAGTGCAATGAAAAGTTTCAAATACCATTGAAATAAGTAAAAAATAAAGATTGAAATTCCGCAGCTAAATTTCAATTAGGTGTATTGTGCTTCCCTATGCTCCCAAGTATGCTATATTTTTTGGTCGAGGGCAAGACGAATTTTTCAATAAATCAATCATTTTTGGGTTTGACTTTAAGGGCACCTAGACTCTGCACCTGCTGGGCAGCATTGACAACCAAAATTTTCAAAACCTGCCAAAATTAATCCACTTGGTCCCACTGGTAATTGTGTCCCACAATGCTATTTCTGGGAAAATCTTGCAATTGGTATTTAAAAACCTAATTTTTTAGACCTCCATAGTTGAAATGTTTGGTGTACTCTCCTGTGATCACCGACCTAAACGACATCACCATTGTAGCAGTGCAGTATAGTCACTGTACAGTCAAAAGCCACTTTAAACAGTATTAGAAATTTCTTCCGAAATAAAGCTTAACTGCCGTTGAATCTATCACCTTAAAAATTAACGTTTCAAAAAACGACAAACATCGAATGGAAAATAAAATATAAATACGTATATTGATTATTTCAACACTAATATTAAAAATAAAAGTCCAGCAAAACAAAATTCGCAGACAAAGAAAGAATTTCGGTAAACAACATTTTCCATTCCTTATTAAAGTTCGTTAAAATGAAAAACAGCACGTGTCACAATTTAATATTTTCAACATGGTATACAATTATTATTGGTTTGAGTAAATAAATAAAATTATTAACAATATTATTATTGTAATGTGTTATTTAATATCGAACCTGTTGATCGGTTATAAAACATTGTAATTATTATGATTACGATTATTACCATGGTTATGGTTATTGTACCGTTTTAATTTTTATAAGTATAACACGCCGAGTTTACGATAATAATTTTCTTACTACTCCCAACTTTTATTTTATTTTTGTTGATCGTTCGTCGACTAAATAATATCCCCATTAATTTAACTGTTTCTTTCTTTAATACCATATAACATACATTTAATGTAATAGAAATTATCTGCGGCATTATATTGATGGGTATGGTTTCATTTATGAAATTTTTTTTTGTTGTTTTGATATAAGAAATATACCATCTAAGCATTCTTTTATAGGAAGTTAACCAAAAATGTGTTAGTTAAGCTCAATTAGGAGCCAACTGTTGATTAATTGTAGCTGCATTTCCTAACGCATAGTGATCCGGATCAGATCAAAATTTATATGTGCACAACATTGATTTTGGATCACAAACGGTGATCAAAAAATTAGTTCAGCTATTAAAATGTAGTTGAACAATAATTTTGTAAACCGACAAACAATATTGTTACGCTTTTGCGTTGTCAACTAAGGTTCTATCACTGGATTATGAATAAAACAACAATTTAATAACGATAATTCACAAAATCACTCTATTTTAATATTTGCACAATTTTACTGATCACTTTTACTTTTTAGTTCGCACTAAAACATTTTTTAAATCACTTTTTAATTCCCTTTTAATCTTCACACTATCGTTTACCAAATACTAATAATTCAATTCGACTTCGTTCGCCTTTTTATATACACAAACCAAACTTCTAGAAAGTTCATGACTTTTCGAGTAAGAATAGTGTAGAAATATTTAGAACAGTTTTATCATGGAAAATTTCATTTTAGTTCAATAACATTTTGAGCTATTAATTTAACTTATTCTATAATACCCTAGGTGTCACCGTCACACTACCCCTCACCTAAGCCTGTCCGTCCCGAACAGGACCGAAATCACCTTCTCTGTAGAGGGCTAGTCTCTCTAAATGCACCACCTTCGGTTTACCTCATTATTATTTTCTTGTCATGTAGGGTGCAGTCCATATAGGCTGCACTTTTGTCGACGAATCCTTCTTTCATTGTGGAATACGGTTGTCTTCTCAATAACGATCCCTCATCAAGCGACCCGACACTAGCACTGCTCTTCGCACAACCCGACACTTCTTACCCAATATCAGTTTAACCTGATGCTCATTGATTTCCTCAAGAACTGTTTTCGATTTCGATGGCAGCTCTTCGCAATGGCTGATTGTTACTCATCTTACTGTCGCATCCATACAGTTTAATTTAAGTTTTAGCTCGATGTTAGCGCTACTCAATATTCCTTGTGTAAAATCCAACACAAAGCCATTCATTCTTATGAAGTCCGTTCCTAAAATAACCTCATATACAATATCTGCGACCAGAACTTCGTACCAAGCCTTCCCGGACAATCGTGTGGGTTGCTCCTGTATGCAGCGTGATGAAACATTTTCTCCCATCAACGAACGCCCCCCTTGATCGTTACGCTACTACCGCCTCGTGAAATACTCGAAAAAGAAATGTATGTTATGGGACAATCAGACGGCGAAGCAAGCTTCCGTTCCTCCAAACTGACTTGCAATTTTCCAACCTTTCCGACTGTTGCCCTTTGCTCAACTTCGTTTCTCTTTTGCTTCGCAACAATCTCGTGATAGAATCTTAGTTCGCTACCTCTAAACCTATGTCCCGACCGTTCGACGTTCGCCCGCATGAAGGGTGGCAATCTTCTCTCTCCCTGTATTACTCTCCGACAGTCACTTGCAATGTGACCTAACTTGTCACACTCCCAACACCTAGGTCCGCCGCTTCCGAATTTTAATACCATCCGCTCTATGTGATGTTTTTGCTAAATAATTGAATTAAAAATGATAGTTTGGTGTTAAATAAGGTTAGTTTACCAATAAATAGCGTGTCAAATTTAAATTTAGGCGTAGAAAAATGACGGCTCTCGATAGCAGCTATCCGGAGCGAATAAAAAAACGCAGCTAATGAGTGCGTCAATTTTAAGCCTTTCCATGTAGGTAATCGGCCGACGTACTTGTATGTCCTAGCGGTTTTCAGTTCCATGCGATAGATTACCCACTTGCAGTCACTGCCGTACTTCCGTTTGTAAAACCTCCGCTGCTTCAACTTTAAGGGCCACTATTTTGATTGGCCGCCGTCTCTAATTGAAATTTGAAAATGCCGAAAGATGTGGTTCCGTCGAAATTTGGTGGATTTAACTTAACTGATTGAACGGTCTGTACCACTTGCGTCGTTGTTCAACTTGCCTTGACATCAGTGAATTCTTTCTTGAGACGTTGAAATTTCTCCACAACATGTTGAACCTTCGTTTCTAATTTTTCGTCAACATTTTGAATCTCCATTTGCAGCTTTTCCACTTCGCCATGTTTGTTAGTAGATAATTCGAGAAGTTTATCGTCGATTCTCTTATGACCATCTGTAATTTGCTCTTTAATTTCCTCTCCTTGTTTCTCCATCTGGTGTTTCATTTCTTCGTTTGACTTATTCATTACACCCACCTGTACCATCATTTGGTTCATAGCCGCCATTAACTGCGACAAATCGAAACTTCCAGATGGTAGGTAGCTGTGTCGTTTCGACCAATCCTTGTTTTACCGTTTCAGTTTCTGTCTTTTCTATGGTTGCCGCATCTGTAACTTCTACGCCAAAATCATGATGGTCTGCAATTAACCTTACTTTCTACGTGGTGTCACGTAGTCACGCTTGTAAAGCTGCTTTCAAATTTCTAGAAATTTTATGAATTTCCCAGTAAGAATAGTCCAGAAATATTTAGGCCAGTTTTATCATGGAAAATTCCATTTTAGTACAGTAAAACATTGAACTATTAATTTAACTTGTTCTATTACACACTAGGTGTCACCGTCACATTATATATTGTGACGGTGACACCTAGTGTGTAATAGAACAAGTTAAATTAATAGCTCAATGTTTAACAGTACTAAAATGTAATTTTCCATGATAAAATTGTTCTAAATGTTTCTACGCTATTCTAACTGGAAAAGTCATTAGCTTTCTAGAAGTTTGGTTTGTGTATATAAAAAGGCGAACGAAGTCAAATTCGATTAGTAGTATTTGGAAAGCGACAGTGTGAAGATTAAAAAAGAATTAAAAGTGATTAAAAAGTGTTTTATTGGAAATAAAAATTATAAGTATACAGTATAATTTGAGAATAATTTATATAAAGTGATTTTGTGAATTTTTATTAAAAAATTGTTTTGAAATTATGTTGTAATAATTCTTGTGCTAAATAAATAAATTCGTTGCTGATAAATTGAACTGATTTTGTTTTATTCACAATCCAGTGTTCCACAATTCTGCATACCGTTTATTACTGTTCTCTACAAAGTATTTTTATCGACTTGGAGTTATATGAGTATTACACAATAGTGTTTGAAGTAATTTTCATTTTAGATGTTTGCCAATTTATCTTTTTTGTTAGATAATGACAAACCGACAGAGCAGTCAAAAACTAAAAGATTTTTTCAATGAAATATCCGTTTCGTCGCATAATTTACTAATAATTAATTCTTGTGATGATTTACAAGAAAATAACGAAATTCCTCAGGAACAAGATGATTTAGATGGTGATTTTTCGGATTTAGATGATGATGATGAATATATTCTGGATATTCATGACCGTATGCGCAACGAACATTTGCAGGAGAAACATGAATATTCATTCAGACTGATTAACAAGAATTATTTTATAACTCGCAGGCGATAAGATTTATTCTCGAAAATGGATCATCCAACCACCGAGTTCCAGAATTTCAAATAGATCGTGAGACACCGGGATTGATTGGAATTGCTAGACATTTCAATAAGTCGAATTGTGGCATAAAGAGAACCGGCCCTTTCTCAGAGCATCGATTTCGTTGCAGAGAGTGTAGCAAGTTCTTCGCTTCATGCGTTTCGATAATCATCGAACTATAACAGAACGATTGCAAATTAACAAATTAGCAGCTTTCAGAGATGTTTGGCTACTTTTTCAGGATAATCTGAAATTAGCATATAGACCAGAAAACTTAACAGTCGATGAACAACTTGTAGCAACAAGAGGGCGATGTAATTTCCGGCAGTACATCACTTCCAAACCAGGAAAGTATGAAATCAAAATATTTTGGGTCGCCGATGCGAAAAACTCCTATCCATTGAATAGAGAAATTTATGTTGGTTGTCAACCTAGAGAGAAGTAAGTTAACAGACTAGCTCGTCCTTACGTCAACAAAGGACGTACTATAACAATGGACAGTTTTTTACCAGTTGTGCTCTTGCTGAATATATAATTCGTCAAAAAACAACTATCATAGGAACCATTCGAAGTCATAAACCCGATTTACCAGTTGAATTGGCAGCACATAAGGCAAATACAAAAAAATGTATATCAAAAATCGAGAAGTTGGTTCATCACGCTTTTCTTTTGATGGCTATCTCACTTTAGTGAGTTACATACCAAAACCAAATCAAAATGTGCTATTATTATCAATTTTTCATAATAATGATCACACCGATGAAACTTCCGGCCAGCCGAATATAATTTTAGACTACAATTCCAGTAAGGGAGGAGTAGATAATATGGACAAGTTGGCCAAGAGTTATACATGTAAAAGTATCACTCGTAGATGGCCAATGGTGTTGTTTTTAAACATGATAGATGTGGCAGTTATTGCTGCCTTTAACATACATAAACTAGCTTGCCCAGATGCGTATTTACAAAAGAAAAGCAATACCCGTAAACTTTTTCTGGAGATCCTTGCAATTGATGAACATATTCGGCTATCAAATCCAAACGCATTGAAAAAAAACGTAAACATTGCGATGCAGTTGATGGGTTATAACGTCGATATTCTAAGACACAACCAAATGCTGGAACTAGTTCGCACATTACCAATAATCTGTCTCTTCGTTGTAACTTCTACGATCGGTCTGCTGACGTAAAAAAAATTATTAGTTGCCACATCTGTACCATGCAACCGTCATCATAAAATAGCTTGCAATGCCTGCTGTGCCATAGAAATCTTGATGACGACTTTGATTAAATATTGTTCCTTTTTTAAATAATTTACGTTTATTATAACATGAAACGTGAATTAAACTTAAATTAAATTTTATTGATATATTATGTTCAGTTTTATTTAAATAAATTAACCAAATATAACTTTTTCCCTTGTATTGTATAATAAACTAGTGGGGTAACATGTTACCCCCATGCACAGACCGTATGTATAAAACCGACGGAAGGTTAAGTTTGATCCATATCCTTTTTGATATCGGTTGCCGATAAGCATTATGAAAACTCATTACATCACCATCTTTGTATCAATATTGTAAACTTTTTAGCTCTTAGCAAGCATACAGCAATGGACGAAAGAAAAGTTGTCTCTGTTTATTTTAATTATTTGGATGTTTTCTCTATGTTGTTACATTTTAAATTCTTCTTCTGTACATAAATTATTATCACGATATTTGACCCCCACAAAGCACCTCACGCATATCATACGTATATTCGAAAATAACTTTATTCCAATTAAAATCCAACAAAACAATGTTGTAATAACTTTTCACTGTCACACCGATAAAAACACAAACATAATTATTAACCATATATTAGAATACTTTATCACACTTCCTTAATTAACAAACCGAACAGCAGATCAACAGTATAAGTAGAGCAACAAAAAATTTACACATTAACCTCTTTTTTGCTTGTTTCTTTCACCGCAAATGTGTAAAAAAATTAACAAATACCAAAATACAAAAAAAATCTGCTTTTCTAATTTATTTTTATCTAGGTATTCCCTTGAGTGATTATAAAATAAAATTAAATAGCTAAAGTGTATAACACAAAAAATAAAAATAAACTTAAGTAATTCATAAAATATTATTATAATTTTCATTATTATTATTATCTCTAAAATAATATTAGTTAAAAAATTAATCTTAATAAAAAAAAATTATAATAATAAGAAAGTAAATAAGAAAACATAATTTTATGTACTAAAAAGAAAAGTTTTTTTTTTTTTTTTTTTGTTAAAAATAAATTACATCAACCATATTCAGTACACACATTTATACACATACCACATAGTCTTATATTCAGCATCATCATTTCTTACAAACACACACAAAACAAAAAAAGTTTTATTATTTTTAATAATATTTTTAAAATTTACTTTTCTGATATTTTGTTCATCTCGAATAAAACAAAATAAATAAAAAAAAAATTCTCATCAAGGAATCAAGGAAATAATAAAAAGCTCAGAACTTAAAAAAAACCGAAGCTTTCCAACAAAGTATTTGAAAAATACACACAAATTTTTTTTTTTTGTTTTTTTTTTTGTTTTACTGGAATGAAATTTCTGTAAAAATATTTTTGTTTTATTTTAGAGAAAGTGGTGGAAAAATGTTTGTGTTACATTACCTGGTTGCAAATACTTTTGTTTTACGTAGTTTTGTTTTCTGTCGATTTTTTTGGCTGTTGGCTATTAAGTTTGAAGTATTTTCCCATTCGACATTGTTTTATTGGAGGATGGTTGTGGATATACAACTAAATTTTGGTTACCTTAAATTTCAAGGGTTGCCAGTCGTCTGTCCCGGTTTTTAGATAATAGTCCCGGTGTCCCGAAAAATCTCCTAGGACACCCAATGGTTCCGTTTTTTTGTTATAAAATAAAAAATGTAGACTTTAATATTTCGCTACACTGTAATGCGCATCTAAAAATCTTAAAGTAACATATTCAAAAAAAAAAAAGCTAAAATAAAGATAAATTACAACGATCTGTACTAATTTAGTTAAGTTAAATTAATTATATAATCTAAACGTCTTTTAATTAAATATACGCGTAATAATAAAAAAAAATTCAATATTTAGTACCGAATGCCAGTAATAGTTTGATTTGCCAGAGAACTCTCTTTGATGTTGGATGCGGCTTTAGATTTTGATTGTCGAGTTTTTTACTAAATATCTTTAGTAATAGCAAAATTTTAGTAAAAAACGTTTTACTATAATTAAATTTTAGATCTATGCAAAATTTGTGCAGCAAAAAGCAATTGAAATATGCTGAAAAGGCAGAGCAAATTCCAGGAAAAATATATAGATGAATTCCTCCACTCAGAAAAAAACATTGTATTTTTAAATATAAAAGTTGTTAATTTTAAATATTTTAATATTTATTTCGTGCCCAACAACGTGTCGATCTGAATTCAAAAATTAAAAAGTTGTTGCCCCGTTACAACAATAGAATCATTTGAAAACAAAAACATCGTTTTTGAATTTACAATAAAATTACTTGTTTTTCCAAATATGAGAATTGTTAAGACAAATGCTTTCATTGTAGATTTAAGAATAATAAGATTTGTTAAGACAAATCTTTTAACTGTCGATCTGTTGTTGAATCAACAATACAATTACTTGTTTTTTTAAATATGAGTATCGTTAAGACGAATACTTTCCTGTCGATCTACTATAGCGTTGTAAATAATAAGTGCTCTTAATTTTTTAAAGTATTAATTAAACAACATTGGTTTTTATATTCAAAACAATTCATTTTATTTATTTTGATTTATAATTTCAAATATTCGATATAGCTAATTTGAACCAATATTATACATTATTGAGAATAAAATTCATAACAATGGCTTATTGAACTTAAATCTAATGAATTGTTCACCATTATTTAAAGTTATTTGTTTTCCTGGACTTGTAATATCGTTCTAATTCATTTAAAGTTTTTTGTGCTTGATATTTATTACTAAAATGAGTATTTACTTCTTGACCAATTAAGTGAATGTTATTTTCTAATTCAAAGAATAACAAAACAATTTTTAAAACAATATGTGTGTTCTTGAGCTTAACATACAAATTTAGAGAATACAATTTTCCTTTAAAATAAATACTATCAAACTCATTAACAATTCTAAAGTTTGTACATAAATTTTTATAATATGGAGTAGTTTTTATTTCAAAGTCTACAAAATTTTTATAGTTTTCTATATTATTTGAAAAAAAATTATTTTCCATTAAACAAGAGGAAAACTGAAGGGATCCTTTAATAGATAATGTGTAAGGAATATTTATCCGTGAATTTATTATGTGAGCATATTGGTTAAATAATTGATGCTTTCCTTCAAAACGGAAACACCATAAAAATTTTAGAGGGCCCAGGCTTTTAATACCGGTGGGATAATGCACCAGGAAATGATATTTTGGTTTTAAAGTTATCTGAAAATGGTCAACAATAAATTTATTATGTTGACTTATTAAATCTTTAAGATTTTGCAATAGGTTATTATCAAAGCTATAATTTTTATAAAAATCATCAAAAAATTATAAACAGGATCAGATTCTTCAATTAATTCTCCAATCATTAATAATATATTATACATATTTTTTTTACATGTATCTTTTCAATAGTAACTAATGTTCCTAATGTTTTCAGAGCCATATGGAAACATTTGCTTTCGGTAATTAAATGAATCTAAGGTGAAATATTTTTTATCATATATGAAATGGTTTAAAACTAAGCCCACATTATATTTTTTGCAACTCCTAAGAAAATGCCATGCATTAAATCACAAGCCAAATTATTAGTGACATGGAAATTTGATAAATTATTAAAAATAGAATTTTCTCGAATAGATTTTGCTTCTACATCATTTAGTTCCAACTCAATTTCGTAGTTAGTGTGGTTTCGAAGAAATTCAGATACTTCAAAAGAATCAGTTTGGCAATCAGTTTTAGTTCTAGTACAAATGCGACAGTATTTATGAGACTTAAAACTGGTAAAATAACCTAAAATAAAATTTAACCTTAAATTATCGCCTAGTATTTGACCTAGGCAAAAATGTATTTTCAAAACTGTATCATTATGTACTACTTTTATCCCATTTATGAAAAGGTCTTCTAAAACGTTTATTAACTTTTCTAACGTTCGTTTGGTTGAATAATGTTTTAAGTCCTTTGAATTAATAAAACCGGCCACTAATATATTGTTTATGTGTGATAATTGATTTTGAGAAATTACTGGAATACTATAATATATTCCAAAAACTGTTTGGTTATGCCAACTACATCATTTACTTGAATATCATCAAAATAAAGAAACATTGAAAATACTACTTTTTGGTCACCAAATTGTTTTAATTTGTATTGCCAAAGTTCCCCTTTTATAAAATGGTCGAGTTCTGTTGTCGATAATGTAGCTTCAATATTTTCAAATGTTAGTTTTAATACGTTAGGAGAACTAAAGTAGCTCTCCAGTTGAAATTTAATGTCAAAAAGACATCTTTCGATTACATTTTTACTTAACGTTGGGTTTCCATGCAACACAATTTCATCTAATTCTTCTGAGATAGTAAATTTAATAGGTGGTTTATTTATTTTTAAATTTTCTATTGTTTTAAAAAAAGTATATTTTGTATCTACAGTCCGAAATGGGTTTTCTGCATACGACAATAATTCTTGAAACATCGGACGTTTATTGGCATCTATAAATGGAATAAACTCTTTAAAGCATGTAATTAAAGGCTCAGTAACAAAATAAACGATATACGATTGAATTATTAATATCTCCTTCCTACTAAAGCTAGATTTTGCATGTAGATTTAAAGCCAAATTTATAATTGATTTTAATATTCTGTTTTCCAGATCTGTTATATTTATTGAAATTTGATCAATATTTGAAATTGTAGCTTTACTGGAAGCTACGACATTTGCTTCAACATTGTCAATAGTTGCAGATGACGAAGAGTTAGGATTGTTATTTAATTTTGATATTTTCTTTGATGTAGAAGCATTATTCGTGTCAACTGAAGTATAAAGATCATGTCTATACATTTATAAAAATTTTGAAACTGTTTATTACATAAATTGAACTTGCAAGCAGCATATTTAAAATTTAATGGTGTTTTATGATAGTTTTTGAAATGTGCTAACAGTTCTTCAGATTTTGGGAAGCTTAAAGGTTGTAAGAGTATTTCGCAAATTGAGCAAATATGTGTTAACGAGTTAACTTTTATTGGATTATAGCTTCAAAGTCGACGTCGATCTGCAATAATGAAATACGTATGAGACATTTTTTAAACATCAAGCACATTGTTCAAATTTTTACTAGTTCATATCCGTTTATATCCTTATATAGTGGCCAATCTTTCAATATATCTACAACATTCTCTTTCTTTTCTTTCATTCTACGCTGAGACGTATTCTTCCAGAATTGTAAAATGTTGCTGGGTTGATTATTTTGAAGCCATTTTTTGGTATGTTCTACATTTATCTCGTCATCAGAAGTTTCCGTAATTATGTGGTTTTCAATAGAGCGTAATGGAGGAGTTGATATTCGATTTTTTTTTACTTTTATGTCATATTAAAGTAGCGATCGTAAAGTTTTCCACTTGGATTTCGCTTGATACTACGTGGTACATAGTATGTCGACTATAAGGTAATGTTAAAATTAGTCAACCATTCCAACCATTACCATTTTCATTATGTTTAATAATTAAAAATATAACTAACTACTAAATATAACTTACCACACATTCTGTAGGGAACAACTTCACCATTTCTTCCGCCACTTTCATCATTGTCACTGGATCCATTCACATTTCTGACTTGTAATAAAAATCACAAATTGTTCGAACTAACGTTGTCTGTTGAGCTTCATTTAACAGATTAAATTTCTTATAGTGGCTGATTATTTCTTTGCCTTCGATAGATTTCGACAAAATGCTCTCTAAATGTAAATGTGCTTCTGGATGTGATCTAATTACAGTATCATTTGAAGATTCGAGCTATCGATCTACTGTTGTGGCATTTGAAATAGTTTTATCAGAACCACAACATGTCAGTAGCTCATACTAGCAAAAAAACACATACAAATATGAATCTAACTGTATAGCTGTATTATAATTCATTTTTAAACTTACGATATTTGCCTCACGCCATCGCTGTAGATTGTACCGGAATTTTATTTTAACACCAATTAATTCTCGGGTGTTGAAAATTTGGTCCAGGTCGTGAGAATGTATCATAATTAAAACATCCATCGAATTAACTCCACATTCCGTTAAAACGGATATCGCATTCAAAGAAATGCTCCATTCTAAAAACAAACACACAACATCTGAAGCCGCCGTAATTGTGCAGCTTTCACTTGGTGGTGACGTGTTAGGACTTAGAAATTCACTTGTTAAATTCATTGCAGTATTTATTATAGTATATTATATATAAAATAAACAAATCTAAATACCAAAGCGCGTGTTATTATTTATGATAACATCAATTAACACTTATTTAACTTTAATTAAACCACAATGCTCACGATGTAACACCAAACTAAATTGTATTTCGATAAATAACTGCACAATCATATGAAAAAATCTAAAATTATTTTATGCAACAAATTTATTGTTAGTTCAAATACTAAAATTTTTATTTTAAAGCCTAAAATTGTTGATTTTAAACGGTAAATTAAAAAAAAAATACTTATATGATATTGGTCGAGTAAAATTGTTAAGGCAATGATTTTAATTTTTAAATCAACGATAATTACTTTTGAAACATTAACAAATTTAAATTATTTGAGGCAAAGTAAAAATTGTTCAAGTAAAGACTACAAGTTATTTGAAAACAACAATTTAGTATTTGAGCTAAAAACATTATTTTCACTTCAACAAAATATACATTTTGAAGCAAATACGAAAATAGTACTTTTCAACAACGTATTTTTGTCTGAGTGTGTTCATTAAAAAAGCAAGACTAGAAACGGAGGCTTTTCACAAGCATTGCCATTCCATATTAATGGCCATACAAATTATGTATTAACAAATTAGTACCTAAATCCTTCTGTGATTCTAAAGTAGCAATAAAATATTCATCGCCATTAGAGTCTTTGCGTCACATTTAATCGAAATAATCCTCAAAGAACTGCTATCTGGTTCGTATTATAGCTTCAGTACGGATGCCAGTAATCAAAAAGCCGACAAAATGTTTCCGCTTATAATTCTATATTTGACAAACAGCGAAATTAATATCAAACTTCTAAAAATGGTTAATTTAAAAGGTGAAAAATCCAATAATATTGCTAACTCCTGGAAAAATGCAGATGTAACTTTTGGTGGAAAAGCAAGATTTGGTAAAAATAATATGCGGAATTGGGCACCGATACGGAAGGGATAGGTTGCCCGGGTCACATTTTAAACAATGCAATGCAAACAGCGACAAATCAATTATCTTGCGATATTGATCAAAACATTTTTAATTTTTTAAATATTTTTCAATTTATACGGTCAGAACGGAAAGGTTGAAAAAATTTTGTGAATTTATGAAAAACTTCTTTAATATTAAAAAACAAGGTGGCTTTCACTGCTGCCTGTAATCAAAAGTATTTTAAAAATTTATGAGGATAGACAAATGGGGCTTAATTTTGACCAAGATGGAAACCGAATTTTTAGAACAGTATTTGTATAAAATGTGTGAATATTTATTTGCTATTCCTTTGGACACAATGGAAATGTTGAGCGTACATTTTCGCTCATGGGAACAATATGTTCAGATGACCGAAATCATTGCAAATATGCATAGTGACGTGAACTGCGCTTAAATTCATGAGCCATGTAGCTGCCTTAAGACTGATAAATCGACAGAGCCTCACTGCATAAATTGTAAGATGTTGGAACATCCTGCAAATTAAAGATAATGCCCCAGAAATAAACAACTCATACGAAGGAACTTCTTAAACCGAAAATATCACAACAGTAATCAATAAAAAATCAGATGTATAGTAGATATTATAAGCCCGAATTATCATACTCAAAAGCAGTTGCCTCTAACATCGTCATGTCAGTGAACATTAAAAAGAGCAGTGGCCCTTTGTCACGTTCTGATGGTAATCAGAGGTCGCATTGGATTCACGGACACTTTACGTAAATTCAACGCATTCACTCACCGTTCAATGAAATATTGGACACAAAAGAAAACCGCATTACTTGAATTTTTCATATAACCAGTCCACAATGAGTAAACTCCTTAATTACTAAAAGAAGACATGACATGTATAGGAATTCCTAAATAAAATAAACCCAAAAATCGTTCTACTGAACGAAACTAAAATTAACGAAATTATAAATGCAAAACATAGCTATTGGGGAAATGTAATTTCAATCAAAAGTGGCGAACAATTGCTAAAATCGTTTTAATCGTAATTGAATATGTCAGACGATTAAAGCTGTTCCGCTCGCACCTACCTACTTAGCATCCAAGAGACACTATACCTTATCTCTTCTTAATTTATGATGATGTTGTAGTGCATCATGATTAACACAGTTTTCCTAACTTGAAAATAATACACTTTGAAGCAGAACACTCAGCCGTTGAAAGAATATTCTTGAATTTTGCGGTTCTGAAAGTTACCCCAAAGCAGATACCGAAATTAAGTGCAGTTAATTAACCAGTATTTAATAATTATATAGACCTTAGGCTTAATAATATTGATATAGCAGTGAGTAGGGCGCTGGACAAAACACCCCACAACGGCAGCTGTTTAGAAACAGATATTCTTCTAGCTCTAATATAATCAAAGCTCAGATATACAAAGTGAATAACATCATCAAAGAGTTAATTAATACTATGAAAATCACTGGAAATCCAAACGCTCTAGCATTGAGCAAAACAGTAGCACTTACATAGAAATTAACAAACTGACTACTAACTAAATCCCAACACTTACCCAAGACCTAGTAGATCAGAAGTTAGAAAAAGCTAATCTGTTTGGAAGTACGTTCAAAGATAGTCACTGCCAAAATAATGTGATTTGTTATGACAGATTTACAGAGTCGGTAGATGAACATGTCAATAATTACTTAAATATGAACAAATCACCTCTATAGTCCAAATCTCAAAAAGTGAACAGATTACCTCAGATAAACATTGTTAAAATCCGGACACTGCAATGAGATTTGCCAGAGCGTCATAAATTAAATTCTTCATAAAATCCAGAAATAGTAAAAAATGAGCAGGGTGGGATAAAGTCCGGAGTTATGCGCTCAAAAACTGTACAAAAAATTCAGGGAGCTACACACGGTACTCATAAACCACTCGTTGCCATTATTGGGCACTTTCCAGATAGCTGGAGATTAGGGATTATTGCCCCAATCAACAAAAAAGGTAAATCGCCTGACATTCCCACGAGTTACAGGCAGATTTCTTTACTCTCAAGTTTCAGTAAACTATGTGAGCAATTTATACTTCAATAAATCCAAGACCATTGTGAAGAATTCATACTTATATCCGTGCATCTCAGTCTAAAACTCATGCGCAGTTGTAATCTTGAGAAACGATGTACGTCTTAAATTAAATCAAACCAGCCCAACATTGGCGTATTTGAAAAAGGCGTTTGACACCGTCTGGATTAATGTAATAATACATAAAATAATCAAGTTAAGGTTCATGCCAGGTCTTATTAGAGTAATATATAGTTTTTTTCGTACAGATCGGATCAAGTAAGGCAATGGACGGACTTTCTAGAGTATTTACAATTCATCAAGGGTTACTTCAAGGATCAATTTTAGAGCCGATTCTCTATGTTCTATATACTTCTGACTTACCAGTCCTTAATCCGCAACTAAAGAAACATAATGCTCAAAGTGGACAACGCTGATTGAAAGTTGATCAACAAACAAGGCAAATAAAATATCTTGGCATCGTGATAACAGAATGATTCAAACCGTACAATCATATAAAATAATCCGTACAGAAAGCAATCATCTCTTACAATAGGATTTAAACAATACTTCACTATACAGATGCAAATTATGCCGCATAGTATATTACATCAACCAGAAACAACATCTAATAAAGAAAGAAACGATAAAGTCTTTGGCGAAAAATGGCATCCGAGTTTTGGCATCCGTATGTCGTATTTAGGCCCATTTTCTTAAATTGGTATCTTAAAGGCACGTGACCTAGCAGGAACCGGTTAGTAGCTCTAGCTCAGATTTCCCAGGTTTAAGACACTCCTTTAGCTTGGCTGATGAAGGTGATATAAATCTCATCGCCCACCGTATACCTGAAATTCTGCTCTAATAGGAGGACTTTGCACATCCTCAAAGCGTTTTACCGCTGCCCTAAGATACCCCTTAGTGACGCCGCAGAAGGCCTCTTCTCTTCTTGTGCTCGGTTTTAGGCCACCGTACTAGAGACACGTAGGCCTGATGATTATTAGGAATGACCAGTAAATCATTTTTGGTTGTTAACTACAAGTTCGTCCAAAGAGTCTCTGACATGCATAATAAGCCTTGACTCTCTACTCAACTTTCACGATATGTTGTTTCCAATTCAGTTTTTGATCTACCATGACCACTGGATAATTAACTCGTTTGGAAAAAGGTACCGTAGTACAGTTTAACAAGGAAGCTCTAAGTGCAAGCTTTTTATCCATCATAAAGGCTACAATGACAATCTTGTTTGGATTTACAATAAGTCCTTCCTGGTTACACCACTGGAATATTGTACGAAGTTCCACCGACGAAATTGGTTTGATTTTGGTTGATGAATTTTTCGTAGAATGCATATTACGGACAATTGAGAAAAATCATTTCACTTTGGAACATTTGATTTTTGTTGAAAAAATTTCGTCGGCGGAAAATCGTACAACATTTGATGCAAATATTGCTTGTTATTTGTATGGCCGACTGCAGGGACCGGTGATAGTGTAATATGGACCTTAATGTGACTTTCACCGACATATGAGCGAATTGCTCCAAGTATAGAACGGTTAGTACGCTCTTGGTTGCGGATGCCATTTCTGTGTAAATATATGAAAACCAAATCTGTTAAGGAGCTCACGATAAATAAGTGATGTGAATTGATCACCGTTATCATTAGGTATAATTTTAACTATAATATATGTATTGCCAAGCTTTGTCTACGTAGGTCGAAAAATGTTTCTGGAATGGATGATAACTGTTCAGAATCATCACTTAAAAAATAAATATTAATTAGATTGAAATAAAATTTAGAATTAAAAATTAGCTTAACTTTTGGTGCATCCTGTGAGATGCACACCTTCATAAATGATAACAATTGTATTTTTTCTTGATTTGATTTACGTAAATAACATATGTGTATTGTAAATATTAAATGACAGTCGATAATGATTCATTCAATTTGACATTAAGGTGGTTGTGTAGCAATCTTTATTATCGACTTTTATTTGTATTATTATTATTATAATTATTATTATTTTGTATAAAGTATAACACTTAATTTTACCACCATCTATTGTTTAATAGATGATTAACTTTGCTCAGCGTTTAGTTTAAAATTGCTGCGGATTTATTTTTATTTGTATTTCGCGCATCTACTAAGTTTAATACAAAATAAAATTGCTCGGTCACTTTCTTTGAGACACAAGAGCCGTGAACAACGTTTTTAAAAAAGGAATGAAACAATTTTGTTGCAATAAATAAATATATTTTTTTTTGGTTGAATTTATAACGTTTAAACAAATTGTTTCAATATTAAAGCAATTATTCAGTTCCTCAATTTATTGGAAATTTGAAAATACGGATCCGCACATTTTTTTGGTCCTTCGAGCCGGATACCGAATCTGAAAGGAGAAAATTTCCATTGGAGCATTATCGTTGACAAGCACGTGGAATCATCACTGGAAAATCAGAGACTTAAGTATAATTCTTTATTATTTATTTGAACGGAAATAAACATTTAGTGTAGTGAAGAATAAAAGTGAAATCATTGAAGTGCCTAAAAATTAAAGTGTAAAACTTTTGCCTTCCACTTTAAACTACATTGTTCCGCCATTATTTCCTTTCGTCACGTGCTTTAAATCCCATATAAAGCGAATAGACTCATTGTTTCCATTTTCAAAAGTTCGTTCATAGTTTAAATTGGTTCACATATTCCAAATGGAGAATCTAAAAAGGAAAAGAGATTATGTTAAAGCTCAAATAGATAAGTAGTTTAAGTTTGCACAAGAAGTCGATGCTTCTGTTGAATACGACGAAACTAAATTGCGCTTAGATAGAGTCAATGAGCTATATTAGGAATTTATTGAGATCGAAAATAAAATGTTAGAAAAGGTTGCTGCAATTGAAAGCGACCTAGATGCAGTAGACGAGCAATATTATTTTATAGTGCCAAAATTACAAGATCTACTCCGATCTAAGGCTAACAATTTTCGTGCTGTTAATTTCGATCAAACGCTTAACAACACGCAAGCATGCGGTTCGGAAGTTAAGCTACCACGCACTACTATTCCGCCATTTGATGGAGATTACCGTGAATGGCAATCATTCCATGACCTATATGTAACGACTATACATGAGAACACCTCATTATCCGCTGGGCAGAAGTTTTAGTATCTGAAGGGACTTCTTAAAGGAGAAGCGAGTGCGTTGGTTAGACATTTCCTAATAAATGTTTCGAATTACTTGGAGGCATTTCAAAGGTTATGTAAGCGGTATGATAAGAAACGTTACATAGTGAACTCATTCATACAAACTTATTTAGATCAGCCTAATTTCAATAAAGCAACTTCTACCAATCTAGCTCGTTTACACGATACCTGTGATGAGGTCATACGAGGGTTAAAGGCATTAGGGACCCGCGCAGAAGGCAAAGATCCTTGGCTAATTTTTATAGCATTGCAAAGGGTGGACGAAGAAACAAGGCAAAGTTGGTTGTTACAAACCGCCGATGAGGAATTTCTATCTTTTCAGCAGTTTTTGGATTTTTTGGGCAAGCGGATGGATTCTCTACAAGTAATGAAAGTAGAAGTTAAACGTTCACCTCAAGGGAAATTATTTTCACCGCAAACGAAAGTGATGCATGCTGCAGCAGAAAACTGCTCATTTTGTAAGAAAGATTATCACAATTTAATGGAATGCAAGGGTTTCTTAGAGGCAAATATACTAACACGTAGAGATTTCATAAAAAATAGTCATAGATGCTTTAATTGTCTTAGCCCAATGCATCCAGTTTACCAATGCAAGTCAAAGAGACGGTGTAACAAATGCCAGAAGAAACATCATGCTTTTCTACACCAGGACGAAGCCAAATCTCCACCATCAACGACAGGGCAAGCCCCAACAGAAACTACGACGATGATCACTAAATCCATTACCTCAGTCATCCTGCCAACTGCACAAGTCCTTATAAAGGATAAGTTTGGAGAATGGAAAAAATGCAGAGTATTACTCGATTCTGGGTCACAAACATCATTTGCATCTGAAGAATGTGTTCACCGATTGGGTTTACATAGAATCAATGCTCGCATTTCCATTAGGGGTTGAAATGATATGAATTCAGGAGTATCCAGAGGTCTAACTACAATAAAGGTAAAATCAATGATTGATGAGTCCTATGAAATCGAAACGAAAGTCCAGATAGTGCCAAAAATCACCTAATATCAAATTAATTCTAATTTTAATCTAACAGATTTACAAGAATATAGAAATTTGCAGTTGGCGGATCCAGGGTTTTGCCAGTCGGGAAGAATCGACATTTTATTAGGCAGTGATCATCTTTTTGAGGTTATTTGTGATGGAAGAAAAAGAATGTTAAATAGCCATTTAATAGCGCAAAATACAAAGTTTGGTTGGATAATTGCTGGGACACCAATTCAAAGGGAACGTGGTTACGAAGCCCCAGTTAATCTGCAACTAAACATCGATGCAACATTAAAGAGATTTTGGGAAACAGAAGAGATGAGAGAGGCCTCACCAGTATCTGAAAAGGAGCAAATCTGCCTAAACCACTATCAGTAAACGGTCGGAAGAGCAGAGGACGTTAGATACATAGTGCGTTTACCGTTCAGGAGGACTAACTCCAAGATTGGCAACTCAAAGGCTATGGCGATAAAACGATTTTATAATTTGGAAAATCGTTTTAATAGAGATGCGTTATTCCTCGAATCCTATAAGGAATTCATGAAGGAATACAAGGAATTAGGACATATGGAACTCGGCAGCTTCGCGAATATTGATGGATATTATTTACCTCACCATGAAGTAGTGAAGATGAGTAGCAGTACTAAGAAGTTGCGGGTCGTCTTCGACGCCTCCGCTAAGACTACTAATGGTATATCATTGAATGACGAGTTGGCTGTGGGTCCAACCCTCCAACCGACCTTGTTTGAACTTCTATTGAGATTTCGCAGACACAAAATTATATTTATTGCGGATATTGAGAAAATGTTCCGTCAAATTTGGGTACATCCGGAAGATACGAAACATCAACGAACCATTTGGCGGAACTCAAACAAGGAACAGCTACAGTCGTTCAATCTTTTAACGGTAACTTACGGAACGGCAAGTGCACCATTTTTAGCGGTCCGAACACTAGTACAACTTGCTGCAGATTACGAGAAGGAGTATCCGAGGGTGTCAGAAATCATCAGGAGAGATTTTTACATGGACGACTTAATTTCCGGTGCCAGTTCCGAAGAAGAAGCAAAGAAAGTGGTATTAGACGTGATCACGGTCTTAAATAAAGGCGGATTTAAACTGAGAAAATGGACGTCAAATTCACATAAAGTGTTGGAAACGATTCCAGAAATTAATACGCAATTCTCAGTCATTAGCTTCGAAGAAGAATCTCAACCTGTGTCTGTACTTGGTCTAAGATATGGTCCAAATAAAGACACATTCTGTTTTAAGGTAAAACTAAACGATTGTAAAATGACAAAAAGAAGCATGTTGTCGGAGTCAGCTAAGGTCTTTGATCCAATGGGGTGGTTATCCCCTGTTACAATAAAAATAAAAATTCTTTTTCAACAGTTATGGTTGGCCAAGTTAGACTGGGATGATCAATTACCGCCTGGAAATCAACAAGAGTGGACATTAATACGCCAGGAAATGTGTAATTTAGAACACATTGCCATCAAAAGATGGTTGTTTAACGAGGACAAGGTGGTTGAGCTACACGGGTTTGCGGATGCTTCGGAAGATGCTTATAGCAGTAATTTATAGCACAGTGCTAATACCCAATGGTTTCAAAACAAATATAGTCAGCGCCAAAACAAAGATTGCGCCTATAAACACAATTAGTATTCCGAGACTGGAGTTATGCGCAGCAGTACTTCTCGTTAAATTATTGAAATTGGTAATGAAATCACTGGGTGAGGATCATGTCATAAGATATTATTTATGGACCGACTCAAGAATTGTTTTGGATTGGATTTTATCTTGTCCAAGAAGGTGGAAAACATTTGTGGCCAATCGCGTATCATATATTTTGCAACATACGGATAGAAGTAGTTGGATGCACGTACCATCTTCGGAGAACCCAGCTGATTGTGCATCACGCGGATTGTGTCCAAATGAATTAGTCTAGTTCAAACTATGGTGGAATGGACCCGAGTGGCTAAAAGGACCTAGCAATATATGGCCGTCTCAACACAACAAAGAACAAGTTGAAATTGAGGCAGTGATTAGTGAGCAGAAACCGAGCCCATTCGTATTGTTGGCTAATCAAGAACCAGATGATTGGTTGAGTAATTTGGTGTCCAGATGTTCAACAATGAACAAGGTAGTAAGAGTTATTGCCAGAATTAAGTGGTTGTTCAAAACGAAGACTTTGAGGCATATAATTCAAGGGGATAAACGTCCAGGATTGCCCACCCAAGAAACCCACGATTCATTAATGTTCTGCATTAAACGAATGCAAGAAGAATATTTTGGAACAGAGATACAAGCATTGAGAAAAAGGGAAAATGTAAGATTAGCAATACAAACTTATCGCTCTGTTTCCGTTTTTAGATAACAAGGGTGTGTTAAGAGTAGGAGGGCAACTTCATAATGCCGAAGTCTCATTTAAGGTTAAACATCCGATCATCCTGCCATCAAAGCATCGCCTTACGAGCTTAATTATTAGTGACTAACATATTAAACAACTTCACGCTGGGCCTGCTTTACTAATTTCAATATTGAAGCACCGGTTTTTTATATTAAGATGCAAGGATGCAGTGAAGGGAGTAATTGGTCGATGTATGAAATGTTCACGTCTAAAGGCTTGTCAACAGCAGCAGTTAATGGGACAGCTTCCAGAAGCGCGAGTAACATTCGAAAGAGCCTTCTTAAATACAGGAATAGATTATGCGGGACCAATCACTACAATAGTGTCCAAGCTTCGTGGTGCCAAACGTATAAAATGTTATATCGCTCTATTTGTTTGCATGGCTACGAAGGCGTTACATTTGGAATTGGTGTCCGATATGTCAACCGAAGCTTTCATAGCAGCATTGAAACGCTTTCAGGCAAGACGAGGCATTCGCGCTAATATTTATAGCGACAACGGTTCTAATTTCATTGGGGCTAACAATGAACTCCAGAGAGTATGGAAAAGTATTTTCAGTGATGACAGATTAATGACGTATGCAAACGACTCCAACATCAAATGGCATTTTAACCCACCAACGGGCAGTCATTTTGGAGGATTGTGGGAGGCAAGCGTGAAATCAACCAAGTTTCACTTGAACAGAGTAATCGGGGCATCATTATTAACTTTTAAAGAAATGACTACCCTATTAACTCAAATTGAGGGAATTTTAAACTCTCGGCCTTTATGTGAGATAACCAAAGACCAGATAGATCCTCTTACACCAAGCCATTTCCTTATTGGCCATCCTATTACTTTAATGCCCGAAGAAAATTTGATGTACCTAAAAACAAATAAACTATCACGGTGGCAACATATTCAGCAGATGATGCAGTACTTTTGGCAAAGATGGCACAGGGAATATTTACTTACAATGCAACAACGCCAGAAGTGGACAATTCCAATCAGCAACTGTAATGTTGACGATCTAGTTGTGGTTATGGAGAAAGATCTTCCCCCAACGAAATGGCTATTAGGCAGAATTTTAAAATTATATCCAGGACGAGACGGGATGGTTCGAGTAGTCGATGTCAAAACCAAACAAGGCACCATTAAACGACCGATCAACAAGCTTTGCAGATTACCATCTGGCTCAGTTGAGCCAACGGGCGCGGGATGTTCAGAATCATCACTTAAAAAATAAATATTGATTAGATTGAAATAAAATTTAGAATTAAAAATTAGCTTAACTTTTGGTGCATCCTGTGAGATGCACACCTTCATAAATGATAACAATTGTAATTTTTCTTGATTTGATTTACGTAAATAACATATGTGTATTGTAAATATTAAATGACAGTCGATAATGATTCATTTAATTTGACATTAAGGTGGTTGTGTAGCAACCTTTATTATCGACTTTTATTTGTATTATTATTATTATAATTATTATTATTTTGTATAAAGTATAACACTTAATTTTACCACCATCTATTGTTTAATAGATGATTAACTTTGCTCAGCGTTTAGTTTAAAATTGCCGCGGATTTATTTTTATTTGTATTTCGCGCATCTACTAAGTTTATTACAAAATAAAATTGCTCGGTCACTTTCTTTGAGACACAAGAGCCGTGAACAACGTTTTTAAAAGAGGAATGAAACAATTTTGTTGCAATAAATAAATATATTTTTTTTGGTTGAATTTATAACGTTTAAACAAATTGTTTCAATATTAAAGCAATTATTCTGTTCCTCAATTTATTGGAAATTTGAAAATACGGATCCGCACAATAACTTTAAAAAAAAATTCCTATTGCTTATTCTAAAATTTGCATTAATAAACCTATAAACGTTTTTGGCTGTAGTTGGTCAGAAATAATATCGTCGAATTAACTCTAAAGTCTTTTAATAACCAAGATGTGCGGATATAGGAGGATGACAATGTGCGTGATTTAAAATGTGTGAAATCAAATTTTTTAGAATATAAAGTTTCCAGAATCGAAACGACAGAAATTACGACATAAATTTTACCATCCATGACTTTAATGTTAGGAAATTTTCCAGGATTTTTCATTACATTCTGAACAATATTTTGGTTTTCTATATCTTCTGCAATTTCGTTCAATAATTCATGTGCAATTGCTAATTGGAAAGCGCGTGATTATGCATCAGGTATCAAAGTTTCATTGCCTTTGCAAAATTCAATATTGAAACTAAATGGCTGAAATTGAAGGCTCCAGCGAGCGAGGCGTCCGATGAGGTCCCTTAAAACCCGTCACTAATTATCTAAATTTCTTAATACTCAACACCGTCAATAAACACCCAACTTCTGTAATACAATAATTTCGCCGAGCCTGACAAAAACCTGGGTTGCACAAAACTGGAGCAGTAGACAGAGCATATTTTTGTTTCACAAAGTAATTATTTACGTCATCTATCCGAACGAATTGGATATTTTCCCCTAATAAGTTGGTTAGGGGTTCAGCAAGCTCTTCGTATTTAAAAATATCTCGAATATATCACACCGCCATAACTAAAAGTCGTCGGATTTATCGAAGTTTTCAGGTATTAAACAGTTGCTTATTGCAGATACCTTATCTGAATCTGCTTTTAAAATGCCGTCATCAACGATTTATCCAAGGTAATGCTGTCATCAACGATAAATCCAATAATTTCAAGTCATCCAGATAAAGACTTGGCCTTGCAACTCGTAAGGAATCACGTTTCACATCAATTTACTCATGGTTTGTGGTGCGTTGCAAAGTCCAAACGACATGACTGTGAATTGTTAAAGTGGTCCGCAAAAAACAGGGAAGGCAGTTTTATCTCTCGACTCCTCTTCTAATGATGTCTGCCAGAAAGTGTCTTTCAAATCGAGACTCGAAATCAATCTAGTTTGGCTCAGGCGCCCCAGCAGGCTATCGGCGATGGGCAAAAGATAAGCTTCCCTGACTGTAACTTCGTTGACTTTACGTGCATCAAGTTACAATACAGCCGTACTTTGCCGTTTGACTTGCGCACCATTGCAATTGGTGAACACCACGAATTACAGCCTTCCTCATTAACACCTAAGGATAACATCCTATCCCGTTCTATATTCATAACATGAACCTGAACCGCATGAGAGACTGAATAATTCCTCTGATTATCAGCTCCACATTTCCCTTAGTACTAATCGAATGGAAAAGAAGAGGTATTTTCAATAAGCCCAATAAAGCAGATGATAAACATTTCTTAATTACGGTAGATAACACATTTTGTCGCACAAGAGAAATAATTCCTGATTGAGATTTGGAGCGATTTGCAAGGTAAACATGCAAGTCCTGCAACATCAAGTGACCGGTATGGGTATAGGACCAAATATTATTTCAGCTTGACCAATTGCATTGGCCTTGCCTAATACAGAAATATTTGTACCACTAACGAGTAACACATTATTCTTAAAATCGAAATCTCTACTTCGGCATACTGCCGTTATCAAAGAATCTGAGATCTTTGCTTTTATTTCCCATCGCTTCCTCCAGTATTCCAAAGTTAGTGGCGAACTATATGATTACGATAAATGAAGGAACTGACCGGTTCTCATTTCCTTCTAGTGATCAAATTGATGAAGTTCGAGTAGAATTTAGTGAGTTACTTGTTTTTGATAAATCGACATTTTCTAAAAATTTCGCAGCTCCTTGAACCCCTTATCTGTTTTCGAACTGCCGTTGACGTTTGTATTGGGGGTGGATGTGGTCACCCCGATTTAGAAGCTTCCAAAAGTTGCCGGATAGTTGAACGTTTTTGATTTTAGTGCCCCAGGATTTGGACTATTTTCAAAAACAAGACCTGCCTGTTGACAGTTGAAACAGACATAAACGTTTTTAGACCTATAAGAATTGTTGGATGCAAGTGATAATTTGGCATTTTGCTGATTAAAATTTTTGTAAAACGCTGGTAATTTGCAAATCAATTTCGATAATAGTTTTACGGGAATTAGCAGTCCTAGTATTAACACTCTTCGATTCCATGTATGAGACACTGAAACGTACCGTTTCATCTATTGATTGGAATTCTCTATTTGTAACTCGACCTTACAATCCAGCCCGCACATTACTCTGCAATAATAACCTGAATGAATCTCTGTTTTATTGCGTCCACCTGTCTTCGATTATCCGTATTAGTATGACAATCCTCAAATCGCTTGATAATTTCAAATTTAAGACTCCCCACGGATATTTCAGTGCCTTTCTACAGTATTCCTGTACCATTCTGCAGCAAGGTCTTTTAAAGCATGGTTGAGCTCGTACACTAATTGCTCAGGTGAAGTACTTTCGGCGATTGCCATATCAAATAGAGGTTTCCATTTTGCTCGGGTATTTCGAGACATAGATGGTGGTACCTGAGGATTGAAAATTGGTGAATCACTAGCGTTCGGTAATGTAACCCCCACCCCCAGGTATGTTGACGTTTTGTTGGAATTGCTCAAAATGAAAGAGTAAAGCTCGGTTTGCCGAGCGTCCATATTTTGTTGACCCTTCATATTGTGAGATAAATGGTTGTAATACTCAATGTGGTTTTCTACTTTCGAGCTAGTTCTGGGACGATCTTGATCTCGACTTTAATTTTCATTTTTATTTAAACCATTACATTTTTCGTCAGATTGTAGTGGATCGTCTAGTGACTGTAACCTCCGCAGCTGCGACCTGTGAGAAGTCCTGAGAGAAGTTAGACGTATTATTCGTCCATGGAAATGCAAAATGCGCAAATTTAATCTTTGGAAAGATGCCGTGGTTTTATTTTTCAAAGCCCCTGGCATGTCTTGATATATGTGCTTGAGTTTGAATTATCAATGATTACAAACATCTGATCGACAGAAGATTTTTGTTATTATAGAACAGATTTAATAAAAAAAAAAATTTTTTTCTTTTATCTTGCAGGCGAAATTTCGAACAGCAAAATAGTCTAAATACTGTGCAATGTTCAGCATTTGGCGCTTATTAATTTATTTAAGTGTCCTGTGGGATTTACAACATGACCTCATTTTAATATATGCATGCCCAATCGAATGTATTTGCTTATCACAAACTCAGGTAATTCATAATACGTCTAGTTATAATTAATCGTTAATTTCTAATTATTATTTTTAAATAGGTGCTGTGTAATACGGGCGGTTTACGTGAAATACCAGCCACACTATTACCAAAGACTATTGAAAATTTATCTCTAACCAAAAACCATTTTCCCACTATAAAAAGTGACGCATTTGGTGGATTACGTGCATTAAAAAAATTATCATTAGACGGTAACAATATAACCGTAATAAAACCATTCGCATTCCGTGGTTTACCAAGGCTAAGAGAATTATCAATACAACATACACCACTAACAACGGTAGCACCATTTTCATTTGCAGGCCTACAAAATATCACAACAATCCTGCTGAGTCACAATAAAATATTAAAAGTTGAGGGATATGCATTTGCAGGCGCATCAAATATTCGGCTCATCCTGTTGACAAACAATCCAATGTTAAAACTAGAAACGTCTGCGTTCACGGGCCTAACAAATGTTGAACATTTAATTTTACCATCGGGTTTACGAACAATTGAACAGGATGCATTTTTTGGTTTGGACACAGTTGGTTTTATAAAATTAGCGTACATGGATTTGACCTCATTAGCGCCATTTTCATTTCGTGGCCTAACCAATGTACAATTATTATCATTACAGGAATCTGATTTAGGTGTAATATGCTCAAATGCTTTTGATGGTTTGTCACATGTCAATTCATTAAATATTATGAATAATAAAATAGATGCAATACAAGAGCTTAATATAACTTATACACATTTTATAAAACAAATTAAATTTCATGGTAATCATTTGTTAGAGACACCGTTACCCGGTACCCTAATCATAGATGGTGTTGATAGTTTATCTGTGGTCAATAATCATTTTCCGTGCGGTTGTCATATTCATACATTATTAGATAGTCCGTTAGCAAATGGTACCTACCAGCAGGATGATTTTTTGACAAAAAACTTTTGTATATCACCGCTCGAGGTGAATGGTAGGCCAATGAGTGATATAGATATATATTCAATAGGTAAATGTCATGAACAAGTAACTAGAGGTAATTTAGAAGCATCTAAATCAATTAAATTATTTTATTGCAATATACATTTTTATTTTTGCCTAATTTTATTTATAACAAATAATTTTGTATTTAGGTAAAAATTAAATTAATTTTTTAGGTCAAATATTATTCTAATTTAAAAACAAATTTAGTTTAATTCTATATTATTGATTCCATCCAAATAACTAAAAAAAAAAAAATCGAGTATTTTAAAAAACTTATATTTTGATGTTGACATAAAATAAGACGACACATTTACGCTTACACAACAAACAAATTAATTAACTTTATTTTAAAGGGATCGCAGGGTAACGAAATTAAATATGGTTGTATATAAATTGTAAATACACAAATATTAATTAAAACTAGACAGATATATAGAAACTAATGAATCTCTTATTGCCGCCTCATTCCAAATCCGTTGTTCATTATAATGCGGCCTTAAGAAAATGAAGCCTTAGTGTATTATTAACTAATTCTCAAGTCAATTTCGGCAACAAACCAAATCATTCTTTTTTTTAATTATTTCAAAATCCATTTTTTTATTCATATCACAGTTTCGATGGATTATAATAATGTACAAAGGTACCTACTAACCGTACAATTTCTTATCACGTTCCTTTAAAACCAAACTAATATTTATATAACAAGAAATAAAAATGTATGACCTAAATTAGTCCGTAATCGTGTAGCTAGGTATATGATCCACCCAATTTTTCCTTCCCTATCCGTATGAATCAATACAAAGTATATTATGTAGTGTATAGTGTACGCTTACATGAAACAATTACGAAACGTACCATGCATTTAAGTAATCCGAACACATTCAATACAAAATGAAAGCTGATTGCATTTTATTCTCTTCTTTATTACGATCATAAACTACTACATGTTTCCAGTCTATATCTACTAGAACAAAAACACGAAATAAAATTATCTTTCAAACAAAAAAAATTGTTATTGTTTTAGACTTCTAGGGAGATATGCAATAGCAATATAAAAAAAAAGTCAATTTTTTACGTGATATGAAAAATTAAGCAAAATCCGAAAAAAAATGTAGAAACAAAAAAATTGAATCAATTTATGATTTATTTACACAACCGATTCCATTCTATCTCTTTATATAGCCTAGACCTTAAAGTTTTATCTATTCATCTCGTCTAATTAATGTGGATTCTCTATTCTCCTTGTGATCCCTCGTACTCTTTAAACTTACTTCCGTTTTAAATACTTTTTCTTACCAAAAACAATTTACACAATCAAAATTAATTAATTAATGTAAATAAAAAAAATTAATTTACTTTTCTGGTTAATTTAACGGTTTAAACAAACGATGAAACTCGCCTTGAACGTTACAACTAATTTTTTTTTTTAAATTCACTAAAATTAAAAATTAAAACTCCAAGACATCAAAAAATAAATAATTTCAATTAAAATCATTATTATTAAAAATTATTTCTAACATTATTATAAGAGGTGTATACAAAGTATATTTAGTTAATTAAAGCAAATATAATTAATTAAAATAAATTAAATTTATACTAAACTAAAATCTATATAAATTAAACTAATTAATTGAGTTTAAATATTGTATTAAGTATACTAAACTAAATTATGTAAATAATGTTATATAATAATTATAAAAAAAAAACAATTTTAATTTAAGTACTAAATACCAAATTATATAAATTAAAAATACAAAATATGGATGAAACTAAATTAAAAAAAAGTAAAAATTATGGAAAAAATATGAAAAATTTCATACAATATATGTATAACAAAATTTATGATTAAGTTAAATAAATGGTTTTACTAATTAAAATGAAAAATTTTTAAAGAAAACAAAAAAATTAAAATCGTAAAAAAATGAAATAAAGCTGCCAAATTGACATAATTTAATTAGTTAGTTTTTTTTTAAATTTTAATTTGTGGTTAATTAAGGAAATTAACATTTCGTTTAAGGTAAGAATACACTATAGGTGAGATTTTTTTTTAATTTCTACGACCAAAATCAAAGCAACCTTGATTATACAAAGCCTTAGTCTAGAAAAGGAAGCTTTTATAAGGGAATTAGAAACGAGCAAAAAACCAAACTTTTCATAGTAAAATACACAAAACATAATTATGGGATATCACTTTTTTTCCTAAGACAAATTTTTAAATGAAAACATTACAAATTTTTAATTATGATTTCTAAAATACTTTCATAAATGTTCGAATTTCAACATATATGAATGTCGTTTAAGTAAATCGTTTTCATTTTCTTGTAATAATTGATTTTTTAAACAAAAACATAAAAAAATTCATAACAACAACATTCTGGTCATATTGAAATAAAAGCTTACTACAATTCGTTTGGTCATTAAGTCAATACACATTACATAGATGGCAGTGATGGCCGTTAAAATTTGATAAAATCTTACCAAATATTACCACCTGGACAAATTTCAAGTAAAAAAATTGTAGGAAAAGCAACACAAATTCACAAAATATAGGAACGTGTGATAATTTTGTGACTAAATAATTTTTTTTCGTATTGTGACGATGACACCTAGTTTGGTTGGTAAGCGATAGTGTAAAGATTAAAAAGGAATTAAAAAGTGTTTTAGTGGAAATAAAAATTATAAGTGTACAGTAAAATTTGAGAATAATTTATATCAAGTGATTTTGTGAATTTTTATTAATAAACTCTGTTAATTGTTGTGTTAAATAAAAAAATTCGTTGGTGATAAATTAAATTGATTTTGTATTATTCACAATCCAGTGATTCGAACCTTAATTAACAAAGAAAAAACGTAACAATTGGTGACAGCGGTGGGATTGTGAATAATAAGATAAAGAAAATGATTCTGAACGAATTAAAGGTTCCAGAATTAAAAAGGGAACTTGAGAAACGGGGTTTGGCCATTTATGATGGTAAAGCAGCTTTACAAGCGCGACTACGTGAGGCCATGGAGATCGAAGGGCTGGATGCGGAGCATCATGATTTTGGAGAGAAAGTGAAAAAAGAAAATAATAATGGAAGTTTCGATTTGTCGCAGTTAATCGCTGATATGAGCCAGATGATGGGACCAATGAGTGTAATGAGACAACAAAATGAGCGACAGATGGAACAACAAAATCAGTCTAACCAAGAAATTAAACACGAAATGAAACAACAAATGGAGAAAATTGAGTAGTCAAATGTGCGACAGTTGGAGACAATAAATCAAGAAATGAAACGCCAGATGGAGAAACAAGGAGAAGAAATTAAAGACCAAATTACAGATGGTCATAAGAGAATCGACGATAAACTTCTCGAATTATCAACTAAAATACACGGCGAAGTGGAAAAGCTGCAAATGGAAATTCAACAGGTTGATCAAAAATTAGAAACGGAAGTCTGTATGTAATGTTAGTTGAAACACACTTGTTGATGGTGAAGTTAGAACTAATCGTCTTTATTAGTATATTCATTTACATGACATGAAGACCCTATCAACAATGGTGAGTAATGCTCATTTGATTACAATATTACATTCATATGTACCCTTTATTTTTTTTTTTAGATGTTATAAATCCATTTTACTTATTGGTTTGACTACTCTACACGATCTGGTAACGATGGGTAATTTGGTCGTTGCTTCCATAGACTCCATATGTGATGCCTTATGTGATGCCTCTTTTGTGTTATTGTGAACTATTTCACCATTGTCATCACTCACGCAATTCTTTGACGTCGACTCGTTACTTTCTTTGCTCACCTTGGTATGGTTTGTATCGTTAATACTTTCTGGATTATGTATCGGCTCTGTAATACGATTAACATTGTTGAAGCTTACGTTTGATGTTGCTTGTTCTCTCGTTTTATTAATGTGATCTATGTTTCGGCGATATGTATTACCGTTCTCCGTTCGAACTATGAATGATCTCGGAATATTTGTTTTCTTCGTCATTACTCCGGGAACCCAATCACGATCACCTCGTTTAATTCTAACCTTGTCACCTGCATTCAATGGTTCCGCGATTCGTCTTCCTCGATAAGCATACCATTTTTGAATTTTTCGTATTTCTGTTAACTTGTGCGTTATATCCGAAATAATTTTCGTCTTTAACATTTCCGGAAGTCCTACTATAGTCGTTCTTGTAGCTCTACTCATTAACCTTTGATTTGGCGATGCTAAACTTGATGACGTTGGTAAATTCCGATAATTTAATAATGCTAAGTATATGCAAGAATTATCTCTTTTGCATTTTTTTATCATTCCTTTCGCTATTTGCACATAGTATTCGATTAAGCCGTTGCCTTGTGGATGGTTTGGACTACTCGTAGCATGGTTGATCGACCAATCACTCGCGAACTTCTTAAACTCTGCCGCAGAAAATTGTGGACCATTATCCGTCTCTAGCTTTGCTGGTATTCCATGCGTGGAAAAACATATTTTCAATATACATATCTATAACTTCCTTTGCCGTACTCATTTTTAATTCCTTAAACTCAAATTAACCTGAGTAGCTGTCGACTACGAGTATGTAATCTTTATCAATACAATGAAATAGATCGGCTCCCACTACTTCAAATGGAAGACGTGGAATTTCCTTGTTAATAACTGGTCCTTTCACCTTTGATCTCTGCATCGACTGACAAATTAAACATGTTTCCACATATGACGTTATATCTGTAGACATTCCTCTCCAATACAGAATTTCCCTGGCACGACTTAGACACTTTTGTATTCCAAAAGGTCCTCAATGTATATTATACAACATTTTCGGTATTTGTGCCTTTGGTACTACGAGCTTCATTGCTTTGAACACTAACCCGTTGTAATATGATATTTCCTCTCTGAAATTCCAATACGGTTTTACCCATTCATGTAGGTCAGCTTGATTGTTCGGCCAACCTGACATTGTTACTTTAATCAACTCCTGGATTTCTTGGTCGTGCTTCGTGGCTTCTACTATTTCACGTTTCGCATCCTTAGAGCAATCAATCGCAATATATACTTGCAACTCTTCTTCCTCTTCCGACTCATTATTTACACAGTCTATACTTAGGATTTCTGCTATGTGTTGACTAGTCCCTTTCACATACACTACCGTTGGCAAATATTGTTTTATGTCAAACATAATACGTTGTAGTCTAAATGGTGCTGATTGTAATCGTTTTTTATATATATATACTCAATTGGCTTGTGATCACTTTCTATTCTTAACTTCTTTCCGTAGACATACTCATGAAACTTCCCACATGCCCATCTTATCGCTGCTGCTTCCAATTCTATTGGTGGATAGTTTCGTTGAGCTTGGCTTATTTTGAAGTAATGCTGCTCCAAACCCGTACATGCTCGCGTCTACTTGAATAGTTACGTCCTCATTCGTATTATAGAATTTCAATATAGGAGTACTTGAAAATGCTAACTTTAACTCATTAAATGCTTTTTCCTGCTCCTTTGTCCAATTCCATTCTGCTTTATTTATGATAAGATTTCTTAGTGGTTTTGTTATCGCTGACAAATTCAGCTGTTTTATCAGGATCAGCTGATAAACCATTCCCACTCAACACATGCCCCAAGAATTCGACTTCACATGCTCCAAATATACATTTTTCTTTGTTCAATTTTAATCCAGCTTCTTCTACTTTTTTCAGTACTTTATTTGTGATGATTTCTAGTTGTTTACTATTCTCAGCATGAATAAGAATATCATCCATGTAACATTCTACGTTTTCAAGATCGCCTAAAATTTGATTCGTCAGATCTTGAAATAACTCAGGAGCCGATGACAGTCCAAATGGTAATCTCTTGTATGAATACCTGCCTTATGGTGTTCCCATTGTCAAGTATTTTTCTGTACGACTTGATACCCTTATCTGCCAGAATCCTATTTTACAGTCTAGTATTGTAAACAACTTGGCCTTCTTCATTCTGGTTACCATTTCTTCGATTGACTTTAACGGATGGTATCTTCTCACGATATTGTTGTTCACATCAGTAGGGTCCAGACATACCCGCAGTCTACCTTCTTTCCTCACCACTACCATTGGTGATACGACTAGTGTTACTTCATAAACTTTTGTTAACACTCCCATTTTCACCATATTTTCAATTTCAGCTTTGACCTGGTCCTTAATCGCTAACGGAACTTTTCGAACTAGCTTGATTTCGAACTTTGGATGTTCCACCAAATCTATATCATATTTGCAATTCTTCACGCAGCCTAACCCGTCAAAAATATTATTATTCATTCTTAATTCCTCTACTCGTATAATTAGCTTTTCTCGTTCACATGCCTATTTCCCTAATATTGGTGTGACGTTTGCTTTGACTACTTTAAATATTAATTTTGTCATTTTGATTCTCACTTGACAATTGAATTCGACCTCGCCTACTACATCTACGTTATTGTTTCCAAACCCTATTATTCGTCGGGTGTTTGTCTTGACAATTCTGATTCCTAGCTTGTCGACCATATGTTTAGGTAATACTTGCTGGACAACTAAGTTTGCTATGTTTGGTTCCGCACCTTTTACAATCGAACGTTTCATCACTTTTCACTGTATCTTCAGGTTTTTTATTTTTTACCAATTTTCTCAGTGAAATTGCATCCACCGTTTGTGATTGTTTGCGTTGTAACTCTGTTAGCTGCATTGCTGTCATTTCACTTGTCTTGCACTTTTTAATTGCGATCTCCAAGTTCGGTTCTGTTTCTGACAACAACTTTTCACGTACTGATTCACTACGTATTCATATTATGATTTTGTCTCTCAACAAACTATCAGACAATTACCGAATTCACATTTTTTGCACTGATTTTTTATTTTTGTGTAATACTGATCAAAATTTTCACTTTCCATTTGATACATTTTGTTAAACACGTACCTTTCTAATGTTATCGACGATTTCGGTGCAAAATGTTCCTCAAATTCCGATTTGATTATCTCCAACTTTTCCTCATATGATTATAATATTACATTCATATGTTACAAAGTCCAACTTGTTAAAGCGGAGGATCAACGTCTGGAGAAAGAATTAACTGATGTCAAGGCAAGTGGATCAACTACCCAAGTGGTTCAGACAGTCCAATCAATCAAGTTAAAGTGACTAACATTCGACGGAACAACATGTTTCGTCAGAGACACGCAAGGCGGTGATGTTGTCACCTAAAGCCACCTTGGCGGATGCCATCGCTTGTACGTTGACAAACGAAACTGCACAATCCATCACCAAACCGTCAATGAAAATACGCCGAGTTTAAATCGACACCAGCATAAACACAGAACGATCAACACCAAGATACCGAGATGGAAGCGGCAAAATCAGATGTTGGGCATGTGATAAAATCGGTCACATTTCTCGGGATTGCTGGGAATTAGGAAAAAAGGGGAAGATTACCATCTCCTATGCAGCGACGACCAAGCGGAGCACAGACTGTGGCAAAAACAAGAGGGCCAAATGACGATGGTGCCGTTAAACTACAAAGAGTCAGCTTAAAGGGGCAGAAGCTGACTCCCACAACCGATTGCCCCATGTCCTCCGTCCGCGTTTCGAAAGTAGCAAGAGGCGGTGACAGCTTAACAATCAAAGGGGACATTGACGGCACGGATTGCATCATCACCCTGGATACGGGAGCAAATCGCACGATTGTCCGCAAAGATCTGATCGATGGCGGTATCCAACCAGCTAACGGATTGAAGTTACAAACAGCAACTGGAGATAGTTCAATAATAAAAGGCATAAGGATTGTGAAAATTCAGATCGGAAGAACTATTTTTCAACACGAAATACTGATTGCAGATATTGTGGATGAAGTCATTATAGGAATGGACTTCATGAGAGCAAATGGTTTCGTGGTGGATGTTGGACGAGGAGTTTTAATTAACGATAACATCGAGTTGCCACTTCAATCTAGCAGTGCAGAAACAACTACCAGGCGAATTATTATTGATCATCGGGAGAACCTGCCACCGAGCTCGGAGACGATCGTGTAGTTAGTTCTGGGGGGGGGGTTCTTGGTCACCCAGGTTGTGGGTTGTTGAAGCTAACGAAGAGGAGAACGGAGCCGAGGAAATTATAATCGGAAAAGACGAAAACCATCAAAAAAGGGACAGTCATCGGCAAATGTAACAAGGTTGGTTACGGTATATGTCCATATTAGGTAGTACGTCGGATAATAATGGTAAAGCACCAAATTGATACGGGAGCAGAGATGCCAATTCGTCAACCACCCAGGAGATTACCTTTGGCAAAACAACAAGTAGTCGACCGAATAGTAACAAAAATGCAGACGGCAGGATTAATCGAACCAACTATCAGCGCATGGAACTCACCGGTAGTATTGGTCAAGAAGAAGAACGGTAGCAGATTCTGCATTGATTACCGAAAACTCAATGCTGTGACGAAAAAAGATAGCTGCTACCCACTGCCAAGGATCGGCTATTGGCAGGTGGAAGTCCATGAGGAAGATCGCGAGAAAAAAGCTTTCAGTGTGGGTAACGGGCTTTAGCAATTTAATGTTATGCCGTTCGGATTATGTAATGCCCCAGCGACATTTGAAAGATTAATGGAGCGCGTGTTAAAGGGATTACATTGGAAGACGTGCCTAATATATATGGATCACATAATCGTCATGGGGAAGGATTTTGACGAGCATCTAAGGAACTTGGCGGAAGTTTTGGATCGGATACAGGCCACTGGATAAAAATTAAGCCCATAAAAGTGTAAACTGTTCAGAACTAAAGCCAAATATTTGGGTCATTTGGTAACGACTAATGGAATTCACACCGACGAAGAAAATATCGCAGCGGCAAAGAACTGGCCAAGACCTAAAAATTAACGCGAATTACGGAGCTTTCTGGGATTGTGCACCTATTATAGACGTTTCGTGCCAGGATTCGCCAACATTGCCAAGAGTTTACATGAGTTGACCAAGAAGAACAAGGCATTCGAACAGAAGGATGGCCAGCAAGAAGCATTCGTGGAACTAAGGAGACGGTTATGTGTCGCGCCAATCCTCGCGTACCCTTTACCCAACGTGATATTTATTTAGGACACCGATGCAGCTAATGATGGTATAGGAGGTGTATTATCACAGGAAACTAATGATCAAGAACGAGTTATTGCATACTACTCGAAAACATTATCAAAACCGGAGCCTAATTACTGCATGACACGGAAAGAATTGTTGGCTATAGTGGAATGCGTTTAGCATTTCCATAACTATTTTTATCGCCAAAAATTCCATTTACGGACAGATCACAGTGCTTTACGGTGGCTGTCACAATTCTAGAATACAGAGGAACAAATAGCACGCTGGATCGAACGTCTTCAAAGCTACGATTTCCAAATCGAACATCGAAAGGGAAGTGCACACAGAAATGCGGACGCATTATCAAGACGACCATGCCCGGTAGAATGTAAACATTGTGGTCACGTTGAAGCAAAGGAAGGCATCATTGAAGTTAGGCCTATGCACGTGATGCCTGATGAGAAGTGGACTGACAAAATGATCAGGAATGAGCAATTGGAGGATACGACTTTATCAGTTATAATGGAATGGAAGGAAAAGGAACACCGGCCAATTTGGAGCGAGATCGCGGACAAAATTCCCATTGTTCATGCTTATTGGGCTCAATGGGATAGCCTTCATCTTGAGAATGGGTGTTTAAAACGATAGTGGGTAAGCACGGATTGCAAAGTGAAGCAATTGTTGCTGATGATACCAAATCACCTGCTGGATTGCGGAAATCCTAAACGAGTATCATGGAGGAGCAAGTGGGGGCCACCTAGGAATTAATAAAACACTGGCCAAAATATATCAACGATTCTACTGGTCAGGATGTTGGCAGTCAGTGATAGAATGGCGCCAAAAATGTGACCAATGTGCAGCGGTGAAGGGACCTGCACGCAAAAGTCGTGGAACCATGAAACAATATAACGTCGGACCACTATTCGAAAGAATTGCAATGGATGTAGCGGGCCATTTCCCACCACAAATTCATACCGATCAGATGCTCGGTGTAAATAAAACGGCAACAAAGCCTTTGCATCCACACTCTGATGGTATGGTGGAAAGATTCAATGGTACATTGGAGGAATATCTTGCAAAGGTCGTTGAGAAAAATCAACGCAACTGGGATCGACATATACCGACGTTTCTGATGGTCTATCGATCAGCAATACATGACACAACCGGAATGACACCAGCTACAACGTTATGTGGGGATAACCTACGATTACCTGGAGATCTAAAGTTTGGGGATGTACCATCAGCGGCTTTATGTGAAAAGGATTACGTAGACCGAATGAAAGAGGAGCTTAATGAGATTCATCAATTTGTCCGGGAGAAAATACGGATGTCAAGTGACCGGATGAAAGCTCGATATGACATACGAGCAAATAACTAAGGTTTTCAGGAAGGGCAATTAGTATGGCTTCACAACCCGTAACGGAAAAAGGGATTATCACCGAAGCTGCAACCAGCATGGGAAGGACCCCACACTGTCATCACAAGGATGAACGACGTGGTTTATCGGATACGGAAGGGACATCGAGGTAAACCAAGGTGGTCGATTTGGAGAGGCTGGTCCTATACAGAGGAGGTGATTTGGGTACTGTTCGAGACGAAGAGGCTTAGTTGGAGGTAGTGTGACGGTGACACCTAGTGTGTAATAGAATAAGTGAAATTAATAGATCAATGTTTAACTATACTAAAATAGAATTTTCCATGACAAAATTGTTCTAAATGTTTCTGCGCTATTCTAACTGGAAAAGTCATGAGCTTTCTAGAAGTTTGGTTTGTGTATATAAAAAGGCGAACGAAGTCGAATTGGATTAGTAGTATTTGATAAGCGACAATCTAAAGATTAAAAAGAATTAAAAATTGATTTAAAAAGTGTTTTAGTGGAAATAAAAATTATAAGTGTACAGTAAAATTTGAGAATAATTTATATAAAGTGATTTTGAGAATTTTTATTAATAAACTCTGTTGTAATAATTGTTGTGTTAAATAAATAAATTCGTTGGTGATAAATTTAATTCATTTTGTATTATTCACAATCCAGTGATACGAACCTTAATTAACAAGACAAAAACGTAACAGTATTTTTCGGCAAACATCTTAGACATCTGAGGTACACTAGTAAAACTAAAGATAAGTTTAGCAAGTATTATTTTGATTCGTCAGAGCCAACTTTGATGTATTTTTCAAAATGAAAGTTCGAAAAATATATTTTACAAATAATTTAATTTCAATATTTAAAAGTTTAAAATAGCCAGCCTTCCGGTGTAGTGCTGTTAAAGATATGTAGGAAACTTTTACATAAACTTTTTATAATATTTTTTGCTCTTTTCGTTGAAAAACTTGAAGCTAAACAACACCATTTTCACTATGGATTCCTACGGAAATCATTGAAAAGTTATACCGATAAAAAATCTTCTAAAAAATATGTCATAACGATTAAGGGTCTATACTCTAGAACGCTCTTCTAAAAACCTGTTAAATTCAGAGCTTTAGCCTAAAGCAACTATTTCTTGGGTTTGTAAATGGTTTTTTCCATTGGGTTGGCTAAAGGACATGTCTAACGTTCAGCAATCACCCAAAGATGATTAGATTTTCTTTTACCTGCTCTAGAATATTAGTCACAATGCTGATTCGAGTAGTTTCAACATTGTTACGGAATTTAGTAAACAAAGAGCTTGTCAAAAGTAATACAGAAAATAGAAAGCACAACCAATTCTTTTCGGACTATGAAAATAAATTGTAATATAATAATTATGAAAGTATCAAATATCAAAAAAGCAGTAAATACAGTCGATTTTTAACTGTATCCGCCCACATGACCGATAACCAATTCACCGATCGGCATCTTCACAGATGGCTGACACAATCACATCACCAACAGGACCGATCGCCGACACAACCACATCGCCGAAAGGACACGTGGCCGACACAAGCACATCGCTGACACGACAGATAGTCGACCACTACATTGCCGACGGACACAACGCCGTCGCCGACCAGACTGATGGCTGACATAACTATGTTGCCAACAAGACAGATAAGCGACACGATTACGTCGCTGACAGACAGATGACCGAACTAACTACATGGCCGACAGGATAGATAGCCTGGACAGGACAGATGGCTACCTTATACAAATTAATGTCGAAACATGTGGTAACTGCTACAAGTATTAGAAGAGGGAAAACCTTTTAGCAAATTGTTTTTGAAATGCAAAGACTACGCATGGAATTAAACTTAAATTAGGACAGGAATAAGTTATACAATGGTGGTTTGGCGTCTATTGGAGGGGGGGGGCCAAAGTTGAGTTGATTAATCTACCAGCTCCGTAACCTTCCAGGAGGGTGCGCATCACGTGAGCTGTTCCGGTCTTGTCATTAGGCAGCTGCGGGATGGGTACAATTGTGTAAGAGGTAACCTGTTCGTGGCAACCACTGGTAACTAAGGCCATTCGGCACATTTTTGGCCATTTGGCACAAGCTAAAGTACGGCGCTAAAGGAGAAAACCTTGATAAAAAAACCTAATCTAAGGTGGAACAGCATATGCCGATGGATGAATGGCTGATAGGTTAATCAGTCCAAAATATAAAAAGGCAAGTAAAATTACAATTAAATCATCCCAGTATTCCGTAGTACTGTGCAGCGTTCTCAGAAACGACAAATGAGAATTAGAAACATCCATCAATTCCATTAATTGACGTGGAGCAGGTTTATCCAAATATTTAATTGTTAAGAAACATTCCATATGATAGTCACATATGCGGTTGGGTTGATTTAACCGTTTCCTCAACATAGTTGTAGGAACCTTATGTTATTATGATTGAGAGTTGTTCCAAGTTTTCTTCTAGTATGGAACGAGCTGATAAATAGAGATTTTCAATGGGGACTCGATTCTCAACCTCTGTGACAAGCTGGTTTCCTTCATCTATTTCATAAGTATTTTCAATGTATTCCAATCGAAGTAAATTTGAGCACATGTGGCATCTTTTGCACGTATAAATTGGGCCATAATTCCACAATCAATATACGAAGTAGGCTGCACAATTGTCACTATATGGCGCACCCGCTATATGTTTCTTAAGCACCAAATTCATTAGCACACAATAATCTGAGGATTAATCTAATGGTGGTTATATCAGCACCGCAAATCCCGACACTTGAAAGCATACAAACAGTGTATTTGGGAACTATCGATTTCTGAAACCACTGAAGATGCTAGGGCAAGCTATTGGACTAAGAATCAATCAAAATTACAATAGATAATAAACAAGTATTTCTACAGAACATCCATGTTCGTGCTTGTTCAGAAGGATTAAAGTTGGTTTTAAATCATTCAACTGACGGAAGATATTTTAAACCAGTTTTCTATCCAACAGTGGATAACTTGTTAATGATTGCGACTGAAGTGTTTAAAAACTTTTGCGTTAAACGTGTTTTCTTCTTTAGGCTTCAGATGTTGAATATTTTCTAGAATTATCGAATAGTTTTACTCCGCGACCTAAATTCACTTAGAAATGAAATTGTATCAAAAAAAAAAACTTGATCGGATGGGTGTATAGTTCCAAAGTCCTAACTGTTACGAGTGGTAACAGCACTTATTTACTAATTTATCGTAAAACTTACCAACGTATTAGAACACGATTTCTCAGGACATTGAGCACGAAGGAACCGGGTTGTATGAAGTCGAGAATAGGTTGGATCATTTGGAAGCCACATTTCAAGAATATTTAAAAGATGAACTGGAATTTGTTCTGCTGTACGAAGTACCAGCAAGCTTGCAGCTGGAAGATAAATATTTAGAAGCCAAATCGTTTCTTCGGAAAGCAGTGAGCGAATACAATAAATAGACGGCCACGATGCAAATACCGGAATTAAACTGTACGGTGAAAGATGTGTTTCACACCCAGCGAAATTTCTTGCATGAGGTGTCAAATTTAAGAAAAAGCAATACTGTTAAGCTACCACGAATTAATATACGATTAGTGTTGAATACTTTAATAGGATTAATAAGATATTGCACGAAAATAATTCAATTTTAAAGGCACAAAAATTTGAAGAGTTACACCACAGCGAACCTCAAAACGTAATTTGGCATATAACAATCATTGAACAAAACTATGATATAGCATGGGACAATTTGGTGAAGCGTTTCGACAAAAAGGGTTACATAATCACATCGTTTATAAAAAGTTTTATTGAGCAGCCGTCGTTCTCCGAATTAAATGCTGTAAATTTAAGAAAAATCGCAAATACTTCAGATGATGTCATCCGTGGTTTGGATGCTGTTAGTGAATTAGCCAAGATGCATGATCATTGGTTGGTTTATTTAATATTCAACGTTCAATGAAAATCCAACGTTCAATGAATTTTTAACATTTATATAGAAAACATGCGAGCTTTGCAACCATTCGAATCGAAACCGTGTCACAAATTCAAAGGGTTTGTAGCAACAGAAACAAATGAAAAGGTTGTCGAGTGCTTGAAGTGCAATTCAAACAATAAATTATTCGCGTGTGATCAGTTTCCTGATCCCAGTCCTTATCGTTTCAGGCTCCCAAACTAATTTCATATCCGAGTCTTGCATGCAACGATTAAAGCTAACTTGAAATAAATCCAGTATCCAATGCAGCGGGTTGGCCAACAGAAATGCTGGTGCTGCAAATGGAATGGCTCACCTAATCGTCCGTTCAATATATGACTTAACTTGTAAATTATCTATGACCGCTTATATATTGGGCAAACTTACCGCATTTAAACCTCGCGGATCCTCAATTTCATAAGGCGAATAAAATGGATTTAGTGAGAAAATGATTAACGATAATGGAATTTTTGGGAGACCCTAAACTAAAGTATGACTATACTTAATTCTTGAAGGAGTACTTCAACTCGACCATATGAGCTGCATTTCTGAATAAAAATCAGGTCTTAACTATTTTTTGCCGCATCATTGCCTTTTCAAACAATCCAGCGAAACTACCCAGCTAAGAATAATGTTCGATGGATCTGCTAAGCAAGCCTCAGGAAGTTCCATCAATCCTTGTTTTTTTTTGGTGGGGCCAACTCTTCAGCTCACACTTTTTGAACTATTGCTCCAATTTAGAAAATATAAATTTGGAATATGTGGCGATATCGAAAAAATGTATCGCCAGATCTTGATCGACGAGAAACACACAAAATATCAAAATATCTTACGGCGTGAGAACGAAATGGAAGAAGTCGGCCATTATAGGCTGCAAACGGTCACTTATGTTATGCATCGACATTTTTAGCAGTTCGATCGTCAGTAGAAATAGTGAATCAAAATGGTTCCACCAACTTAGCAGAGGCTATTTTGATTAAGAGCGAATTAAATAAAGTGTTAAACACGGCAGGTATGCAACTTGGAAAATGGAGGTCTAATTCGGCAGAACTCATGAACACGATTAAAGATGACGGAATACATGCAGCAGCAATTTTCAATGAACATAGTTTTACAGCCAAAATCCTTTTAGTCGCAACAAAAAGGGCAATTCTCTCTGATTTTCCCAGCCAATGGGAAACCTTCAAAGGGAATCGAACATCTGAGATTCTGTCAATAATTCCAAAAGAAAGCTAGACTTACATTGCTTCTAGTGACAATCCAGCAGATTTCGCTTCGCGTGTCCTAATGATCTTGTTGAAAATCAGTTATGTTGGAATGGTTCCAAGTGGTTGCAACTTAATGAATTATTGTGGCCAAAAGTTGGTAAATATTCCAGATATTCGGTCCAAATCAAGTTGAAATCATCAACCCGATTTCTATGAAGGAGGAAGTGATCAGGATGTCACAAGCCAAATCGTTTGCCGAGGAAATCAAATGCTTGCGTAGACAAACACAATTAAATAAGAAAAGTGTTTTAGTACAATACATCTGTTTATTGACCAAAATAATTCGGTTCGGGTTGGTGGTCGAATCCAAAAAGTGCAAAGCCGATTACGACCATAAGCATCAAATAATTTTTGCAAAATAGTGCATCATCAGTATATTGATATTAAAAGATATTCAGCGAAAATATGGAAAATTGAGCGAGGCTTAAGTATAATAATTGGTGCTCGCTATTTTGGTGTTTCATTTAGTACGTCTTATTTATTCGATTCGACCATTTTTAAATACTGGGGTGGATTATGCCGACCCAATAAAATTAAGATGCGACAAAATACGAAGAGTTTCAATGGTTATGTAGCACTTTTCATATGCATGGCAAGCAAAGACATTAAGCATTGACTGACCTTACTGCAGCTGCATTCGGAGAGGTTTACTGTCTGTGATGTACTCTGATAACGGCTCAACGTTACCTTGTGCTAACAAGGAGCTATCAACATTTCTCAAACAGCTGCATATCGTTGGACATAACAAAGCTATTGCTGAATTTTTAAGCAGAGAGGCATTCAGTGGAAATTTATTTCACCATATTCCGCGTATTTTGGTGGACTGTGGAAGGCCGGCGTTAAATCTATAAAAACGCATTTAAAGAAAGTCGTCGGAAATACAATTATAAGTTTCGAAGAATTGATAACAGTGTTGTACCAAGTTGAAGCCGTACTAAACTCGCAAACCTTTATGCCCTTTAGAAAACGACATAGAATCCTTAGAAATTTTAATAGCCGCTTATTTTTTGATCGGTGGACCGCTTATTGAAGTACCGGATCCATGTTTGGGCAACATCTATTAATAGGCAAAGCCAAAAATTGTGATCCCTTTTTAACCTATTTCCCGTGCATGTATCTTAATGAAAGATATATTAAGCAAAAGATATTTTTTCATTGATGTACAGAATATAAGTTTTATTAAGATACGTGCACGGGAAATAGGTGTAAAAAGCAGGTAAAGTTTGACCAATACAGAAAAAGTTTTATAATCATATACGCACTAATCCATTGTACACGCGCAATACATTTTGTATCGTTTCATATTCTCTTTGCAATCACAAATTGCCGTTTTAGTATAGAGTTGACGCTAATTACAATTGCCCCAACGATGTGTGCTTTCCAATTTTTATTTATGTGTTTTTGGTTTGACGCTTATTATATTTGCGGGAAATAGTCCTCTTTTGAATTTTTCTTATATAAGCCGGTCGTAGTGCGTTCCATTATGCCCCGACGGCCTACATTAACTATTCGAATAGAACGACGAAGTCATAGAAACGGAGTTAGATCAAATAGAAATAGAAACTAGAACATTAATGTTAACCCATCCATTGAAAGGCGATAATGAAGTTGTTAATCATTTATTAGATGATTCTTTTAAGTGCGCATTAAAATTAGTGCCACGAAATTTTAATTCATTTTCTTGCGACCAATTGAATTTACGTTGCATACATTGTGGAGCGAGAAATTTTGAAGGTGAAATTACACAAGGGAATAGAAATGAATTCTCATTATGTTGTCATAAGGGCAAAGTGCATGTATCGCCTTATACGCAAAACAATTTTTTTAAAAATCTGTATGATAGTCTTTAATCAAATGATGCTGCAGTTAAAAGTAGATCGAAACATTATTTTAATTCTATTCGATCATATAACTCTTCTTTTGCAATGATTAGTAGTGAGGCAAAGATTGAGACTGAAGCATTGAAAGGTATGTTCCATTTTAAAATTCATGGTGTTTTTTATCACAGAGCTGGTGGTATTGTAACTCCTTTTGGTTATATACCACATTACGCTCAGTTGTATTTCTACGATGTAGAAACAGCTGCTCAGTACAGAATACCATACTTCAAATGCACATTGTGATACTAATTTAATGAGAGAAATTAATCATCAATTGAATCGTTGTAATCTATTTATTCAATCTTTTCAAACTATGTCCGAATACTGTAATAGAAATGAAGATATTACTAAAGATGTATGCATGTTAATTAGAGCAAATAATAATGTTGATATTCGACGTTACAATGATGCGATGCTACTGATATAGCAGTAGTTGTTTTCAATAGTGTCAATGGTGAGCCACCCTTTGAACGTAACATGATTTGCTTTTCGAGATTGAATAATACCGTTCGGAATGTGTCTGTGTTGGATTCATCTTTAGATCCGTTGACTTATCCTCTTCTATTTCCAAATGGCGATTTTGGGTGGCACGTAAATATGGTTCATAACAGACTTACAACTTTAAATTCAAATATGCCAAGAAACAAAATAACTATATTACAATATGCATCTTATAGACTTGCAATTCGCGACGATTTTAGTATTTTACATCATGCACAAAAGTTATTCTTGCAATGGATTGTTGATATGTATGTTCGCATTGAAGGAAGCAGATTACATTTTATTCGTAATAATCAAACAAATCTTCGAGCTGAAGTCTATAATAATTTAACAGATTTTTTGAATTTACATCCAAATGGTGGTGATAATATTAATGCCGTGGGGCGAAGAGTTGTTTTACCATCATCATTTGTTGGTGCACCGAGAAATATGTATCAGAACCATTTAGACGCTATGTCACAACATTTCGGCAAACCTTCATTATTCATAACTATGACTTGCAATCCACGTTGGCCGGAGATTATTGAGTCCATTGATAATGTTGAAAGTTCTAATTTTCGTCCAGACATTGTTGTTAGAGTTTTTAAGTTGAAATTAAAAGAATTAATTAATTGCGTTTTGAATAAGCATACAGCCTTGGCCAAAAATTTAAAGCACCCCTATCTATTAGCATTATATATTAATATTATGTCTTTCTAAACAATGGGTGTTAACGAACGAGTCATCCCACCGAATGCGACCCTTAATTATTGAAAATCACCAATTTTTGTTTTGTTTTAGGTTCTTAACAAGAAGTTGTAGCGTCGTAAAATTTTTTTATTTTAGTTTTGTATTTGATCGTGTGCAGTCTTCACATAAAGTGTTTTAAATCAAAAAGAGTTTTCGTAAGTTTTTTGAGAAAAAAAGTGTGTTTGTAATAATTATGCCTAAAGCGTGCCAACTCAGTGAAGGAATAAGGGCACAAATTGTGTTGTTGGATTCCCAGGGTGGAAGCCAAATTAAAATATCCCAAAAATTAAAATGCTCTCGTGGAGCAGTTCAATCTACATTAAAAAGGGTTAAAGAGACCGGGGACTATGCCTATAAACTACGCTCAGGCAGAAATCGTATCACTTCGGTAAGATACGATCGACAAATTGTGCGAAAATCTCTCAAAAACCGAAGAAAAACATCTGCTGAGATAGTTGCAGAGTATTTAACAGAACAAGAAGTTCACATTTCGGCACGGACAGTTAGAAGAAGGCTCCTGCAAGCTGGATTGAAAGGTTGTAAAGCAAGAAAAAAACCTTTGCTCTCACTTACCAACATAAAAAGTCGCTTGAGATGGGCTCGAGAATACAAACATTGGAATGCCGTGGATTGGGCGAGAGTTGTTTGGTCAGATGAATCTACTTTTGAGGTAAATATAAAAAATAAATATTAAAAAATAATTAGTCAAAAAAAAAATAAGAAATTGTGCTATGTATTTTAAAAGAATTAATAGAGAAATTTCTGTTAAATTTGATGGAATTCTTATAGATTTTTGGAACTCCTGGCGCAACCATCGTAAGAAGAAGAGTCGGGGAAGCATACAATCCTGATTGTATAGTGCCTACCGTAAAGCATGGAGGGGGTAAACTGATGGTGTGGGGTTGTTAGGCATCATCAGGGGTGGGAAAACTGTTGTTTTGTGAGGGTCCGATGAACAGTACCAACTATGTTACCGTCCTCGAGGCTGCATTGAATGCCTCAATTCGGCAAATCTTTGGGGAAACGGATAGTTCTTCGATAATTTATCAACAGGATAATGCCCCCTGCCATACTTCCCGCGTTACGATGAGTTGGTTTCGAAAAAAACAAATTCGAGTCATGGACTGGCCCGCCCAGTCACCAGACCTAAATCCCATTGAAAATTTGGGTCAATTTTAAAAAAAAAAATCAAGGATCGCAGTATGACTTCAAAGGAAGACCTCAAACGTGCGCTGACAGAGGAATGGAAAAATATATCGAGAAATACCTGCGAAAAATTAGTACGGTCGATGAATAAAAGAGTCCTGGCTGTCATCAAAGCCAAAGGAGGACCTACAAAATACTAAAATTAATAAAATATAAAAAGTATTTCCTAAAAATATTGAGGTTTAATTTTTGTCTTCATTCGTTTTGTAGATACTGCAATTTGGGAGGGGTGCTTTATAATTTTGGCCAAGTTGTATATTTGGTAAAGTTAAAGCTTTGATTTATACCATTGAATTTCAAAAGAGGGGTCTACCTCATGCACATATTTTAGTTACGTTAAGTCAAAATGATGAATTACGTGGAGCGAATGATATAGACAAAATAGTAAGTGCATAAAATTCCGAACATAAACACACATCCAAAGCTACATGAATTCGTTTTAAATCATATGATTCACGGACCGTGTAGTCATTTAAATCCTAATTCTGTGTGTATGAGGGATGGCAAAAATGTATTAAAAATTTTCCCAAAGATTTTTCGGAACAAACTGTAGATAATATTAATGGCTATCCTGTTTACAGAAGAAGAGATAACGGTGTAAGCGTCGAAGTCAGAAGGAATTCAGTTGATAATCGCTACGTTGTGCCTTATAATCCATATCTTCTGGCCAAATTTAATTGTGATTTCAACGTAGAAATATGTACAACTGTTAAAAGCGTAAAATATATTTACAAGTATATTTACAAGGGATATGATTGTGCTGTTTTACAGGTTGGGGTTATTAATAATGAAATTAATGGAGAATTGGAAATAGATGAAATTCAGAATTTTTTGAGTGGACGTTTGTTTGGTTCTACAGAAGCGTATTGGAGAATATTTGAATTTCCAATGCATTATTAAACACATTCAATAATTAGACTTGATTGCCATTTACCTAAAAGGCAAAATGTGTACTACAGACATGGAGAAGAAAACGAAGCGGCAGCTAATGTAAGGGAAATCAAATTATTAGCTTTTTTCCATTTGAATTCAGTTGATCATCGTACCAATAACTTATTGTACACTGAAGTACCATTACATTATGTATGGATTGATAATCGGAAGAGATGGCAAGAGCGTAAACGTGGAGGTGAAAAAGTAATTTGACGATTGTATTTTGTTTCGCCGAAAAATGTGGAACTATTTCATTTGCGCGTATTATTACTTCATGTGCGTGGCCCTAAAAATTTTGATGATTTAAGGACTTGATGCGCGTGGGATTGCTTCAAATGATGATGAGTGGCGCCATTGTTTACTAGAAGCAGTTCAATTCAAAACACCGAAGCAGCTAAGAGAGTTGTTTGGATGCATTTGTGCATTGAATTTTCCTGGGAATGCATTAGCATTATGGGAAGAATTTAAAAAAGATTGAGTGAAGATTTTGTCCGAAATCAAACTGAAAATGATTTATTCAATTTTGCATTACTTGAGTTAGAAGAAACATTTATGTCTCATAATACATCATGTCAACAAGTTGGCCTTCCAACACCACTACGTGTGCAAGATTTTAGAACAATGTATGAATTGGATACAGATGAAGCTGCTTTTCTTTTTACTGAGTTTTAACGATGTTTTAAATAATGAACAACGTAATGTTATAGACGCAGTTTTGCGTGAAGTGATGCATCATGATACCGGTATGAATATATTTGTTTTAACATCTCATGCAGGTTGTGGAAAAACTTTTGTTCAAACAGCGCTTATACACAAATTACATTCTCTAAATTTAGTTTGTATTTCTACTGCATTTAGTGGAATTGCTTCAACTTTACTTATTAATGGCAGAACATTACATAATATATTTAAATTACCAATTCCAATTTTAGAGAATTCGGTTTCGAGTGTATCACTTGATAGTAATCAAGCAAATTTCATAAAATCCGCTTCATTAATTATTATTGATGAAATATCTATGTGTCCACTTAATGCTTTGAAGGCCATTGATCGATTATTAAATGATCTAAGCGATGTTCAAAATAGAAACAAACCCTTTGGTGGTAAAACTATTTTATTGTACGGAGATTTTCGGCCAATTTTGCCTGTCATTTCTTACGGTTCACGTACTATATTAATTGAAAATTGTATCGTTTCTTGGCACTTATTCCCACAATTTCGACGGTTTACTCTACAGCAGAACATGCGAGCTCTGTCGCATGAAGTGGAATTTATTGAATTTCTTAAACAACTTGGAAATGGAGCATTGCCAAATTTTAATGATTTGGGTAGAGATTTGATTGAAATTCCACACAATTTAATTGGTGAACCGAGCAACATTATTCGAGATGATTTTGGTGATATTTCATCAAATATTGAAAATAATAATATTTTAAATTCCCTCATATTAGCTCCGAGAAATGAAGATTGTTTGTTAATTAATTCGGATATTTTGAATCAAATACCAGGTCAAGCTAAAGTCTATTATAGCTATGATAGAGTTATTTGTGATGATATTAGTCGGGTCAATGATTTCTCCGTTGAATTTTTAAATTCATTGAATGTGAGTGGTTTGCCACCTCACAAATTCGAATTAAAAATCAATTGTATAGTAATACTAATACGAAATTTGAATACAACAAAAGGATTGGTAAATGGCACAAGAATGAGAATCAAACAAATGCATTGAAATTCATTGGACTGCGAGGTTCTGACTGGAGTTACACGAGGAAAGAGAATTTTAATTCCTCGCATTCGTTTGACGTACTCCGGTACACTTTTGCCATTTGATTTAGGGCGCACTCAATTTCCGGTCATTCCTGCCTTTGCTATGACCATTAACAAATCGCAGGGGCAAACAGGTCGGAATATTATTACGACAACCAGTATTTACACATGGGCAGTTTTATGTAGCAGCCAGTCGAGTTCGATCATTTGAAGGATTAAGATTTTATATTTCAAATTCTTCTTAACAGGGTCATTTGTATAATAAAGAAAGAATATTTACTAAAAATATTGTTTTTAATGAAATCGTTGACCAATAACATTTCAAATGAAACATAAAATATTATAAAATTTCATTGGATGAGAGGATTTTCAAAATGGTTCACAATAGAGTGGTGGGACGAAATAAATGTTTTTACTTTAGGCGTACTAACTTAAAAAAATCGATGGATCATCGCATTCCAGTTTATGTAATTTATATAATGATGTAATGTATCATATTGTGTACAGTTTAATAAAGAATTTAATAAAAATATTTTAGTAAAAATGACTTTGGATGGGTTTGTTTTATTCTTAGAATAAGTTTGGTCGAATATCGATCACAGGCAAAACTAGTTCAAATAAATCGATTGGACAGATGGAAAACAAGTACCCAATTTTGCAACCAACCAACTGGTTTAAACCCAACCAACTGGTTCTACTTAAGGAAGAATCTCTACCAGGCATCAAGTGGGTGCTTGGTAAAATATTGAAAACTATTAAAGGAGATGACAACATGGTCAGAGTACTAAAAATCAAATAATTGCAAGAGAATTCATTCGGCCAATCTCTAAAGTTTTCGGAGAGGTTAGTTTATAATGACACTTATGGGTATAGGCAATAATTAGTAAAACCCTTAAAACTTAAAATAATTCAGCTTCCAATCCTTAAGCATTCTAGAAATAAGTTAATAAATTAACTAATTTGCTAAATTACTAATATTCTTCTGATCGCTGATGTTTAAATACGGTAGATTCTGATTAATTGGGTCATCGTTTAAATTATGCAGTTTTTTGTTTTACAAACTTTGTTCAACCAGACAGAATCTTAACCCTGCCTTAACCAGGGTGCGACATATCATTGAATGAATCAAGATTACGTTTGTAAGTGGGGGTAGGTTCTTGTTTAAAATTAAAATTAATGAACGATGCTCAAAACTAATTTACGGTCTAACTCGAAATTCATTTGATTTTATGGTCACTCCCGACTCGAGCTCCGAGCTATAGGGAACAGAAATAATGAAGTCTTGCTTAGAGGAAATATAAAATATGGTTTAAGACTATCGATCGACACAAATCTCTCTCCATGTTTTATATCTATTATATTAAGTATATATCTTCATAGAACATTTAATATAAGCTTATAAAACAACTGCTACAGTTGAAGTTTGTCGTGCTCAAGTAACTATTTACCTAATGCATTGATTATCTCGAGATTCTAGATAATTGAGCAAAACTACAGACTTTTGAGTAAAAATCGAAAAAAAATCTTTAACTTACTTAGTTTTCTTTGAAAGTACGGACCCACCTTTTATCGAAGCTAATAATTTAGTAGTTGATTCTGAATTTAATGACCCGCTGGCATAACAGCCATTACTACTTATATTACGTAGACAATATTGTAGAGTAAACATTTATGAAACACCCCATTGAACCAGTTTATAATACTTAACATTAGCCAAAATACTTCATATAAATCTGGTAGTTAACACAATAATCTATATGTCGCATACTCAAAATTTTGATCAACAACCGCATAAAATTATTCAAGTGTGATAACATCAGCATAATTTCAATTAACTTTTCAAGTAGATTCTGGATACGCTAATCCGAGTATATTTCATTTTTGCTATATATAATATATCCACACTAATACACATATAAAGATAAATTTTTAATAATTATGAACCACAAACAATTATAATATTATAAATTAATGACGGAAATTTTAATTTTTAAGATAACTAGAAATCGTGTATAGTGTATCCACAAAAAATGTATTTTAAAAATGATTCAAGATAATCTATCAACGCTTTATATGTACGTACAATCATACACATATAAACGATATGAGTACATGCAGACTGAATTTACAGTATTTTATTACATATAATATAAATTTATGCTCATACAATACATCATATCGTTAGTCTGGCATCATCGTATTATTATAGTTCATAATAGTTTTATAATCTTTTTTTTTTTGTTGTGTATAATTTATATTTTCGTTAAATTTAATTATCAAAAGCAAAAAATTATCATTCAAAATGTATTTCCATAAAAAAAAAATTATTAAAGTTATTTGTAAAATTTAATAAATAATTTTAATTTGAATTAAATTAGACTAAGTGGAATGATGAATACATCGCGCTTTGATTCCAAGCACATATGTATCTACTCTAGAAATATTAATCCCCCCGTAGTTTCCCCGAGCTTTTTGATTTAGTGAATATAATTCGCTAAATCAGTACGTTCGTACTTGATAACCTAAACTTGTAACAAATGTAAATACAGGCGAATTAAATCAATAAACATAAATTTATTGATATAATTCGCCTGTATGCTGCTACAAAGCGATTTCTTCGATGTAATGTAGATGGTTCACGACCGATGTTTAAATATTTTTATTATAAATCGATATTATTCGTACATTCAAACATCGATAGTACATCGATGTTTTTAAAACATGAAATAATTGGATATTTTTACAAATCTATAATGAAAAATTTAATTTCTGTGAACACCAAACAAATTTTGTTAAATTTTGTATGATGTGTTAAATTTGCTCCTGCACCGACCGTGATTATCTAAAATGTAATTTTCTATGTAAAAGTGAACTCACTAAAAGCAAAGCTAACAAGTAGGTACTTTTGAGAGATCGAAAAATCGGAAGCCCGTAAAGTAGGCTTGGCTTTATACGAATTTTCTCGTTTTACGACATCTTAATTTTTAGAGAATTTTTTGGGAAATCTTACTTTTTAGTAGACATTCTATTTATTTCATTAGATGAGAAATCAATTATTCGGTAGAACACAACGTCAACAATATAAACGCAGCTTTGAGATTAATTGCATTAAAATGTTAATTTTGTTTATGGCTACGTCTGCATTGCGTGAGTACACCCGACTGTTGGCCAATTTATGACATTCCAAAACAAAAAAAACTGTTTAAAAAGGCAAGTAAGTTCAAGTATGTCAGGTTTACGTTCTCAACAAAAAACCAAAAAATTTATCTCTGCGTAATACCAAACAAGAATATATATTCAATTTTTTAGGTGGTCTGATAGAGGTCGAGTGATATGAGAACCTGGAAAAACCCATTCTGCAGGTCAAGTGTCGTAAACAACTTTGCCTTAAAAAGCTGGTCGATTTGATCCTCTATGGAAAATCTTTCCATTACGCTTTTTGCCGCCATTTTTTGTTAACAATTACAATTGGACTTGCTTATTCCGACGTACTGGTTTGGATACTATCGAGCCTGAACTTGCTTTCAGACTTGCACTTTCTCGCTTGCCGAAAGTCACCTAGGGTAATTTCAAATCGGTGTATCCGATTTTAATATGATTTTCATTTCCACTGGATATATTTTGGAAAATTTGCGTTCATAAGATTCAATTAATTGTGTTATAATTTTTTCGCGTTGCTTTTTTCCTATTTCTGTTTCACTTTTTTTCTCTAAAAATATTATATCTGTACTTCATTTTAACAATTTAATCTTACCGAAAATCCTCCAGCTTACCAAATCCTGATGTCGTTCCCTAAAACGCATTTGGTACTTAGCGTCTCGGCGCAGACACCACATACAAATCTTCCGCATGTTCTTCATCATCTATTATGAATTTAGCTGTGAAATAACCAATTGTCTTTGTTGCTCCGTCCCTAATTCCTCTTCCGCGATCCTTCAGTTGCCAACACCGTTTCATTGGATTTTTGATGTGTTCGATTTCGACGTTCTTCTGTGGTAGTCTTTTTATCGCAATCTGGTGCCGTATGTCCATACTGAAAGCATTTAAAGCACTGCAGCCCTCAATTTTTTGTAGCATTTTCTGAAATATGTCCTAACCGAAAATAAATATTTATTGATAATTCCTTTGGACACAAAATATGTCTATGTACATTAATATTGAATAAAAACTAATCGGTCAAATTTCAATTTCTAAATTTCTTGTGCTGATCTCAGTGATGTGCCCCTGAAATGATGTATGGTATCCGACTTCTCAACCGTCATTTTAAAATCAGGGGGATTATTAGTGGAAATTAACCGCAACGTAAATGTATTACGAAACATAATACTTCCAATGGAATTCGGCCAATTTCGAAATTTCTCGCACCGATCTCGGAGATGTCTCCCTGCAATTATGCATGATATCCGACTTCTTAATACTCATGCAATTAGAAAAAAGAACCGTACCGTAAGAGATTTACTCAAAATTGCAATAATCTCAAGAAATCATGGAGCTTAAAGAAATATTAAATAATAGGATTACTAAATAATAGGATTACGACTGTAAAATATTTGAATCGAATAACCCTAATGTTAATAACCCCCCCCCCCCCCCCCCCCACCAACGTTGCTAATTCATGTTGTGTTGACTTAACATATGTACCTATACCAGACAGTTGTGATAAACTTCTTAATCAATTTGAATACGCAACTGAAGAAGAGATCGAACGGGAACTCTCGCATCGGAGGCCCTAGGGCCACACATCCCCAACTGGAGGGTCATGGAGGATTACTGCGGCAAATACCACCAGTACATTGCTTTTGAAGTTGGCAGGAGACAACAAAACAGATCGCGCGATAAACCTTGTAGATAAAACCTGCCAGAAATGGACGTTGAGCGGTTCAGGGAACAGCTAAAGAATGGCAAGCAGCAAATGGCGAGCAATATAATAGGAACCGACGGAAGACCTGTAATTGTGGCTCGGATATCATCCACCATGGGTCTTATAGTCTCAGCCTGTGAGGTATCCATGCCAAGGAAGAGACCAAGACACAACAAACCGTCTGTGTATTGATAAACAGCAGAAATTTTGGACGTACGAAGGAGATGCTTCGCACTCCGACGAGAGGCCCAGCGAATAAGAGATCGTACTGAAGCTAGCCGCGTTTTCGAAGAAATTAGGCTCGTCAAAAAGCCACTGCGCAAAAAAATAAATGAGAGTAAAAATCGGTGTTGGAAGAAGCTTATAGAGGACATTGACGAAGACCCATGGGGATTGGGCTACAAAATAGTTACCAGAAACTGGAACTCTCTTCCCCAGTCATCCAGATAGAGAACTGGTAACAGGAAGGCAAGGTATAGAAGTTCCACTTTTCACAGACATAGAGCTACAGAACGCTATTTCGTCATTAAAAAGCAAGAAGGCTCCTGGCCCGGATGAAATTCCGAATGAAGTCCTGAAAATCGTTTCCCAGCAGGATCCTAAAATAATGCTGGAGATGTACAAAGCTTACCTGGTGGAAGGAGTTTTTAGCTTCAGGAGGAAGAGGGCACGGTTGGTGTTAATTAAAAAGGAGATGGTGACCCTGAGCTACCCTTATCTTTTCGACCCTTATGCATGCTGGATACGGCTGGCAAAGTTTTGGAGACGCTAATCCGAGCGAGACTCATATCGGCGATCCAAGCAGCAAGAGATCTATCGCCTAGGCAATATGGCTTCAGAGCTGGGCGTTCCACGATCGGCGCAATCAGAGAGGTTACGGAAGCAGTAAAGAGAGCAGAGGATTACAACCACTATTCGCGGCGCATTGTTTTGCTGGTGACCTTGGATATGAACAACGCCTTTAAAACAGTGAGATGGGGGGATATAATCGAGGCCATAAAGCACCAATTCCTTATGCCAGCTTATCTAGCGCGGATCTTGGGTGACTATATGAAATCGCACCCTCACATATGACACAGAGGAAGGGCAGCGGAGCATGGCGGTCACAGCGGGAGTAGCCCAGGGATCAATACTGAGACCCGACCTCTGGGATGTATTTTACGATGACCAGCTCAGAATAGAGACACCCGACGAGACTCGCTTGGTGGGTTACGCGGATGACGTGGCGGTGCTTATTGCTGCGCGCGGTACAAAGCAGGCTTAACTGAAGTTGAACCAGGTAATGCGAACCATAAATGGATGGATGAAAGAACACGGTCTAGCCCTATCACTCAGTAAAACCGAAATAGCTATTTTGACGAAGAGGAGAATCCAGCCATCTCTCCCGATGTAGGTTGGTAGCAACGTCATAAATGCTAAGCCATTAGTCAAATACTTTGGTCTGCGAGGGGGGTTACAGCTCTAAGTCGTCTAATGGCTAATGTTGGTGGCCCGAAAGCTAGCAAACGCCGGCTTATAATGTCAGCCGTTCAATCTGTCCTTCTCTACGGGGGTTAAGTATGGGCAGACTCCCTGGAAAAGGAAACATACCGGAAGGGGCTATCCCAAGTGCAAAGATGGTGTGCGTTACGGGTGGCATCAGCCTATAGCACAGCTTCCGATACAGATATTTTTTAATTAAATTATTAGGTTTTTGTATAAATTTAAATGTTATAACTTTTTATCTTTCTACTGTAAAATCATGATTTTGCACAATGGGAAGCATTTGATATTCGTATAGTAATAGAATAACAAATAATTATCTGTGTTTCAAGAGCGGAAAATGGCCATTTGTTGCGCGAGAACAATATGTCTAATACTGCATACAGCGATGATATTGCCGTAAGTGGTTTTGCGCGACAACATTTATAGGTGATGACAGAATATATTCCGGCCATGTAATTGCAAAAATTTGACGTCATCGACTTATCACAGCAAGCAGGTGACGCTCGAGACATTTGAATTTGGCATACAACTCGTAATTCTTTGACTCGCTAAAATGTGTGGTATGTGGAGATTAATTACTTTAATTTGAAATAAATTAACAGAAATTAACACCAGAATTGCTCCTTCTTTCCTTCATTGTGAAGCCTAAGGGGTGACATATGCAATCATATCTACTATATTATTAAACGAGCAATAATTGCGGGTATGTATATATGTCCGCACGAAAAACTACTTCAAGACCGATTTCGTTGACGTAAAATGGCTATATGATGTCTTTTTGCATGAAAATGCGATTGAGTTTGGTCTCAAGTCTGGGTAAACTCTGTAAAGCCTTCAAATCTGGAAAAATTATCCAAATTTTACAGCGCCATCTCTAAAATGGTCAATTGTATATCGCTCATTTGCTACCACAATGGCATAACTCAAAATCGGTCGTTTTTGACTTATTTATAGAGAAATATCGGCTTTTTAATATAGTTAAAACTGATATAACGACACACCTAAAGCTATAAATCTCACTACAAGACAAACGGAAATGTCTCTCAAATTATAACATTTGTTATTTTTAAATTGTGTCATTGTTGCAGCAAATGAGCGATATGTATTGTGTATTTTTTTTATAGAAAAGAATCTTTGAGGATTTTTTTAAATAGTACAGCAAGCTGCGTAGTTAGCAGCATACGGAGTTGGGATGTATTTAATTTTTTTTTTATGATTTTTTTTTCATGGATGTCCATTTTTCAAAAATCACGACAAAAAAAAAAAAAATTTAAATTAATGTTGCATGATCAGCATATTTTTTTTAGTCTTTTCCCGACGAATTTTCCGAGTGGAAATTCGCGATTTTCTCGCATTTTCCGTGATTTTTCCGATATGATGTAAAAGGAAATTATTCTTAGAATATTTTTCTTCATCTGTATACCAAATTACAGAAAGATCTGACAAATTTTATCTTTCTCTATGTTGATACGTCACATTGTGTAAATCTATCTACATATTACATAATTTAGTAGAATGCTCAAAACTTTTTATAAAATCAAGTAATTTTTCGGCAAATTCCCATGCCGCGGTAGTCTAGGTGTTAGCGTTGTGGATTTTAAAATTTTAGATCGTAGTTCGAACCTCGAAAATTACATTCTTGAGATAAATTTTTTTTTCGTTTTTTTTTTCAAATTTATATGGCATGTATGATTGAATAATAATAAAAGATGAATGTAAAAGTTGTAAGCTACATTTAGGCTATTATAGTAAATTATTTGTGTTGCAAAGGCACAATTATGACATTTACGTTCACAAAAATCAAGAATTAACTACAAAAACTACATTTACATTTAAGTTACGGTAAATGTATGAATATCAGTAAACGTTGGTATAATTTTGGAAACTACATATATATATATGTATTTAGGTGAAGGATCATTAATTCGAGCGAGAATCTTAAAAATTTATATGAAATCGATATTGAAATAATTTTCTGGAAATATTGGATTCAATTTTCAATTGTAGGATTTAATTATTCCAGTGATTTTCTTGACCAAAAAATCACGAAAATGAGTGGAAATTAAATCCTAATGATGTAAATTGAGGCTGGGATTTTTTTTTTTTTTTTTTGCAAATTAGATTTAGAAGAAATTTTTAAGATTTTCGCTCGAATTAAGTTTGTAAAGTTTTCTCAAGTTATGTCTATACATTTACCGAAATAAGTACAATACATACATTTACAGTACCATATTATATATATTATTTTTGCAACAATAGATGCAAAGATTGATAATTTAAACGGTATTGTTTTTACCTTCAAAATATTCGGTATCATCGCTAATCGGAATATATTAGAATTGATTTTTACTGAATCCAGATAATTATCTTAATCGGGGATCAAATGATTCTTATACTGAGTTATTCATATACGACACTTATATTGCAGTAAATATTTCGACCGCTTTTACCAATGGTTAGCTAGCCAATCACAATATTACACAGATATCATTAATTTTCACTCGCGTCGGTAATCAATGTATACGTATATCGGTATAATTTGGGTGAACTACATACATATACGCATTTGGGTGAAGGATCATTAACTCGAGCGAAAATTTTGATAATTTGTTACATTGTGGTGGCAAAATTTTTCAGCAATATTTAGTATAGGGACATGGTCGTAAGCAGGCAAACTGACTAAATTTGAGTCGATCAAATCAAAAAGACTTACGCGTCGAAACAAGCGCCTTATAGATCATTTGATTAATATTGGTCGTAACAATAACACACACGTTGGCAAGGTTTGTAATCAAAATTATATCAACACTAGAGTTGCTGTAGATTCCGGCACCTAGTTTATTTATCTATCTATCTATATTATTAAACGAGCAATAATTGTATGTATATATGTCTCCACGAAAAACTACTTCGAGAGCGATTTCGTTGGCGAAAAATGGCTATATGACGTGTTTTTGCATGAAAATGCGATTGAAACTGGTCTAATGTCTGGGAGAACTTTGTAAAGCATTCAAATCTGGAAAAATTATCCAAATGCCGCAACGCCACCACTAAAACCGTCAAGTCCATTGTCTATAGTATGGAAATAATGATGTTGCGGATTTAAATTTTATTAATTAAAATTTCAATAATTAGTACATACGTAGTCAACTAAAATTATAAATTAAAGTGTAATTTTTTAATATTTTGATGAGTTGGTCCAATTTTATTGTTCAAAACACTAAGAAACGTTGCTTAAAAATTAGAGAATTTGAATATCATGTAGTGTAAATGTGTCCATAAAAATTGGCCAGAAAAATTGATTTTGTTAAAAATTGGTAAGGGGTTTTCGGGTGCTAGAAAGCGATTGCGCTGGGTGTTGATTTCGGGAAAATTTGTCTAGGGGGTTCTCCAGTGGGCCCGGGTGCTTTTTTGTTAATTTTGGCGAATTTGCTAAAAAATTAGTGAGCGGGGGTTTTCGGGTGCCAGGAAGCGATTGCGACGGGTCTTGATAATTTAGAAGGTGTTCTCCATTTGTGCCCAGGCCTTTTTTTAATTTTTACGATTTTGGTAAAAATTGGTAAGCTGGGGTTTTCGTGTGCCAAGAATCAATTGTGACCGGTCTTGATTTCGAAAAAAATAGTTTAGGGGGTTCTTCAGTGGAACTCGGGCTCCTTTGTAATTTTCACGATGTTGGTAAATATTGGTAAGCAGTGTTTTTAAGTGGTATAAGGTGATCCCCATTGGTCTTGATTTCAGGAAAATTCAGACTCCATTTTTATAGTTTTAATGATTTTGTTGAAAATTGGTAAGTATGTTTACCAGTCCAGAGTGTCATCCATTGGAACTTGGGTTTTTTAAATTTTAACTATTTTGTTAAAAGTTGGTAAAGAGGGTTTTCGAGTGCAACGAAGCGATTGTGATGGGTATAAATTTTTGGAAAATTCGTTTAGGGGGTTCTCCAGTTGAGCCCGGGCTTCTTTTTTTTAATTTTCACATTTTTGGTAAAAATTTGTGAGCGGGTGGGTGCCAGACAGAGATTGCAATGGGTCTTGGTTTAAAAAAATAAGCTTAGGGTCTTTCAGTGGTATCCGGGTTCCTTTTTTCATTTTAACAATTTTGGTAAACATTTGGTAATGAGAGATATTCGAGCGGCAGGAAGCGATCGCCATGGGTATTGATTGAAGTCAAATAGGGTTTTGAAAGGTCTGCAATGGGTGTTGATTTCGGGAAATATATGTTTAGAGGGTCCTCCGGATGGTCGAGGTCCATTTTTTAAGTTCAACGATTTTTGTAATAATTGGTGAGCAGGGATTTTCTAGTGTTAGGAAACATTTGCAGTGGACTTTGATTTCGCGAAATGTCGTTTAGTGGGTCCTCTAATAGGCCTGGGGTTCGTTTTTTTAAATATTTTTTTATTGATCATAATTGGTGAAAGAGAGTTTTCGAGTGCCAAAACGCGATAACACCGGGTATTGATTCTTAAAAAAAACGTTAAGGAAGTTCTCGTCCGGTGAGCCCCTGTTTGCTTGGTTTTATCTTACTTTTTAACTTACTACCGGTTTCTGAAACGGTTATTTGATTTTTATTAATGTTGGTTGGGGTGGTATTATTTCAGTAAAATTCGTTTAAGAGGATCCTCCTATGGGAATTCATATTTTTATTATTTTCTTTTGTTAATAGTAATTGGTTAGATGGAAATTTTCTAGTGAAAGGGAGCAATTGTAATGGGTTTTGATTTCTTGGAAAAATATTTTAGTAGGCTTTCTGGAGAGGTTCGGGTTTCATTTTTATTTTATTTTCTAACAAAGGAAATCTAATTGTTGTTATTGCTATTGATATTGCATTGTGTTTTGTTTTTTTTATTTGTTCAATTGTGATTTTTGAGAATTATATAGAGATCATAAATTAGTTCCAAATATGGATCGTATAGGTTCTGTAAAATGGCCAATTCCAATGGACCAAAGCCATTTCTCAACCGATTTCGATAGAACTCGGTATGTACCATGAAAATGGGACTGTAAAATGGGAATATGAATATTATTCTACTTTCAATAGAATTAAACCATTTCCTTTCAATTGGGATGAATTGTATAGAATGGGATTTGTTTAGTATAAAATGGGATTCAAACATGAGTGTCGGAAATTTTTCTGGAAAATCGACAGTCTAAATGGAACTAACATATTGCTCAATTGAATGAGGTGAAACTCAGTGACATGAACGTGTAACAAACGCTAATGTAATTCGGAACGAGCATAGCTCGGTGCTCCTGGGACTATTTAAATTAAACGGCCAGTTAAACCGTACTTTTCACGCTTTTTATAGGAAAAAGTTATTTGCAGTAGTATAATGATAATATGGGAATTGGCATTAATTTGAAACAATACATCGCCAATGTACCTAATACCTACAAATTTTGCACATAAAAGTTTGTGGTGGTGTTAGAAATTTTTCTAAACCCTCGATTCTAAGAAATAACCGTTTTATACTTCTGAAACCATAATAAGTTTTGTCTGCATATTATAACTACAAACCACATCGCATAAATAAATCGATTAAAAAACTTAAATAAAATTTATATTGTGATAATTAAATTTTTGTTATCTTAACAACTTAATATTTATTTAATTGATTATAAATTGAAAATTATATTTATACAAAAAAAAAAGAATCAACAACAAAGTTAGCAATTATCTTATTAATTATTCAATGGATTTGAATTTATAAAATAATATTAAAGAACAAAAAGTTTAAATTTTTAATTTTCATTTCTTATCTTAAATCGAACGAATCTCGATTACTCTTGTCTGTTTCAATATTTAAAATTAAATTAAAAATATCAAAATTGAATATTTTCTTGTTGTGATAAATTTTAATGAAAATTGAAAGAGATATTACCATATTGGTTTTTAGACCATAATCGTGTATCCTACATGCCTGCAGCGTTGCCTAGCGGTTTGATATCGAAATGTTTTAGAAATCAAAAAAAATTTTCCGCTACGGAACATTAAGCTTTCCGATGTCGTTAAGCCAATGCCGCGACCAAAGAAAGCAACCACCTTGCAATCATCATCATATTTGGATTTAATGTAGTAGAGGTAGGTTATCTGTTCCTTGTGAAACAACGGAATCTCCTAAATATGCTGTATTATCTGTTTGGAGATTATTGGCGTAAATCTTCAACTTCAAAAATCCCTCAACAAAATCATGTAATTACTTGTACACTGGTTAAGTACATCATCTATGTCTATGTTATTGTATGTACCAGAACCTATAAATTATCAATTTTTGTTTGATCAAGGCAGTAGTTAGTCAGTTTTCGTTATCGATCTTGTACAATAATAGAAACTGTATAAAAGTTATAATAACTATTCAATAAAATAAATGTACAAATAAATATACAAAAAATATATTGAAGTGTTTAAATATTGAAGTGTTCAGTTTTAATTTCTAAAGTGCAATGTCAACTATCTTATTAATTTCCATATCAATTTCATATTGTTACTACAAAAATTGGTGACAGCGGTGGGATCTTAATAAAACCGGTGATTCTTCTGTTGCCATTATATTTTTATTATATGGCAATCAAACGGATTAAAAATTAAAAATTTATAAATACAATTTTGATCCGTCCATCATTACGTTGAAGAAAGCTTCAATTGGTGCTTACTGTAAGCCGCCTGGACATCACATCAGTACTCGCAGAAAACGCCAGTTTGTCAACTCAAACAAACATAATGAAACTTCAAAACCAAATGGATCGGAATCAGTTGGAAAAATTTCAGCAAGCACTCCTGTTCAGATTCAGAATTTAAAGTAAAGTGTTTCCCAGATCTAAATAATATAAATAATAATTTACAAAATAAACATGATCATTTCAGTTATTTTTATTGAGTCTGCAAATCATAATTCAAATCGCAGCATTCATAAATTTAATCCAGATTCAATTCATAATTATTGCAATTCAAATATAGAGCTTCTCTCAATTAATATTACAAATCAAAGCAACAATTAAAAATGTATTGAATTATACCTAGATGCATTAAATCTAAGTTCGATTCTCTTAATTAATATTAAAACGTATTTTATTGGCTGATGACAAATTATTGTAACGGTCGCCTGAGATTTTTGACAAAATCTCATACAACCGTTAACAGATCCACTAATTATGCTTCCCGATAGCAGCAAGTTTGCCGGCTAAAGCTACAGGAGAAGTGGGCGTGGTCTCTCGGGTAATCAGTGGATTTAAGTGAGCTGCTTTTCACAAAAAAACAACACTTAAATAAATCAACACATCATTCTCAGTGCATGTCTGCCACAGTGGAAAACGAATTCACCCCATAATAGAAAATTAAAACAAACGCATTATCTTAGATTCAAACATAATTATTGAACAACAAAAAAACAATAATTGAAATCATAATGGCATAAATTTTTGTTATATAATTTAAATTTGCATGTAATTATGAAAATATGTATTAAATATAAATTTATGATACTAAATAATAAATAACGTAGGAATATAATAAAAATAACTTTAAGCAACAGTGTCACATTGCGATAACTGTAATAAGTGATATATATAAAAAAAATGTACCTGATTAAGTCCGGTTAGAAGTAGAGCGCTCCAATTCCACCAGTGTTGTGTATCAATCTATATTTTGAGAAAAATCTCACTTATTCCTACAACAATGTAGCACTATTATTTAACTTTATGATTGACTTATTCAATGAATTAATAAACTATAAATGCAACAAAAATTAAACCCTATTAATGCATTTATTTGGGAATTTAGTATTAATAACTTAGCAATATAAATAATTTATGATTGAAATTAACACGTTAACATATAAAAAAAAACTAATTATTAATTGCTGTACAGTGTACAGTTTAGTTTGTCATACAACCAAACAATTGTATAAGCAATACTTTCAGTATACGAAAATAAAATGTTGTCTTCCTCCAAATTACCACACGAACCATGTGGTGTTGCGGGATGTATAGCGGATGAACGGAGTACCGTATCAAGATCACGATTTTCTACTACAGCCAATTTCTTCGCATCCACGTTGTTGACTTTTGTGTGATTCTTATATACTCGAGTTTATAATTCACCAATGTATAATTTATTTAACTCGTTTAGGTATAAGTTAAGCGGAGGCAAAAAGCGGTCCACTACCTTCGTCTACACAAGGGAAAACAAAAAGGTTTATGTACCCATAAATTTTTGCCGAAAAGTCACAATTATAATAATTACTCACCTATAAAAAGTATAGCACTGGTCGTGTGTTGGAAATTATTGTTAAGTATTTTGTTTTGTTTTTTAATCCAAAATTTGAAATTTTCAAGTTGAAAATTGGAAGAAGCCTGATTGATGTGTAACACAAAACAGACGAGAAAAATACAATTATAATTATCGATTACATTTCCCCTACTTATCGTTCTAAAATTCAAGTTTTGGTGTATCAACTGGATCATGACGTCATGGTTTTAAATAACATACAAGAAAAATGACAATTAGGCTACAGCTTCGTACAGCCGATAGTATAAGAGCGTTTCACCTAAGACAATCAAAAATATCAATTCATTAAATGTTGAAAGTTAGAACTCAATCCTTTCACTATGTTATCCTGAAAGAAAATGTAAAATTAAAGAAATAACTGAGAATAGCTAACTGTGAAGCAAATGTAATTCTGTTGGATTCTCTATCCACAAATCATTCGTCAAGTTCGTTTCCTGTATCATGCGCTGGTAGTATTGGGAAAGATGTTTTGTCTAAACACAAGTGTAACATAGATTTTCCTAATAACATTTTTGAAATTTTAGTTAATGAAGTTCCAATAGGCTCGTTCAGAAAAAAACAATTTCAATTCATTCCGATATTTGCAAAGACGTCGATTATATATGCCAATCATCTCAAATATTGTCGGGCGTATACATAGCGACTTCTATCAATAAATCAAAAAATAATCTCGTAACTATAAGCGTCGTAAATACAAACTTGCGAAGACACCAAGATTAATCGCGTGCCTTCCTATGAGACAGTGCCCCGTAATCACTCCAACAACTACACTGATCTGACTTCGTTGAAGTGAGATCAGCTGTTTGGATATCGCCAAGTCCAAATTTGCCCAGACCTGCCGAGTTATTACGCATTTCAATAACCTTTCTGCTTTCTAAAAAGTGGTTCGTTGCACAACGTCGAGCCGGTTCATCGGCGTTTATATTTCCAGTACTTATCAAATGTTCTGATACCCATAAAATGTGGATGATGACTACTTTCGACATAAGGAGGTGTGATTGAAGTGCTTTGATGGCAGTCTGATTGTCAGTATACATGCGAATATCACAAACCGATATAATATTAAACCTCCTACCAGTCTACGACTTCTTTTATAGCAGTTACAGCAGCTTGAAAAATGCTACAGTAGTCGGGGAGACGGAACGAGAGATTTAACAGAAGTTTCTCGCAGAACACTCCAGCCCCGACTTTTCCGTCCCGTTTTGAACCATCAGTGAAGAATTTTATTACTCCTGGTTCCAAACTGCACCCATCATCCAGTCCTCCCTGGATGGGATCCTAGTCCGGAACTTTGTGATGGGACTGTATAGTCGGTGGTCTTGGGAATTTGTTTATTTCACAAAATAGATGATGCCCTGTATTGTTACATATCCACATTCAGATGGATTTCCGTCATATGGCAGTACAAGCTGCCAACTGTTTTTGGCCCTAAGATATTTAGAGGAGTCAAAAATAGCAGAGTCTCCAGTGCATGAGTGGAAGTGCTCCTCACAGTGCACCACTGATCCAAAGAGAGATTATTCTCTGAACTTTTGTCAACAGCTTTTGGTTAACAGTTTTGTCCAGAGCAGGCCACCAGACAATTTATTATCCACTACAAGAGTATGGGTCTAACTACTGCGGCATAAAGTCAATGTACGATGCGGGGCTCCATCCTTTCCCAATGGCATTTTTGCAAGAGTGTAGCCCTACCGTAGCTTGCTTTATCCTTTTCAGAATATTAGGTTTCCAATTTAAATTGCTATCCAAAACGAGACGCAGAAAGACGAGACGCTTTGCTTCATCTGTAAAAGTCAAGCTGAACCTATTTAAAGTGGGAGGGTCAATATGAGGAAGTTTATATTTCCTACAGAAGAGAACCAATTCGGTTTTGTGTGGATTCACAGGGCTTTTTGCATAAGCTCACTAAGGGTGCCGTCCTCAGCAACAGTTCATTAAATACCAATTTCCAAATTATTGGGAAAGTACGCCACCCTGCGGCGTACCTCTGCTTGCAAATCTTCTGACGGACGATTCCCCCAAACTGGCGTTTATAATCCTGCCTCTTAGCATTTGATCTATCTGAAAATGTCCGAGTTATAGCTCCTGGAAGCACATTGTTAAAGGCCCCCTCAACATCCAAGAAGGTTACCAGAGCAGTCTCTACAGATTTCCCCTGGCAATAGGCATGCTGAGATTTAGACAAGTTTTCCAGCACAATCGTGCCTATAATACGAGCTTATAATTGTCTTTCCAGTGTTTAAAATGAAACAAAGACAAGCTAATCGGTCTAAGGTCTTTGCGATTGCAGTGTAAGCTTTTTCCCGCTTTATATATGAATACAACCTTCACTTCTGTCCATTTACTAGGAATGTGATATAGTTCTAGGCTGCCTTTGAATATTACCTCTAACCTAGAAATCGTTAGATCCGTAGTTTGTTGAATATCAGCAGGAATAATACCATCGAGTCCAGGCGACTTATATGGTTTAAAACTGTTTATCGCCCACAGGATCTTTTTTCTGCTAATAATTTGGCCTATGAGGCCTAATAATGGCCTAAGAAGCCTTTGCTAATAATTTGCCCTTTTACCTACTGACGCGCTTGATACAGATTCGCAACAACCAGGAAATTGAGTCTCCAGCAGAAGTTCCAACAATTCTGCACTATTAGTGGTCCATATCCCATTCGGCCGTTACGATAACTTGGGATGGAAGGACCAGTTGATAGTACTTTGCGAAGCCTAGGCATCTCCGAAAACTACTGAATTTTGCTACAGTATGGTCTCCAAGAGCTGTTCTTGGCACTTATCAATTAATATTTGTAAATTTTAAGGGGTTCCTTATAGGAGTCCCAATCTGCAGCGGATTTTGTTTTCCGTGCTGTTTTGAAGATTCTTTTGAATTTTCGACGTGTTTGTTGAATCTCCTTAAATCACAGAGATTTATTCCTAGGCCTGCTAAGAGGGCTAGAGCCCAGTATGGCTTCATTAAAACCATCGAGGTCTTGCGGATTTTTTTAGGCTTTGGCACCGGAACTGGTAGTGAATTACCCAGAATAGTTCCAAATATCAAATACAGGATGTATTTGTAGTTATAAAGGTCGGCTTATTTCCTATGTTACGTATATGAAGGTTAGTACTTGAAATGTAATCAAGGAGTAAGTCACCTCGTTAAGTTCTGTCCGTACTTCGCCAGATCGTGTGATGAGCATTTTCATCACTCCCCAGGATGACTCATACCTTGCGCAACCTTGCGCTTCTGAGCCTCCAAGATTAGCTCACCTAGAATGATTGGTGGAATATTCACATCATCATAAGCCAGGTAAGCTGAAACTAGCCAAAATGTTCGTTTATCGACCTCAATGCTAACCGCTGCTACATCTCCATTACTGAAATTTGATAGCAGAAAACAACTTATGTCATTTTTAATAAGAATGGACCATTAAACTTTATCTTCTTTTTTCGCGTGCATTAATCTATAATAGGGAGTCCTTAGCCCAAATATCCGGTCTTCAGTGACTCAAGGTTCCTGGATCAAGGCGACATCTGTCACTTCTTTCCCAATTTTTAAAATTAAAGCAACTGATGATGCCTTAGAGTGGTAAAGGTTAACTTGCAGAAATGTCAATGTCATCTCTACAGCCTCCTCTCCACCACAGTAACATCAGAGTCATCCCCTGCTGTTTGGGCCCACAGTCTGGTGGATTATCGGCACGATACGAATAACACCTTAACCAAGCCCAACGATTTGTTTACGGTTGACTCCTTTAGCGCAGTATTTTAGGCTAGAAGCCAAATAATCAGCAATCTAATTCCCAGCAGTCACCACATGGAGGTAACACAATAAGTGCCAATTTGAATCTCCCGAACAACTTCACACCTACCCACCAAAAAAACAATCGTTTAAAATTATTGAATCAATTTTAATAATCGACCATATTAATTAACAAGAACCAGATTCTATTTTAAACCTACGTCGAAAGTACAACGAAATCTTCGTCATGTGAGATGACAAGCTTGCCGCAACCGATGTCACGATGCACAAAATTAGAACCGACAGTAACACAAATCCCAAGCAATATCGCTTACCAGAATTTACGAAAAACCAAATCAATAAAACGAAATTTTGGAAAATCGCATAATCAAACCGAGTAAAAGCGCATGGAATTTTCCATTAATCGTAGTGCCTAAAAAATCAAATGAAAACGAAGAAAATAAATGGTGAATTGTGGTGGATTTTCGCAAAAAAAATGATGCCACGGTCAACGACGTGTTTCCCTTACCAAATATTACAGATATCTTGGCAAATCCAAATATTTTTCCACTTTAGACCATGCAAAAGGCTATCATCTGATTCTGTTAGATCCCAAAGACAGATAGAAGACTGCCTTTAATACTCACTCAGGACATTTTCAGTTTAAGCGAATGCCTTTCGGACTGAAAAGTGCACAAGCGTCGTTTCTAAGTGGCTTAAATGGTTTAAAATGTATTATTTATCTAGATGACGTGATAGTGACTGGTTATAGTCTTTAACTGTTTCGAAATCATTAATTGAAACCTCTTACAGTTTTGGTACAAAAAGGACAGCCATCTGGAATGCGTTTTGCGATGAATCTTTTACTAAGCTAAAAAATTGTTTATTAAATACTCCGATTTTACAACATCCAGCTTTTTTCATTTCCATTCACGATTACAACCGATGCGAGCGACATTGCAATTGGTGCTGTTTAATCCCAAAATTCAAATGATTTTGTTTTGCCCATTGCATTTGCTAGTCGAGTGCTGAATCAATCCGAACTTAATTACCCAACGATAGAAAAGGAGCTATTGGCGATAGTATGGGCTTGTGAATATTTCTGTCTTTATGTATATGGTGCCATTGATATGGGAATCACAATCAAAATGCCGATTCTTTAAATGGAATCGCAATTATACCTGATCAATTTAAAGAACTTCCTGCAACTTCGAAAAGCAAACAAAAATCTGAATTGTGAAAGGCAGTCTGGGCGTCTGGTGAAGGGGGAACAAAGCTGTGTAGTAATCACCAGCTCCCTAACCTTCAGTAGAGTGAGCTCCAGCAGGCTGTTCTGGTCATGTTTTAGGCAGTCCTGTCTGTGTCTCACGACCGCGTGAGGGGTAACCTAATCGTGGTTCGCAAGTGTACGTGCTACCTCCCCGTGGTGACCACCGGTAGCTGATTGTTTGTTTACCGAACGACCGGCTAAAGTACGACGCTAAAAGAAAGAATAATCTTGGCAAAAAACACCAAATCCAAGGTAAGACACGTGCGCTGAGGGATGAATGGCCTTGGGTTATTTGGTCTCTAGCACGAAACTCCGGATACCTGGTGACCTCCGGTTTCAATTTGCCTTACCACAGTAAGAGGCGCTGCTGTAGTGGACTTTCTTTTCCTTTACAAATCCGAAACTGCAAGGATATTTCAAAAATAAAAAATTATAAGGGAGGTGCTTTTTTAAACGCACCAATCTCAGAGGATGACAAGGTCCAACAACGACCTACCTCTGAGAATTTTAATATGGAAACCACGGTATCTGATGATAGCAGTGAACACTCAAGCGCGGACACCATTGTCGCACAAGTGCCATCATTCTCGGACACCGCAACATTGTCTACAACCGCCGAAATTAAAAGCAGCCTCGAGGACTTGGAACTCGAGGATAGCAAGAAAAAGAGATAGAGACTCTCTGACGGAGCCAGTCAGACGACACGACCCCAAAGAACACCCCAGCAAGAAGGGAGAAGAAAGAGAAACTTTTGCCAACCAAAAGAAAGGGTAGCTCACAAGATATGACAGGTCCGAAGCTAGGAGATGGTGGCATCTCGGACGAGGTGAAGCTAACCTAAAAGGACGCAGTGAAGGCCATCATGTTGGAAATACCCGATCAAGGCTTCCCAGAAGACAAACTAGGTATCAGCCAGATCCTGGTTGTACAAGATAGCATCATGGATGCAGTGGCGGAACTACCAATGGACGACATTTTTAGGATGCCGTACGAGGAATGGATAGTTGACCGTCAACTGTGCTGACAAGGACACGGCGGAGTTGCTTACTGCCACTGTGCCGACCCTAAAGCCATGGGAAAACGTTAACCTGAGAGCAGTCGGGGAGGACGAATTACCGCGCCCCAAAATATTCTTCGTATATCTTCCTCGTTGCAAAAACGAGGCAAACGAGGAGATACTTCGCCACTTGGGAGTCCAGAATAAGGATCTCAGGAACGCGGAGTGGAAAATTCTTGCAAGGAAAGACAGAGAGAATGATCTCCTCCAACTAACCACGTCGCTGTCGCATAAGACGGCGGAGATTTTAAAGGCCTCCAAATATAAAGTTAATTAGCTGTTTGGAGCCGTGTACTTTCGCCCCAAAAAAGGTGGTGAGATGAGTAACAGGGCTGAAAGGACACAGGTAAAGCAAAACTAAATCGCTCTGTGGAAAGAGCGACTGGTTACCCCAGCCAGAGAGATCCCGGGAGCAAAGATGACCCAAACAAGCCAGGAACCTAAGGCACTGCACGTGAAAGACGCAGACCTGGAAAAAGGAACAAGCCTGATAAAAACATGGGTTAAACTCACAGAGTTCCACCAAACCTCGTGCTAGTAGTAGCAGCACACTGGGCGGCTCATTGGAGGGCCCGAAAACATAAAGATCTATGCACGCGTCTGTAAGATGCGTACAAATCAACCTACATGGATCCAAGGCCGCCACATCTATGCTGAGTCGCCTCTTCAACACAAACAACTGGGACATAGCGCTTCTTCAAGAGCCGTGGACCAACAATGGAAGAATTAAAGGTTTGCTAAATAAGACAGGTAAGCTAATTTACAACCCAGAAGTAGATAGGACGAGGACAGCGATTCTCTGTCGTTCGTCGTACAATATCTTCTCAATTAACCAATTTATTTCCAGAGACATAACTTCAGTCTCGTTAGAGATATCTCTATCTAGAGGAGGCATGGTCACAATAAATATGGCATTATGTAACGACCCACGTCCCACCTCCGGAATAAGAATAGAGCTTTATCAATTACTGTACAGCTCATGGGCAGAAGTTCATCATTGTTTGTGATGCAAATTCACACCACACAGTCTGGGGTAGCACCAACACCAATGTTAGAGGTAAGCAACTGTTTGAATACTGTTCATCAAATAATATTTGCTATAAATAATTTAGGGAACGAGCCGACCTTTGTGAATGCTATTAGAAGGGAGGTGCTGGACCTTACTATGTCTGACATGTGTACATTCATCGCAGTCCAGAATTGGCATGTATCGGTGGAAGCATCTTTGTCGGATCATAGGTATATAAGATTTGATATTAGAATCCCCCAAATAACAGAAGCTACTGGGCTGTCTTTACCAATAATCTACAAGACAATGTAGGGGTTTACAGAACTCTTTCGGCTCTGTTGCAGAGCTTGATAGAGTTGCTGATAATCTCACCAGGGCAATAATTGATGCCTATCACTCAAGTTCTCCTGAGGTGCGTGTTAGAATAACTAGGGATGTTCCTTGGTGGACCTCCGCCCTGGAGACTAAAAGAAAAACGGTGCATAAGCTATTTAACAGAGCAAAAATAACAGATGACTGGGCAGCGTATCGAACTGCCCTCACCCAGTATAATGATACTCTGAGGAAGAGCAGAAGGGAGAGCTGGAGAACTTTTTGCGGGAAGATAGACGAGATTCTGGCAGCTTGCCGACTCCAAAAAGCCCTCGCATTAGATCATAAAAACCCTTTGGGCTCAGTAAGAAGGCCGGGCAAAACCTTAACCACATCAAGGGAAGAGACTCTTGAATGTCTGGTGAAGGGACACTTTCCGGAGTGCCAATCATTGCTGGTCGGGAGGACCCTGATATGAGCGTAGTGCATCCATATCTAGTCCCAAGGAGGGCGTACAAGCGAGCGATGGAAATCTTCACCCCTGGAAAGTTGCGCTGGGGTATCAATTCATTTGGTCTCTTTAAGTCACCATTAGGAGATGAAATCTATCCTATTTTTCTTCAACGAGGCCTGGATGTACTGGAGCCCCACCTAATCAAATAATATAGAGCCAGCTTTAGATGCTTAAGGGAGGTAAGAGTCATATTCATACCAAAAAATGGGAATAAATCCCCCGAGGACATTAGGTCCTACAGACCTATTAGCCTTACATCATTTATACTTAAAACCATGGAAAAAATATTGGGCCTGTATATCAGACTCAATCCAATCCCAGGAAACAGCCCTGCATGAATTCGCATCGGACATCGAGGATACACTTCGCAACAAGGAAGCACTATTATGTTCCTTCATTGACATCCAGGGTGCCTTCGATAATACTAATTTCGAGGTGGTCCGGGAACAAGCTGGGGCGAGGGGTATCGACTCCTCAACCATCGGGTGGATAATAAACATGCTCAGAAGCAGGAGAATTAAAGCGTTGATTGGCGAAGCAAGCATCTTAATTGCACCTACCAAGGGCTGCCCTCAAGGCGGAGTACTGTCGCCGTTACTGTGGCTCTTGGTAATGGACCACATGCTTGCTATTTTGAGGAACTATCGAATATCAATCATTGTCTATGCTGATGATCTGGTGCTGATGGTCAGAGGCAAATTTGAAAGCACAATAGCTGAGCGTATGCAATATGCTCTAAGATTGTAAAGCGAGTGGTGTGTTGAAGTGGGCCTTAGCGTCAATCCCACAAAATAACATGTACTCTCTTTACAAAACGGAAGAGAATTTCCTTTCCTCCAACAACTAGGAACGGGGAAATACTCAAGATGACGTCTGAGGTTAAATATATGGGGATCATTTTTGACCAAAAATTAACCTGGAAGGCAAACAAAGCATACTTTGGGTACCAACGTTTGTTTGGTAAAACATGGCGCCTAAACCCACATATGATAATCTGGCTTTACCAAACCATCATAAGACCAATGATATCTTAAGCGGCGTTTATATGGTGGGCAAAGACAGAGCAAATAAATGCTCGTTCAGCTTTGGACACAATTCAAAGATTAATATGTTTGGGCGCAACGGGAGCAATTAGGACCTGCCCTACTACTGCCCTTGAAAGACTGCTGGGACTCTCACCACTCCATATACATGTCAAAAGTGTGGCAGGTTTGAGAGCCATAAAACTGAAGGTAACAAGTCAGGTTAGACTGACTAATTCGGGACACAAAAGCACCCTGAATAAACTAAACTTGGCAGATGATATTGCCCAGCTATCAGATATGATACCCGAAAGGGACATGGTGGGGAACATAATTTCCTCCTTACCACACCACGCTTCGGTGTGGTATGCCGATGGGTCAAAAACAAACGAGGGCACGGGTGCGGGGGTTGTGGGGCCCGGTTTCGGCTATGTATACCTTTGGGAAAGACCCCTACGGTTTTCCAGGCAGAAACCGTGGCCATCGAGACTAGCGTGCTTCAGTGCCTCAAAAAGAAGTATATAAGAACGGAGATCTGCATAACCTCGGATAGCCAGGCTGTTTTATTAGCCCTGGCAGCTCCGGTGTTCAGCTCTAAACGGACATGGAGCTGCTACAGCAAACTTAGAAGGCTGGGTAGGGACAACAAGGTTACCCTCTTGTGGTCCCCCGGCCACTCTAATATACCAGGAAATGAGGCCGTAGACACCTGTGGAAAAGAGGGTGCGGGTTACATCTTCTACGGCCCCGAGCCTAGCGTTGCCTATTCCAAAGGCCATGTAGCGAGGAGAGTCCCCTTATGGGAGCAGAGATGTTCTGCTTCACTCTAGGAGTCATCTCGAGGAATGAGGCAGACAAGGAAGCTCCTAAATTACAAGATTACACACTTACAGGATATAATCAGAATGGATCGATCATCTTTGAAATCCCTCATATGGTACTTGGCAGGACATGGTTCCTTCAACTACCATCTATTCAAAATGGGGAAAACCCCATCAGAGAACTGCAGGTTCTGTAATCTGGGAAGAGAAACATCCGAACACTTGCTGTTCGAGTGCAGTGCGATCGCCCTAAGAAGAATTACTACACTCAATGCTTACTCTGTTCTGTGGCCTTCCGCCGACCCTGTGGATGTGCATGACCTTGTGGCGTTTATCAAAAACCTGGACCTACATTTCACATAGATTGATTTCTCTACTCATACACGGGAATGCAAAATAGATCTTGCTGGTCGAAATGCACAGGGTTCTTCTTACCAACCCACCCTCTTTAAAAAAAAAAAAATTGTGCTGTAAACAGGAATTCCCAGTTGTATTACTATCGCTAGACCGTCGCACATCACTTAAGATCACCCAGTATCTTTATTTCGCTTAGCTATTCCTCTATTTTGTATTAAATTACTATAGGAGTTATGCACATGAGGCAGTCTATAACCATTTGTCCAGTGTTTTGTTGTAATACATACGCTTAAATTAGTAAATTTAGTAAATTTTCAAAAAAGCTCTTTATTTTATTCCCCAGCAACAAATTCTTGCCGCATCCTACGTCCGATTGAATTTTAACATAATTTACAGATCCTGTTCATCAACAAAAAATTCGATGTGACATCGTTCAAAATGTTAGTGACTTTCGGTATATTTTTTTTTTTATTTTTATTTTCTATACACCCATTCAATCACGATAATATATGTGATTTGTTATCCTTAAAACAAGAAAACGAATGATGTTCAACAGATTTTCTGTGACCATAATAAATATTGATTACAGTAATTTAAAATCAATAAACTGAATTTTTTATATTTTCGTCCGTCTCTCCCCTAAAAAAAAAACAATGGACGATGGCATTATATGCTTGAGGATTTCTTATTGAATTATTAATCATTATTTTTTTGTTGTTTGATAAAAGGACTAAAAACTATTTTGCATTTGCACACGTCATGTTGATATTTATAAAGTGATGAATGTGATTTCTATTCATATGTATCTCTAAAGGATTATGTATGTATGTACTATAATATATGTGTATGCCAATCAATTTTGTGACAGGACATTTTAACAAATTTTCTGTTTTTGACTCTCGATCTCTATCTGAAGTTCCTAAATTTAAATACACACATTCAAGGAATTTATCGTTCGCTGAATGAAAAACGAATTTTAAAAATGAATTTCGTTTTTTTTTATGTCGATTCTCGATTGTCAATTCAAATCTTTTAACAATGGCACAAAAAGTATACTCACACATAATAATACAAAAAAAAAAGCTCTACGTGCTTGTCTATGTGACATGACTACATTCAATCTAATTCACTATTATTTCAATTCAGTTATCAGCAAACAATAAACATACCTTCATATGTATTCGAAGAACACAAACACACATACACCAAAATGTAGCATCAAACATAAATTTTTCGCAATAAATGATTCAAAACACGATATTTTAAATAAAGTTTAAGTTAATATTTACTCAAGAATTGTACATACATGAAAAGCAAAAATATTGGTAACAACAATGTTATGTAATGTATAACAATTTTCAAATTGAATGATACTTCTCTCGCTATACGTATCTCGTCGACTCGATGTATGTATTGTTAAGGAGACGAAATATAAAGAAAAAACAAAATTTTCCCAAATACTTTTGTTGCGTTGTTATTGTTGGTACACAAAGAGGTAGGTAGTATGGTAATCTACCTTTTCTTGTAAGATCTAACTTAAATAAAAATCCTTTTTTCGCTCTCTGTATGTACCATACGATATACAATATACAATGATTTTCATTTTTGTTGTGTAGTCTTATACTCGTTGAATTCACATAAATTCCATGAATTTAGATTTTATTTTACATAAAAAAGCAAAAAAAAGAAATCTTTAGAAGGATCCAAACGGAGAAAACGAAACTAGAGTAGCAATTTTTGAAAACTTAATCAGGATCTTTTCTTATACAAAGTGTGACATACACAATCATGTTTGTATACATATACTACTTGAGTGGAACATTAAAATGGATATATTTACATAAAAACATAATCAATTATTCAATGAATGATTGAATAAAGTGGAAAAAGGATGTAAGGTGTCAGTTAAATTTAATTCACTCGAATGTCACTCATTGGTTGTACCAAGAATTGCAAATTAATATATCCGAGTCTGTAAAGTCGTAAAGATATTTGATACAGTTCTTGGATAGATATCTATACTGCTTGTTGTATATTGAAATTAAATTTTGTATGATTCGAATCATAATCCAGCAGATTTGTTTTGGTGTTGTTATTAATAAGCCTTCGCGATACAAGGAGCATGATGCCGTCAGCTTCTACGTTAATTGGAACTATCATTTAAAAATTAAAACATAAATTAGCCCGAAAGTTATTTAAAACTTGTTTTTTTATCGAAAAATGAGACACATTGAGATTTCTGTTTCACGGCCAGTGTTGGGCTATGATTTAATAGTTATTTATATTAAAATGACTGATTTTATTATACTTTATTGCTACATACATTTGATTCACAGCAAAAAATGTTAACTAAAAACTATTTACATATACATATGTTCAGTTAAAATAATTGAGTTACTAATTACATTTGTTTAAACGAAATTTAATATAACTATATAGCAAATAAACTGCGAATAAATTGGTTGATCGGTCGATTGTATAATCCACGGAAGTGAATAATTCGCGGATCGAAAACTGCATTTAAAAAACTAGCAACAATGGGGCATGCAAAATAAAATTATTTCCGTTTTCATCTACCGGATGTCAATACCATAGATGTATGTGAAGTTAGCCCAATTTTCCCAATGGTAACACTAAATAGTACTATCTTGATACTGTTTACTCTCAGCACCAAAAACCTTGCTGTCATGAAAGTTTTTAATATTTGTTTGTGAAGTTCTCAATATGCAAGTCACACGGATTTCCGTGTACTTTTCTGTGCGAAAAGCATGCTGTATCTACACGAAAAAATGTACGACTCGCCAAAGAAAAGTGTCTCAAAAATGCCGGTGTTTTTGAATGTGTTAGTAAACATAGAGAATAGAGGAAGAATTGAATGTATTAGTAAATATAGAGAATATCGTGCGAAATTAGTGGAAATTTAAGTCGATTTACTTGCAAATTACGAAATACTTTTCCGGGTGATTTTTTATGACCATTCTTTGTGAATCAACGATACTTACGGACAAGTTCCAAATCAAATATATGTCGAAAAAATGAAAAGAATATGCTTTTAATGTTCACGTATACTCGTATTTTAATATAATGTGTATGGTGGATTGAACACTCTATTTTCCACGAGATTAATTTTGATTTTTTGGATTTAATTTCCAAAACGCCGCACTAATTAGGGAGGATATAAAAGCCTCGATTTCCAAATTTCGCAAATAGAGTTCACATTAATCCAATTAAACACGATTCACTACTAGTTCTATTTTTAACAACTTTATAATTTTTATTAATTGATTTAATTTACGACATTTATTTTTGCTTTTTATGCACGAATACTAAAACCAGACTGACTCATTCCAATATGAAAATTATCGTTTTAAACAAAAAAGACGCACCAATGCGTTATTATGTGCGTAAAGACAAATGTGAAGTATGCACTAATTAATAATTTTCATCTTGCAATTCGTTCTTTTAAATGGTATAAAATATTTTTCACAATGAAATCTACTATGATTATTTTGACAGTAAGAAGTACTGTCAATTTTCTAACAATGTTTACAAAAATTTTAATAGTGATAAATAATAATTTGAATTTAGGTAAGTAAATTATTCTATATATAAAAATTACATTTATCTCATAATTCGTTTTCTTTTGTTTCAGAATTATTATAGATTATGTAGCAACTTGAAGTTACATTCTTACAACGAGATTTAAATTAAGATAAGTGAATTGAAATTATTTTAACTACAATCTAACTACTAAATGAAATTGTTTTTCTGGTATGTTACGTTTATGTTATGGATACGTTAGCCTTCAATTGTGCCAATTAGATAAGTATTTTTAATATATTAGAGCTGATCCAAGATTCTTTGTTGAAAAATTGTTTTCTTTTTCTTTTAGGTTGATCATCATAATATTTTGTGTATTTAATGGCAGGATGATTTTATACATCAGCTGACCAGTGTATCAGGTAATTATATGAAAAAATAGTTATAAAATAGGTAAATAATTCAAAATTAAAACATCAACAAGTAAATAAAATAATCACATTACATCGAATTCAATATTCAATAAATACTAAAACATAAATAATTAAAAAAAAAATCTAAGTACTAAAATTTAAGTAATAAATTAAATTTTAAATCACATGGTAGTAACATCAAGTCAATATTTAATTAATTCATTTTTTTAAAAACTTAAGTAAAATTAAAAAAAAAAAAAAAAAAGAATACATATTTGTTAAATTATTTTGACCTGCGTCAGTAGCAACCATTTTTTTATATGGGCTACGACCTCTTCGTCATAGAAGTCCTGGAATTTCTAAAGTGATAAGTCATAGAAAGTCGTGGAATTTCTAAATCTGCAAATTTAAAACATAATATTGTTTTTAGTGTATTATATATTTTCATTATTTTTTTTATTAATTATGTACCTTTCAAAATTTTAAAGATTAGAAATCCCTTAACACGTATATTGCCTTGGAGACCGTGCCAAGTAAATTTGGTACCATATTCATCCTTTATTTTTTTTTTTTGACATACCAGCATTAATGAACTTATAGATTAATCGTTAATTCGTTGTGCCATTAATTGTTTTTCCTGAAAAAATAATGTTAAAAAAAAGTCATTAGACACATATGTAAATATTAATATTTAGGAAAACAAATAAACGTTTTTCGTATAGGGAAGTAACGATTAATTAGAGAGACGAGAAGTTTTCTACTGTTTCGTCATAATGTGCCGTGTGGTAATAGATAAAAACAATTATTGAATAAACTGGAAATTGTATGCTTTTTTTATCAATACTAACCAAATATACCTCGAGTTTTTTTTTCCTTTTTCACTTTTACTTCCAAATTTTTAAATTCCTTCGTCGTCTCTGTAGGCAGTGTTACATTCGGGAGGTTTTCTGGAGATTCATAGTTTTTTCCCTTCTGCATCGCAGTTCTAATTAAAATTAGTTCCCTTAGCATTGATCTAATGTTTTTTTGGTTATTTTCCAAAATCGTTTCCATTTTTATTTGGCGACGTTCTAATTCGCCTATTTCTTGCAGTATTGTAATAAAAAAAAAGTATGGAAGAGGAAAAATTACCAAAAAGATGAGAAAAATTTATGTCCGTCAAGTTATTCGATTGTAAAATTACCAAAAGGTACTTACAACAATTCTCTAGTATGCGGCATAAAATAATAAAATAAAAAATTTAAATAAGGAACCTGATTGCGAAATGTAAGCGTATTTGTATGAAAATAAACGTTTAAAAGTAAATAATAATTATTTGTAAATAAATTTTTATTAACTTAGTAAAATATGGGAGGGAACGAAACAGACGGGGCTAGAGTGTTCTGCGAGGAACTTCTGTTAAATATCTTCTTCCGTCTCCCAAATTACTGTAGCATTTTTCAAGCTGAAGTAACTGCCATAAAGGAAGTCGTATACTGGTTGAGGTATAATGTAATATCGGTTTGTGATATTCCCATTTATACGGAAAGTCAGGCTGCCATTAAAGCGCTTCAATCACACCTCCTGACGTCGAAAGCAGTCCAGAACTGTCACTCATCTCTTAAAGAGATGACAGATCAGTTCAACATCCACATTTTATGGGTGCTAGGACATTACATAAGTACAGGGAATATAAACGCCGATGAACTGGCTCGACGTGGTACAACGGACTACTTCTCAGAAAGCAGAAAGGATATTGAAATACCTCTTGCGGTATGCAAACTGCTGCTTCAAGAAGAAGCTGACAGATGGTCAAGTATCACCTCTTGCGTAATAACGCAGCAGGTCTGGCCAAAGTTGGACTTGGCGAGATCCAAACGGCTGATCTAACTTCAGCTAAGTCAGATCAGTGTGGTTGTCGCAGTAACTATGGGGCACTGTCTCATAGGGAGGCATGCAAGTAGATTTGGTGTCTTCTCGCATGACTACTATCGTAGTATCGCAAGGACAAAGAGGAGGAAGAGACAGTACTTCATCTTCTTTGCACCTGCCCTCGTCTGGCACGACTAAAGTTTCGACTAAAGTTTTTAGGAGCACCCCATTTCAAGGACCTGACGGACCTCTGTAGGATAGACGTCAGGAGTATCCAGCGCTTTGATAACAGCTCAAAATGGTTCTAATGAGTTGGAGGAAACAGTTATTCGTGGTATGGCTACGGACAATTTTTGTGTCTATGCCTGGTCCTAGTGGACCGCCACCCAAACCTAACCTAACCTAACCTAGGAAAATATTTCTTTAAGTGTAAAAACTAATTTTCTGATAAAGAAATAGTACTCACAAGTTTGGTCTTCTGGAGTTTCCGTAATAAAATCTACATGAACGTTTTGTGTTGAAGTTTCTGGAAATTTATCTTGTATTTTAAAAAAAATTTTGAAACCCTAGGTCATCATTAGACCTGGACATGTGTTTTCCGACATCTGTGTGAATTCCAACAAATAATGTTTAGGGAACTTTTAGTATTATTAAAACAAGCCGCACTACGTTTAAAAGCCTCAACATATTCTCTACCTAACAAATTATGCTCTTGTATTTCAGCGGAGTTACATGTGTTAAATTGTTGTGGGATTTGGTTGACTTTCATATTCTGGATTTCAACCTCAATCTGATGTACCTCTCGTCTTCGAACGTGTGTATCACAAAACCGCCTTGGATCATATCCTGTGTCACACCACATTTTCTCATATTGTTGGCACAGCACACGAAGTTCTTCTATACTGATCTATATCTGAGAACGTTTCTGTTGAATTTTGAGTTCTACGAAGAATTTGCTCCTTGATTTCCTCCTCATAGTCGAAAGTACTAAAATAAGCACGCATCGATGATTTCGTCACAGACCATGTTGTGCCTGGATAATCTGACTTGTATACCCAATACCAGTCTTCAGCTTTTTTACTCTAGAATAGTCGGACTACTTTGGATAAATTCTCTTTTGGAAATCCATCATCAAAAGCCATCTGTTCCAGACGATAAATAAAGTCTTGGACATTTGTGCTATCATCGCCAGTGAAAGACAAATTCCATCTTTGACGTAACTTATATGTATTATCCAAAGAAACATTCTCATGCATACTACAATCAGGAAAGATAGGTCTTTGATGAAAATCATTAGTATTGTTAAAAGAGAATTTTGCATTAGGTGGATTATTTGGATTTAAATTTTGGCGTGACTCAATTTTTGAAAAGAAATCAGCCACGTTTCCCCTTAAGGGCCTATTTTTTTGCTCATTGAAAGGAGGTCTTAATTTCCCTTTTGGTTCTTCAGCAAGTAAACCAATTTTCTCAAATGAATTTCGATTTTCATTTAAATCGTTATTGCCATGAAAAGGGCTGGATGAAATTAATTTTCGCGCCTGACCTATCATTTGATCAAATGGTGTTAATAACCCTTCTGAGTCTATCTTTATAATGACTTGACTTGGCACAAGCTAATGCTACAAAATTTACAGTAGGTGTAGTTCCTTGTTCTAATGCAGCCTTGGATAATTGATCCAAACAACTTTTGCTTATTTCATCATTTGGATTTGTTTTGTTATGTGTATTTGTCGGTTTGAAAAACTCCTCATTTACCTCGGCGTTTAAGCTCTTAATCAAAATTTCTTTGGAATCGGATGCTTTACTGGAAAGACCTCTAACTTGATATTCTACTTCAATTTCAGGAAGATGCTGTAAATATATATTTGCATCCATTTTGTAAGATTTGAGATTTGTAATGTACCGTGAATAATTCGAACAATATGTACCAGAAAACTCGGTAAATTTTATAAAAAAAATAATTTATCGACAAATAATTAGATAGAAACTGAACAATTTGTACTTCAATATAGTATATATAATTTACTAAGCTAAATTATATATAATAAAAATATAAACAAAGAAAAAAAAAATACAACTTTAATAGAATATACGAACTCATTGGTGATGATGTGATTCAACAATGCAATATGCAATATAAACATTTAGGATGAAATCGTAAAAAGAAAATTAGGAAACTTGCAACTAATCTACCATTTCAACTTAATCTTAAAACTACTAATAATTATTTTTTTTTGTGATAAACAAATTTTTTTTCACTGATCAAGATTGACTTTTTTAACTTTTAATCTTCACAAACACGATACGTTGTTTCATAAAAAATATCGATTGATATACATTTATCCCATGAATTAATTCGCAACACAAAAGTACTGCAAGCGGGACAACAGCGGTTTTGTTAGATGACCTTGGCCTGCTTAATCGTTCTTAATCAAATGGTGAAAATGTTCCCAAATCCACTGAATAACCTTGGTGGCTGAGGTTACAGGCAAATATTAATATCGTATATGGTAATAGTATTACTTCATAATCTAATTACCTGATACTCCGTCTTAAATATTTTCAATTTCAGAATCGAACTATGAGAACGCTCACACAAAAAAAATAATGAGGCACTTTAAAATTCAACAGTTGCCTTACGTACTTTAAATACAAATTATTAATTTTAACTGCAATAATCACCAAGAATAAATTTTTTTTGTTTTTTTTTAAACTTGAGCACACGGAAGCCTCACTATCAATAATTTTCAGAAAAAGGTATATTTATTTGTTTAAGGGACAAACAGCAAATTATTTCTGTCCCTATGTAAATTCGTCGGCTTAACTCAAGTATATAACAAAAGTTGTAGTATTAGGTCTCCCATACATCCTCCTAAAAAAATTTGACCCATACACCAACCTGAGACAAAAAAAAAACAAATCACCGAGAAAACGGGTCTCTACACAGGAATAAATACAGGCAACCAAACCATACAACTCGATTACTCTGTGACGCATAGCTATTTGCAACAAAAACAATTAAATATCCAAAAATTCGTAATAGTATCATTCTATTTCATACAAAAAATAATAAAACAAGAAAACTCAGTTCAATGACCTTAAAACCGAAAAAGAAATTCCCTCAATTTAATAATTTTCTATCAATAATAAAATCAGCTGAGATCACGACACTTATTAAACCGTCAGCAAAAGTAAATACTAAGCGGCCGTAACAATTTTTGAAGTAAACTAATAAAACTTTCCAGTTGTTTTGGAAATAAACTGCTCATTATTAGTAGAACTGTACATTTTAAATCTATAGCTAATAATTTGAAATATAAACAACCATTATTAGTTTCTAATTTCATTATTTTGGACTGAATTTAAATTATTTTAAATTGGTCGATTTTTGAATCCAGCTGCTCTTTGGTGCAAAAAAAAATATTTAGATTGGAAGATAATAAAGGCGTTGTGAAAAATTTGATAGATGCTGTTCAAGAAACTTCCTCTCTAGTTAACATCAAGATTATTTGATTTAATAATTTTCGAGATTTTAAAAACTTTATTGTTGATGAAGCAGTATTTATTTGGGTATTTTATAGAATATTTGAATATATTATAACTTATTTCTCTAAATGAGCTTCCACCTATATTATAAACTAATTTCACATATGGTATAACTTCATTAACTGAACTTTTTATAATATTATTCATTTTTTCAATCCTGTTACTAAGTTGCTGCAAAGGTTGAGAGTGCTTCTTGATTTTCCTTTTCAAGTGTTGCATAGCATTTTCAAATTTGAACGCGCTGTAATTGTCCAGGCTACCAAAGTTCTTTACATATGCAGCCAACAGAACTAGCTCCATATAGTTCGGAAGTTTTTAACATAGTTTGTTAACATGTTTGTGGTAAATTCTAATGGCACGCACTATAATAATCGAAAATGTTCATAACATTTCACAGACACAATATTTTTCATTATTATTGGACGAGTATATAAAAGAAAAAGACGAAATTCATTAGCTTTCCATCTGTCGATTTCACAAATTCAACGTGGTTTCCGTGTAAATTCTGTTGTTATTCCAAATTACACTAGTTGCAACCTTTCATCATTAATTTTTATTTATTTGTCGTTCGTGTTAAACGGTATGCGATGGTATGTTATTGCATGGTTTAATGGTTTAATCCATTTTTGGTAGACTTTTAGAATTTTTAAATGTCGGTGGGCTATGATATAGTCCCTAGAAGTCAGAAAATATTTGTTGGCCGGCTCAGATGATTATGGAATTAGATAGAGAATGGATTAATGCATTTGTTATAAACTTTTTGGAATTTTTTATGTGTAAATATCTTTAGCGGGGATAAGTCAAAAATTACATGAAAAAAAAACGAATGGAAAATCCCGTACGAACGAAATTGCAAGTTATATACATACGAGAAAAACGGACACAAAATGCACCGAACTTGCACTCTATATAATACGAATTACAATTTCCATCGAGTAAAAATTGAGAGGCAGAAAATTATGCATGTGTTGTAGTGTAAGTTGTTCAATAAAGTGAAATGGAAGTACCTTAGAACCAAACAGAATTATTCGCATACTTTAAGTATTTATTATTATACATCTTAGCGAGATGTGTGAATGACACTTATTCATTGATACTGTAACATTCGTTTCATTTTTTTTCTTTTTTGTTTTTTCTTCACTCTCATCGCAATAAGATTTAATTGCGGAGGGTCAACTGTATTGCCAATTTATTGTACCCTGGTTCAAATATTTTTTTTTTATCAATGACTTTACATACAGACAACCTGATGCGATGAACCATAAAATCATTAAGCATTTAACATTTTTTTTGCGGGGAATAAAAATTTACTAGATCGTTCCATTTTTTTTTATGATCTCCGCTAAATTGCGGTTTTGTCATGAGATGATTTGGTGTAGTAAAAATAAAAATGAGGGATCATTAGAGTTTGGAATTTCAACCAACATTTTTGGCTGAAAGAAAAAAAAAAAACAAAAACCTAAAACCCAAGTTAAAGTGTAGTAAAGTTTTTTTTAAGTTTTTTTTTTTTTGATCTGAAATCGTAAGCGCACTCTAATACAAATTGATAAGCTTAAAGATTTCCAAAGTAAAAGAGTTAGTTGTGCTCATTTAAAAGAATTACATTTATAAATTTTAATTCAAGTGTTTAGAACTTTGGTTAAATTCAGTGATGAGCATGAACACAATAATTTGTTCTTATTTGGCTCATGGTGTAATTTAGAAACTATAATACTGTGGTTGAAAACAACATATACAATAAAATGGAAAAAGTTGTAGCTTGAGTCTCATTAAATAGACTTTATTCTGTATCATATTATTGAATTTCATACAATAGGAATTGTGGCACCTCGATTTCAAGCTTAGTGATTGCGTTCAATTTGGTTGTGAAATTTTTTTTTGTGTTGTTGTTGTGCAAAATAATACTAAAATAAAAACGTTGTATTATGAAATCTACTTGTTATTTGCTCCGAATTGTGTAGTAAAATTGGAACGGGCTGTTCAACACGGATTAAGTCATCGGAGGCGCATGCAGAGGTGTAACATATTTGTGGTGATAGCGGATTTTGTCGTACCTGATTTAGGACAAAGGGAGCATATGGTTTATGAACCGGGTGTGGTAATTGTTGGATAGCGGTTGTTGCTGGTGATAACTTATGACTGGCTGACGACATACCCAAGGACTTAAATTGATAAGTTGTGATTCTATTTTCTTTTAATTAGTTTTTTTTTGTCTCATTTATTGGACATTATTTAATTATTTCATTTTTTTTATTATTATCTTAATGGTTTTTTTTTGTAATGATTAATTCAATTCTTGCATCTTGTTATAATGCTAACTAGTTAAGTAATTTTCTTTTCAACAGTCAACTAATATTCTTTATTTTGTTTCTTTATGATTTTTTTTCTCTGTTTTTTGAGATCTTTCGTTCTAGGAGAAAACCGGACTTGTCGAACCGCGGAAAGTGCTTTCTTCGTCTTCGGCATAGCGAGGTAACAATTAAACGCAATATTTTTTTCTATTAAACATTTTGTTTGTATTGAAACCGGTCAACCGGAGTAATATTACTTAGCTGTAAAATTTCATAACATGATATAATTGTGATAAGATGTTGTAATTACTTTCTTTATTGTTTTTTTTTATTTTTTTTGATTTTTCTATTATTTGCTAACTTGTAGTAAGATAATAAATTTTTATTGTTCACAAAATTGAGTAAATAATGTTCCTAATAAAATGTATTAAATCATGTTAGAGTTAAAGTATAATTTTTTTTTGTTACAATGAGTGGCTAGGTCCGGACATAGATATGGAGTGATGTAGATTGAGGTAAGTGATGTGAGTTGAGTAACCTTCCATCTCCCGCCATAGTTGCCAGAATACAATCCCACGACTAACATACCTCTCCGTTAGAGCTAGCGGCACAAATGATGTATTCTGGAATCACATGAAAATCATTTACGGTTTTTTTTTTGCTAACGTTATTTCCCTTTAGGGATGGCGTTACAAAATGGCGCCCAAATACGGGACTAAGTTTTATTATCGAATGTTTGGTCAGTCATTGAAGCGATTGCGATGAAGTGCGTAGACAATTTCGCTGTTATAGCTTGACATTGTCTTTAGCAATTTTTATCTTGATCATCTGCAGCTATGACTGGGTTATTTTTCGAATATTTGAACAGAATTTATTTTCAAGGCTATTTGTTGCAATAAACTTGTTATTATTATTTCTTTATTTTGCAAACTATCATTTATTATTATTTAGTTTTTAGTGCACATAACTGAGGTTGGTTCAGAGTTCTGTTTCCTAACAAGTATTCAATTCTATTTCACAGCCACTTCCATACAAAGTTTTTTTTGTATTTGACAAAGGGCATTAGATGAAATGTTGATTGGTTTACTGTGGAATCGTTCTTGAAGCTTTACTTCGTTTGTGTACTATACCTTATCTTGTGTTTTAACGGAATATTTCCCTGTAAGGTTGATTATTTATTCTAGATTAAAATCCAATTCGTAATATTATTTACCACATATTATAATAGTCACTCAACTCACTCAACTCGCTCAGATCGCCACTCCATGATCTATTTATTATACTATACATATTTGCATCACATTAAAATTATATTTGTATGTTTATTTATTTATTTTTATTTATTACTATATTCTATATTTGATTTCTAAATTTATATATATTTGTTTGTCGGTACGTTTTTACGTTTCTAGGTGATATTATTACTATTATTTAACGAATATATTCGACTTGTCTCATACTTAAATTTTGGAATTTTCCTTAGTGGTTACTAATATATAATCAGCGCATATTCATTCTTGGTGATAAATTTCACATTAGTGTATAAATCAAAACGAATTTTTTTTTGTTGGTGTGTTTTTTTTTTCAATCATGGATGTAAATAACCTGCAGCCTGATGAATTTGAGGTAGAATGCCTGGCGCGGGATTCTAAAGGGAGTCCCGTGAGTAAACTCAGCAACCTAAAAGCAGCATTAGCAAATGAAGAGCAAAATTCAGTTCTAAAACCTTATAAGGCACATGCAGCAGCACGCGCAGCACCTCAACGTGAACTTCAGCGCTGTTCTCTTAAAATTAAAGAACATCGTGAATGGATTACCAATATTACACCTGAAAAGAAACCCGATCCCAAAACGTTGCAAACAGTGGAATCAAGATTATTGCACGTACACGGACGGTTAAACAGACTGTGTTTTAGCACCAAAACTTATAAACAGCAATGTCAAGATCAATTAAAAATTCTCGGTTTAGTGTTAACCGCAGTGCAGGCATTAATTCAAGGGGAACCGGATCTAAATGATATGCTAAATCAAATTAAGTCGTCTCCACTCGAAGATCCAGCGGAACTTTCAACGTCCGAAGATGAAGATCTATCCTCAAAACAAAAGAGTAATCAAACCACACGGACAGACACTAGTGCCGAGATGGAAATATCTAAGGTGTTATCTAGTACAACCCTTGCACCTAGTAATCCGTCGCCTCATACGTTGCGCAGCATTGAAAAATGGAAGACATTCTTCGACGGTGACTCGCGAGAATTACCAGTGGAGCGATTTTTATTCCGTATAGAGCATCAAGCTGCTACTTATCATGTTTCAAATGAGGAGCTTGTGCAACAATTAGGCATTTTATTAAAAGGAGCTGCTTTGAACTGGTACTGGTGCCACATTGAACGTCATCCAATTATAACCTGGAGTCAACTGAAATCAGATATGATAGAACGTTTCCAAGATAGACGAACCGAACATGACATCAGAAGAAAGCTAGAATCAAGAAAGCAACAACCCAAGGAGAGCTTCAGATCATTTTATAATGACATTATAGCACTGTCTTTACAATTTCGAAACCCCCTACCAGATTCAGAGCTTCTGCATATAGTACGCCGAAATATGCGGACAGGATTCCAAAACATACTGGCTGACCAAGAAATTTGCTCAATTTCAGTATTAGTACAACGATGTTTAGCCCTGGAAGATGTCTGGAAACGCAATGGTTACGAACCCGAAAAATTATGTATAGTGCGTAAGCATATTGAAGAGGTCAATGCGGGTGAACCAGAGGAAAGCGTACTGCACGTGAATGAAATTGCTTCTCGTCAAGGGAAACAATACACATCGATCCAATCAAGGCCTTCTACTTCTCAGTTAGGTAACGAATCTCTTGAAATTTGTTGGAACTGCCAAGATATTGGCCACGCATTTATTGATTGTCCTCAACCAGCCAAAATATTTTGTTTTGGTTGCGGGCGCCCTGGAATCGTGAAACCCAAGTGCTTTCGATGTTCGGGAAACGCATCTGCGAGGGTTCGAACTACCGGGAATTCGATACCCTCATCCCTTCCAAAAATAAACCCGACGTTAAACAGCGGTCCATAATTGAACCCTTTACCCTCTCGGACACAATCACACATACCCAAATTCCTCAGCCCGACCACAATTTCTCTCCTCATTCACATTTTACACATTCAATAGCTCGAAAATCTGATCGAGTACGTAAGTACTGGTATAATAAACGCGTTCTTCACGAAATTGTCTCGGAAGCCATCTTCGACAACGTTTCTGACAACCGACCTTACGCCAACGTTTTCCTAAACGGACAAGAATATACAGGGTTGCTTGATAGCGGGGCAACAATAACGGCCCTTGGAATGGGAAGTGAGAAATTTTAAGGAAATCCTTCTTACCAAGTGTTCAACATGTCGACAAAAATAAAAACTGCTTCAGGAGAACAAGTGCGAGTGTTTGGATATATATACGCTACTATTCAGTATAACGGAATCGAGAAAATTTTCAAAGTCTATATTATCCCCAACTTGAAACAGAAACTCTACTTGGGAATCGATTTTTGGCGTGAGTTTGAAATACGCATAAATCCGCCACCATCCATATCGGAAATTAATGACCTACCTGCAGATCAAGACAAGGATGCGACTCTCAGGCGCGAATTGAACGCACAACAAACCAAAATTTTAGATGACACCATAAACGAATTTCCTTCTTTTGAAAAATTAGGTTTAGGACGAACTCAACTTTTAATGCATCACATTGACGTAGGCGACGCGAAACCTGTTAAACAACGCCACTATGCCGTATCTCCGCCTGTTCAAAAAGCTTTATATGATGAGCTGGATAGGATGTTAGCTCTCGGTGTAATCGAGGAATCCATTAGCTCTTGGAGTTCCCCGGTGACATTGGTCAAGAAATCAAGCGGCAAGGTCCGAATGTGCTTAGACGCCCGCAGACTGAATGAAGTGACGATCAGGGACGCATATCCGTTACCGATTATCGACGGACTCTTGGGACGGCTTGTTAAAACCCGATTTATCTCAAGCATCGATTTGAAGGACGCTTTTGGCAGATCCCGCTGTCACAGGAATCTCGAGATAAAACCGCGTTCACGGTCCCTGGTCGTCCTTTATATCAGTTTGTGGTGATGCCATTCGGACTTTGCAACGCACCGCAGACCATGTGCAGGTTAATGCACCGGGTGATACCACACCAATTATAGGAAAAAATATTCGTGTATTTGGATGATCTTCTCGTTACAGCCGATAGTTTTGAGGAACACATTCAGCTGCTTAAACAGGTCGCTTTCTTCTTGAAATCTGCTGGACTTACAGTCAATCTTGGCAAGAGTAAATTTCTTCTAAAAGAAATTCAATATCTAGGGTATGTAGTGGGGGATGGGTGTTTGAAAGTAAACCAGGAGAAAGTTAGTGCTATTGTGTCATTCCCTGTTCCCAATACAGTTCGGAAGGTTCGCAGATTTTTGGGTATGTCAGGCTGGTATCGCAGATTCATTCCGTCGTTTGCTACTCTGGCAGCCCCAATCACTGATCTCTTAAAAAAACAGCGGACATTCAAATGGACGGACGAGTGTCAGTATGCGTTTGAACAATTGAAACTTAAATTATCTGAAGCACCAGTGTTGGTTCATCCTGATTTTAGCAGACCTTTCCACATTCAATGCGATGCCAGCAGTACCGGTATTGGTAGTGTTCTGTTACAAGTCTATGAGGATGGTAGCGAGCGGCCCATCGCTTATATGTCCCAAAAACTCAACGCTGCACAGCGGAATTACTCAGTTACTGAACTTGAATGTTTGGCCGCTGTGTTGAGCGTAAAAAAATTCCGGGCATATATCGAGGGGTCCTCGTTTACCATCATCACTGACCACGCCAGTTTAAAGTGGCTCATGGGCCAGACCGATTTATCCGGCAGACTTGCGAGATGGGCATTAAAGCTGCAGGGATTTAATTTTAAAATTGTGCATCGTAAAGGTATACAGAATGTGGTTCCCGACGCGCTCTCGCGCGCCTTTATGGACGAGGTAATAACTGATTCCGATCCGTTACATATAAACCCTTTGTCTCCAGCCTTTGACGCAGATGAATACCAGCAACTCATTCGTAAAGTACTAAATAACCCATCCACTTATGTCAACCTTCGCGTATCCAATAATAAACTGTATATCAATCCTTCTAATGGTCATAGAGACAGTATTAGTGACATCCCTTTATGGAAGTTATACGTTCCAAAGGATCTAACCGAACAATTGGGTAAGATGGCACATGATCCACCCTCAGCTTCACACTTAGGGACAGCCAAGACACTGAACCGTTTGCAAAGATTTTATTATTGGCCAACTATGACTAGAAATGTTCAAGATTATGTAGCTAGCTGCCAAACGTGTAAACAAACCAAGGCTACAAATTCTACAACACAACCACCGATGGGCCAACAAACAATTGCCGTACGACCAATGCAGCATCTGTGCATGGATTTTTTAGGTCCTTATCCTATATCTTCTAACGGAAATAGATACTTGTTCATTGTATTAGATCTTTATACAAAATATATATTCCTCAAACCGATGAAGAAAGCAGTGGCTTCCTCAGTGTGCAATTACTTGGAAAAAGAAATATTTTCAATATATTCAGTTCCAGAAACGATTACATCCGATAACGGCTCTCAATTTATTTCACATGCCTTGAATGCTTTATTGACAAAATTTGGAGTAGCGCATAGGTTTACTCCTAAGTATTCACCACAGTGTAACGCGTCTGAACGCGTCAACCGATCCATCCTGGCTGCCATACGCGCGTACGTTAAAGATGACCACCGTAAATGGGATACATATATTCATGAGATTAGTTCAGCATTGAGGAACGTAACCCATAACGCAACGAAATACTCACCCCATTATCTCATGTTTGGGCAACACCTTATAGGACACGGCAGTGAGTATCACCTATTAAGGGAGTTAAATCTCTTTGATAATATGGACATAGCAGTACAAAGTAAATCCAATCGACTCAGTGTGGCTCAGCACAACGTGTTAGCTCATTTGGAAGCTGCATATAATAAAAGCGCCCATGTATACAACTTACGGAGTCGTCCACGCGAATTCCAAATCGGACAAATGGTATACGTTCGCAATTTCCCTTTGAGTGACGCCGTACAACATCATTCAGCCAAATTGGCTCCGAAATTTTTAAAAGCCACCGTTGTGCGTAAAGTCGGAAATGTCGCGTATGAATTGTCCTTTGGCGATGGAAAATCTATCGGTATCTACCATGTTAAAGATATTCGGACATAAGGTATGATGCAACAAGATCAATGAATACCAACATGTTTCTTCATCTATATTTATCAGATTTAACATTTTTTTTTCTTTCCCTTGTCCTTTCTTCTTTGCCCGGCTTTTGAGATGCTCAGTGGTCAATGGGTACGTCCCCACGATTGTAACATTCGTTTCATTTTTTTTTCTTTTTTGTTTTTTCTTTACTCTCATCGCAATAAGATTTAATTGCGGAGGGTCAACTGTATTGCCAATTTATTGTACCCTGGTTCAAATATTTTTTTTTATCAATGACTTTACATACAGACAACCTGATGCGATGAACCATAAAATCATTAAGCATTTAACATTTTTTTTTGCGGGGAATAAAAATTTACTAGATCGTTCCATTTTTTTTATGATCTCCGCTAAATTGCGGTTTTGTAACCATATTGATGAAATAATTTTTGTGTTATTTTGCTGTGTAGATGATTGTAATTCAGTGATATGTATTTCTTTATTTCTGTGGATTGCGTTGTTAGTGTGGTCAAATTTGATCGTTCTATTTTGTTTATTAATTTTTGATTCATGTTTCTTATTATGTTTTGGTTGAATCCATTCTTCTCAGCTATGTGTTTTATTGTGTTTAATTCTTTGAGGTAGTTCTCAGAGTAAGTTCTACACAGCAAAATAACACAAAAATTATTTCATCAATATGGTTACACTGTAGCATTCATAACCAACAACAAAATGCTCCAAAAACTGAAAGAAAAACCAAAACAAACAGATGATTCCGGAATTTACAAAATAATATGTAACGATTGTTCAAAATTTTATGTCGGCCAAACTGGGAGAAGTTTTAAGACAAGATTCCAAGAACACATACAAGAAATTAAAAAACCAACAACATCTATCAAATCGAATTATGCACTGCACATAAAAAACGAAAATCACACATTCACTAATTTTGACAGCAATCTATCTGTATTGCATCGAATTAATAAAAGCAGCACGATGGATAGGTATGAAGAGATAGAAATATACAAACACAGAAACAACGACGACTTGCTTAACGACAAAATAAAGCGCAACGACATTTATGATTATATAATTAGTATATAACCACAACTGTGTTTGTATATAAAATATGTACATCAAGAATGTTCATGTAGTTAATAATTTTAATTTTTATGCAGACGAAAATATTTGGTCCAAATTTTTAAATTTTTAAACTTTATAATTCATGTTTAGTTTTAAATTAACCTGATGATGAGCAGATCTGCTCGAAACTAGTTGTTTTTGTAAAAAATAAAAAATAAAAATTCACAAAAAAAAAATAAAGAAAGAATTTAAAATAAACTCTAAGTTTTTAAAATTAAATAAAATATTTTATTGTGATAAAGCGTGTTTTTTAATTGAATCGCAAGATGTCAATATACATACTTTTTAAATTCAATTGAAGTAACATCACTAGTAATTACATTAAAATTGGAGGTTGATCCTTGCGAAACTTTTACGAAATATTTGCAGAATTCATCAGAGATCGATTTTGGGGACGTGAGAATGCTATTAGTATCGGCTTGATAAATTTGTTGTATTTGTTTATACATCCGATTACGTTCTAAAACTTCATCAATTATTTTCCATGTGTGCTTTGAATTCTTACTAGCCCAATCAAATTTGCTTTTGTAATACTTATTTTTGACGATTTTTACATCCGCTTTAATATTTCCCGACAGTTTTTTAACAAATTTTGCTAATTTAATATTATTTGGATGACATCTTAGTTTACGAGAAAATTTTTTTAATTTGTTAATTTTAAATAATAGATTAGGACTCATCCATGGCTTTAACTTATTCATTTTAGGAGGAGCAATAATGAATTTTGATGCGGCAATATGCGAGTTAAGTATAAACAAAAATTTTGCAAAAGCTAAACTGCAAATCCTTTCGCTATAAACAGAATCCCAACATTCAAACTTTAGAAAATTATTGAGTTTATCGTAACAAATTCTTGATTGATTCGAAGTATTAACAGAAACTGGTTGCGTGATGGATGAGGAAGAAATATTAACTTTGATCAAATTGTGGTCAGAAAAATGCATGGGCAGGTTACAAATATCAAATTTGAATAAATTTTCATTTGCAAAATAAATTTTCTGGACCAAGGGAGTGGCCACTTCCGGTTAGCCGATTTGGAGTAAAATTCACTGGGACCTCCCAATTTATCAAAAAAGCTTAAATCTGAAGTTTCAGTTCGATTGGGTTAACCATCTGGGCTGTAGAGAGGACAAAGACAGACTGACAGACTGACAGACTGACAGACTGACAGACTGACAGACTGACAGACTGACAGACTGACAGACTGACAGACTGACAGACTGACAGACTGACAGACTGACAGACTGACAGACTGACAGACTGACAGACTGACAGACTGACAGACTGACAGACTGACAGACTGACAGACTGACAGACTGACAGACTGACAGACTGACAGACTGACAGACTGACAGACTGACAGACTGACAGACTGACAGACTGACAGACTGACAGACTGACAGACTGACAGACTGACAGACTGACAGACTGACAGACTGACAGACTGACAGACTGACAGACTGACAGACTGACAGACTGACAGACAGACACCATTTCGAAACACTTTTTCGGACTCAGGGGACCTCAAAACAAATAAATCTCTAAAAATCTAAAGTTCCAAAATTTTCATGATTACTATACTTTATTTTACTAGAGTAAAAGAAAGTAATAAAACGTAATTTAAATACTGAGCAAACATTTGCGTAAAGTTGGTCTAAACTTCGTCCTAAAATTACAAAAACAAAATTCCATGACGTTATCTCGAGTTATGGTTTTTAGAAGAAACGCTTAGGAGATTCACGAGCACTTGTTGCATAGCGTTTGATTTGTTGAAGATTTCTCTATGGTTTGAGAAAGTTTCGAACATTTTTTATGACGCTAGGTCAAGTTATGGTCTTTAGAAGTAATCTAATGGCAGATTTGCAAGCACTTATCGCATAGCGTTGGATTCTTTAAATTTTTCTCTAAATTTATGAAATTTTCGAAAATTTTCCATGACATCATCTCGAGTTATGGTCTTTAGAAGTAAGCCTTATCGGAGATTTGCGAGCACTTACCGCGTAGCGTTGGATCCGTTGAAGTTTCCTGTAAATTTTATGAAATTTTCGAAAATTGTCCATGACACTTTCTCGAGTTATGATCTTTTTTTTTTCATATAAATTTATCAAAATTTTTACAAAATTTAGAACAAACCTTAACAAATCCAACATTATCCGATAATAGCTCGCGGATCTGCGAGATAGCGTCATGAAAAATTCTCAAAACTCTAATGAATCGTAGAGTAAACTTCAATGAATCCAACGCTATGCGATAAGTGCTCGCGAATCTCCCATAAGGATTACTTCTAAAGACCCATAACTCAAGATAGCGTCATGAAAATTTTTCGAAAATCTCAAGAACCGTAGAGAAAACTTCAACGAATCCAACGCTAACCAACAAGTGCCCGCGAATTTTCCAAAACTCTACTTCTCTACTTCTAATGACCATACCTCGATAAAGCGGAATTCTCACGAATTACTCACGTGTTTTTGTACAATTCTATTTTTCCGCTAATCTAATAAAATATTTTTTATTGTTTGACGTTGAAAAATTACAAATGGATTTTTTTAAATGTTATTTATTCAGGTAATCAAAAAATCAAAAATCTCAAATTTTGCAAAAAATTCATAATAACGAGAGATTTAATTTAATTAACCAATATATTCTTAAGTGAGAAAAGTTAGGACAAATTTCGGACAAACATCACGCTCGTGAGCGAACGGCTGCGAATCTGCAATATTGGTTTCTCATGCCTATCGAAGAAGCTTTAAATGATTTAATGGATACTTATGCATAAAGGTTTTCACATGATACTTTTGCGAGTTGAGCGTGAGATCGCCGGTTGTTTTTTATATGTAGGTAGGCAGTGATATAGTCCCTTGAAGTCAGAAAATAACATTTGCCTGGCTCAGATAATTATGTAATTAGACGGAGGATGGTTTAATGTATTTGTGGTAATCTTTTTAGAATTTTCGTATGTCCGTGGGCCATCATATAGTCCCATGAATCATAAAATATTTGTTAGCCGGCTCAGATGATTATGGAATTAGACGGAGGATGGTTTAATGTATTTGTGGTAATCTTCTTAAAATTTGTGTTTATCGGTGGGCTGAGATATAGTCCCTTGAAGTCAGATTAATCAGTTCAAGTTACCTCCTCTGCTAGCTCGACAGGTTGTCGATCTTTTACGAAAATGTTGAATAACTTTCTCGCATAATGATAGTTCAATTAGTGATATTTGCTCGATGATGTTGTCTTTGAGGTGTTGAACAGTTTAAGGATTATCCGCATTATTCTTTGTGGCCAATTCACATCTGTTCTTCGAGAAATTTTTCGATTATTAAACTTCTTTTTCAAAAGATCGATTGATTCCGTTGCTGTGTGGCGTGTTGCACCATCCTGTTGAAACCACATATTCTGCACATAAAAGCTTCGTTTTTTGGACTATGGCTTTGTATAATCTAAGTTGCTTTGCTACATCTCGAAAGTGATGATTCCCACGCAATACGATTTCTAAATTACTCTATGTTTTAAAAAATTATTAATTGCTTGAAATATTGAGTTAAAATTGTTTGTGTCTATTAAAAATTAAGATAAAAAAAGCAGCAGGTTTGTGAGACACGACTTTTAAATATATAACTACAAACATTTTTGGTTTAAAGTAAAAAGCACATCTTGCTTAAACAGGGCAGAAACTTTGGTTTCATTGAAATAAAATCGCGCAACCAAGTTATATTACAAGTTACAACATTTCAAGCATAAACAATTTTGAATAAAGCTTTATTAGTCCAGCCAACTTCTAACTTTATAGAGAAATCCATTTTAACATAAATATTTTTTTCGCACTGCTATATGTTTTGGGAAACTCTGTTTGTTGAGGAACCCCCTTAAATTTGAAAAAAAAACAATTCATCTTCACACTTTTTTCATTTAAAATATGTTTCGGCTGAAATATGTCGGCTGGTATCTTTCGGCTGAGACAGCCAAGACACTATCTGCATTACCGACATTTTTATAACTTTCGGCTGAAAACTCTCGGCTTACTTTAATAGCATCAAAACATCACACCATTATACCATCATAACATCACACCATCATTCATCATATCATCATACCGTCATCAAAAATCAACTAAATTTTTAAAGCTTTAGAAATTCCTCCGTAGCAACTTTGGATCAAGTTTTTTTTCTGTCAGAAAAGAAAAATTTAGTACCGTAATAATTAAAATTGAACTTTGTTGGTTAATTAAAACGTCTTTTGGACTTAAAAAAATTAAAACTAACATTTTGTGGTAAATACGGCCAATTTCCACGAAGAATTTAGGTAAAATAATACAAACATTTAGAGATTATTCGGGAAAGCAAAGTACAGTCTTTCTCTGGGGTTTTCAGTTAGTTTTAGTTGTTCGAATTTTTCTACGCTTTCGAGATTATTATAAAGTGCTCTCGAAATTTGCAATTTTCGACCTTTTAAGCAATATTCTATAATTCGTCGAGATTATTCGATTTAGGTAGATTGTTTTGCTTCCACATTCCGGCTTACATGACTGGCTTTTAAAACATATGGAGTTTTTCTAGTTTTTTTTATCCCTGAAAGTATTAAAATATGATTTTGAAGGAGTTTTCAATGTTTTTGAGATATTTGGAGATTATTTTCGTTTTAATTTGAAATTCTTAAGATTATTCAATATTTCCAAGTTTATGTTCGAGATTTTCGAAATTATAAAAGTACATTTGAGATTACTTATGATTAGCATTACGTTGAGTGCGGCGATCTAAAAAAGCTTTATTATGAAGTTTCAGTTCGATTTGTTAAACCATCTGGATTGTATATAGAACACAGACAGACCGACAGATAAACACTACTTCGAAACCCACTTTTTCGGACTCAGGAGATCTCAAAAGATGCTATTCTGTATAGAAACGAGTAATATACAAACTGTGTGTAATTTATCGACATTGCCAACAATAGGGAACACTAACATTTTAACTCTTGTTTTTTGATGATAATTTTCAAGGTTTTCTGAATTTAAAAATTGTTCGCCATTATTTAGGAGTTTTGTTGAACCCTTTTCATCTGAGGGCCTCAGACAGGCATTTAATTAAATGATTATGAATCTTCGAAAACTATCTAAATTAGAATTAAATTTATATACATATTTAATCCGATTATATCAGGGGGCGAGTAGCAGGGACAGCAGAGACGCAATGATTTCAACAACAACGTCAAGCAACACTACCTACAGTTAGTACAAATTTGGGTGACCGCATGGGAACATGATAATGGAACGAAATCTCGCCCCCCTCTCACAACCGCCGATGGAAGAAATGGTGGAGGGGAATAATAATAGTTGTTTACAACTTTTCAGAAAAAGAGTTTTGCGGTACGAGGTATTTTGTGTTGTCATTGTGTCTTCTTACAGGTTGGAGCAGTAGATGAACTTTAAAATTGTATTGTCTTGTGCTAGATAAATTACTAAAAAATATATTACTAACAAATTTACTAACTATCAACTACTTAGGTGTCTGGAACCGGGTTGAGTCTTTGTTGCTAACATTCCTTTCCCATCCCTCGATCTTGTTATATGTAAAAAGGCGTACGACGGCGGCCTGGCCAGGGGCGGATATTACAATATTAGGACTTATGTGGTTATCGATGTGGCGCCTTTCTTTACGGGGCTTTGGCTTCATGAAGAATGGTGTCGTGTTGTGTACATGGGCATAGTGGTGTGGTATTCGCATTTATAATACGGGAGACTTGCTTAATGCTTGATCGTACATCGCAATCAATCAATCAATATTTAATCCGATTATATCAGTTTTGCCATTTTGAACATATTGTTGTTAAGAACGAAAATATTTTTCGAATTCTCGAGAAGAAGGCGACCAGTTTATTACTTAACTTATACCCAAATTTCAATCTCTTCATTTTGTAAATACGAACAAAGAAGTTCATTGTTAGCGCACTAGCTATTGTTTATATAGAATCATGAGCGGATATTTTACAACATAAACTCACCTTCATGTTCATCATAAGATGTACAACACAAATACCATTGTGTACAATAACCGGTCATACTTATTTTGTTATTATATTGCTTACTGCAATGAATGTTCCCCTTCTTGCTATTTTTTCATATCAGTTGAATTTGGACCATTCAAAACAAACTTTACATTTGGGGACGAGTAAATCGGGTCTATAGTGCAGTGATAAGTTCGTATACGGCCTATTTTAAATAATTAAGTTGGTTGTGGTGTGTGACTGACAAGACAATGGTTAAAACAATGGAGGAATTATTAAAATCTAATCAAAAGTGAAGGGAAAACATGCTGAGGGCACAACGGGAGTGGATGGATAATATGCTATACAAAGAAACATTCGACAGTTATATTATGCAGTTACAGCAGCATTTTATAGGATATGGAGTTGACACTGATAGTAGGAAACGTGCATATTTTGTTGTCATGGATTGGTACAACCGTGAAAGAATTGATTAAAAATATCTTTGGTGATGTTAAGATGGAACAAAAATCGTTTGATGACCAAGTAGATAAGTTAAAAAATCACTACACAGGCAAAATACATGTGATTGCTTCGTGGTTTTAATTTCGACAAGTAGTGATGAAACCAAACCGACCTTTGCGAATTGCAAAGAATCTTTCGCTGATAATTAGATTCGTGACATGCTTATTCTCCATACGGCACATGAATCCATTAACACGACTGCATTTCAATTAGAAGATCACATGTTAGCCAAAGTTTTAGTCCTGGCGAAAACCTATGAATCAACACAAAAATCAATTAACGTGATAGAACAAATAAAGCATGATCTAATCATGCATGTGAATAGATCATGCCCTGGATGTTTACGCAGCATCAACGAAGTGATTGTCGGGTTCTTTCGGCGAAGTGGTATAATTGCGGAAAAGGTTAAAAATTTCGATAATTCGTTCGAATTTAATAATCCAAACTTTGGAATTATCAGAGTCATCCGATGGTATGTTATTCAATGAAGTTTCGAGTACTAATGAAGTTTTGGATGTTCCGGATTCTATTTTACGGAAAGGGAGGAAACTTTTAATTAAGGTATGCGTAAACGGCAAACATCTGGATTTTCAAGTGGATACCGGTTCAACGTGTTCAATGGTTTCATCATTGTTATGGATTCAAATGAAGAGCATCATCTACATAAATTTAATCTAAGGTGCAAATTTAAACGAGAGTAAATTTTTCCAATCAGAAGTAGAATATCTAGGACACACAATTGATGCCGCAGGGATCCGTCCAGCCGATTCTGGAATTAAATCCATTTAAAATTTACCACACCCATGTAATCTCAAGCACTTGAAACCATTTATGGGTAAATGCAACTACTATAAAAATTTGTCATGAATTTTCCACAGATTTCTGCACCGTTAAATAAATTTAGACAAAAAGATGTTTATGTTTATGGGATTGGTGCTGTACTTTTTCACCGATACCCTGATGGATCAAAGCATCCAATAGCGTTTGCTTCAAAAACGTTATAGCAGACGAAGCTTTGTCGATTATTTTTGGCTGTACGAAATTTAATCAGTACCGTTATGGGCGGCATTTCAAGCTTTTCACTGATCACTAACCATTAGTATCAATTTTTTCTCCACGCAAACAAATTCCAACGATGACAGAACACAGATTACAGCAGTGGGCAATCAGATTAATGGCTTATAATTTTACGATTAAGTATAAGCTAACATCAAAGCATGGCAACGCCGACGCATTATTCCAATTTCCATATGGCCCGGATGAAGTCTACAATCGAGGGAAAATAGATGCCTCCAGCTAAATGATCAGATAGACGGATAATTAGGAGTTTTCCCAGTAGACGCGACTGTTATTAGAAAAGCAACAATACAAGATCCGATCCTAAGCAGAGTTGTACTCTACGTACAATGTGGTTGGCCTTGGGATTCTAAGATTGAGAAAGATGTTATACAATATTTTTACAAAAGGTCTCTGCATACAGATTGCGTCTGTATGGTTATTCCAACAGAACTCCGATCAAAGTTTATAAATATCATGCATTAATGTCACTGGGGTACAATGCGAATGAACCAACTGGCAAGACGTTACTGTTGGTGGCAGTTGAATTTGGACCAGCATAATTGTAATTCAATAATTAATATTTGTTTCATTAAAACAAACTTTACAGTTTTAAATTCATCACACTTTTCAATTTAAATCACAATGAATCAACTACATATGTGTGTAGTTTCAATACTGGTATTCACCTAAAAAATATCGTAAACAATATTTTGAACAACAGATAAACTCATTTGCGGAAATCATTTTATCGCACCGTAGGTATACAACGCTATTTTAATTCGTTCTCTGTGCTGTATTCGGTCAATTTTTAGTCCAAAAAGATAAAAACACTATAAAGTCTACATTAATACATATACAGCAGTATATTATGTTGCCTTTGTTATTTTTTGTTATGATATTTGGATTCGTAAATAGTAAAGAGGTATTTTGTGATTATAATGAAAAATATTGTCATGGGAGAAAACATGTGTTATGTGTTATTGAGGTACTAAATATACATATTCATCTAGATGTAAATAAGTTAATAATTTAAAATATTATTCACAGCCGAAGACCGAAGCCACCAGTTCAGATTCACAGATCAAACCAACAACAGTGAAAACCGTGAACAGTCCTAACTCAGTAGAAGCAACAACCTCCTTTCCTGATAAAATAAATCCGGTTGAGAATGACAGTATGGCTACTGCCGGGAAAATGATGCGTCATCCAGAAGATAAAAAGTCATGCGAATCAGCTTGCTTTGAAACTGGTATGCCAATGTTAATAATAAATTAAGCGGTTTGAATAATATTGAATAAGTACCGTTACAGACACGATACATGTCATTGATGTTTTGTGCCAAACTGATAAAAATCCTGGACCTGATTATGTTTGTGATTATGCCGGCTACGGAATGAATTGCATCAAGTTTACAGAAGGTATAATGAGTTTTAAAATGGTTAGTCAATTAATTACTAATTTTAATTTATTTCCAGTTACGATGATCGAGAAAGTTGACTATGTGTCGATAATTCAAGATTATCAAATCATAATATTATACATTTTATTATTTGGAATATTTTTTTTAAATTTTACCATTTGTGCTGTTGTTAACACTTTATCGCGATACTATTGAAAATAAAAAAATAAAAAAATTTAAGTCAAAAACTTTTTTATACTAATATATACGATAACGATTCGTCATTTATGTTTCATATTTTTATCATATCACAAAAGATTCAATTATGATTAGCAATGAAATTACTCATCGTTTGACATTACTACTACAGTTCAACAGACCATGGTTCCTTGGATACGTCCATCACAAAATATGGCAGCCCCACATGGCAAATGTAATATTTATTAAAATTTTCACAATTTAAATTTTAGATTTTGCTTAAAACTTTTGCTTCCGTGTGAATCCCATGTAAGGGTTGAGTTCATAATGAATCCTAAATTACGTGCCTTATCCACAAATGGTACAGTATGTCTTTATCAATAAACACAGGTTGGTATTTAATATTTGCATTACTAGTGTTTATAGGCAAAACATGTGACTTACAATAATTTAACTGCAGATCATTAATTTTAGCTCATTCAGAAATAGCCTCGATATCAGCATTAACAAACGTGGTGATACGCTCAATACAATCAACTTTGTTACATGTATATATTTGTACATCATCAACATAAAGATGATAATTGCAATATTTAGCGATTTGATGGTTTGGAGTAGATTATTTATATTGCCATGACCAATTGTGATATATTTTAAGGACTGCCATGCTGAAAATAACGGAAAATTTTTGTAAAATGTAAATGGTATGGTTCCCGTGGCGTAGTGCAGCTATCGGGGGGGGGGGGGGTCACAGGTGATGGATAGTGGACGGCCTATCGATAAGTAGGTTTGCGGTGAATTAAATAAGTCGCCCCAACCGCAGTCCAGCTTATGGGAGAGTCTCAGGGAACTGGGGAGTGGTTAACCTTCGTTCATTAAATTCTGGGTGCCTATGATGCCCAGCATGGAAAGGCGAACGGATGGCGCCAGAAAACTATTGAGCAATAACCACGGCGGACTGTGCGTCACGTCCTCTCTGCACCTCCGGAGTCTCCGCGGGTGATGAGTGGGGTACGTTCTCTATAAACGGGTGACCCTGGGAATGGAATGGATCCCATCGGATTAGACTCGTCATGTGAATAGGTGAAAGAGAGAGAGAGAATGTGGAGCGGAGGAAAAGGAGTGCTGGGAGGCCGGGGTGCTAGAGAGCCGAATGGGCTGGATTAAGGTGTTAAGCGACCCGTGCTGATGATCAACTAGGCTGAGGGCCCATTTAACAAATTCAAGTCGCTAACGGAGCCCTCTGGATACCTGCCGACCTCCAATTGTATTTAGCCTTACCTGTGTATTCGGATCTCTCCACAGGTGGACCCATGTTTCTTCGATACTCGTGGGAATAGCATGAATGATACCAAAATCAAAGAAATAGGGTCCGGTACCCTTCAAAAAACGGGAAGCAACAGGGAAGGGAGTAGCTTGAATCTTAAAGGTTGGGCTTTCTCCGTAGCGGGGGGGGGGGGGAGCAATACCGTGACTATAAAGCCAGGTAGAAGCGGAACCGGAGCCAAACAAAATAGCAGGGGTTCAGAATGGGTCCCTCCGGCGAAGCGACGATATCGTGAAAAACGGTCGGCGCACAGAATTTTGAAAAGGCTGACTGCGACCCCGGAGGGGCAGTTAACAGCAGAACAAAAGGAATCTGTGGTATGGGCGAGGAAAGTTGTCGGCAGCGGCACTTTTAATAAGGATCTTGGTTCGAAAAGAATGAGGTCACTTGATAAGGAAGTACCGGGCGACGCTAAACGAGCCAATGTGACCACAGGAGCCCAAAATGACCAAAAGATGAAGCTGTTCAGCAGAATCTTGAAGGAGCATGCCTTGATGTTAGCCGTCTTTGACAGGGGTCAGGAAGACGGAAGCATTACGGCTGAAAAATGAAAGTTGGTTTACAACGAACTGAACTCTATATTTTTCGAAGTCCTGTAGGGATGCGGGGTGGTATCAGGGGCGCGTTAAGATGACGCTCAGATGTGCGCTCAGATAAATGATCGGTGGATCTGTATAGAATGGGGCCAAAGTAGGCGAGGTATGGCAGGGCGCCAAGCTGGAGGCGGTCAGTAAAAAGGAAATTCCGAGCAAACCGAAGGCACGCGTCTGGTTGCCAACCAACCCAGAGAAGCCTGAGAAGGTCATTGAGATCATCCAGGCCAGTAACCCACATCCTCCGGCAAAGAACTGGAAGATAGTGAAACAAGAGGAGGCCAAAGGGGGCTATAGGTTGACAATTATGCTGTTAAACAGGAAGTTTCTAACTCTCCTCGCGGAAACAAAGGGAGTAATCAGCTTCGGATTCGGGTCGATCACTATCAATTTGTATAAGAATGATGAAGTGGACATGGAAGTGGGAAACCAACCTGGGGTAAACGTCAGGAAGGAAGGTGATGATCTTTCGGAGACGGATAAGGATACCGAAATGAAGGTTTTTCAAGCCTGCTCGCTTTCTCTGGACTCTGATGGGAAACCCCTTTTGAAGTCTCCGCGAGAGAGGGATGGCAACGGCGACTACATCAAAGGATTAAAAGAGAAGACGGGCAACGAAACGACGGATAGCGGCGGTTGTCCAGTGGTTACTTTTCCGATACGGGAAGTAAAGGAAGAGACGAATAAGGTAGGGCACAATGGTTAACATTGTACAAATAAACCTGCATCACACGAAGGCTGCCTCGGCAGCTCTCGTTCTCAGACCTACTAAGTCAGGTTAGGACTTGATGCTAATCCAAGAACCTTAAATTAACAATAACAGGATCTGTGGCCTCAGAACAAAAGGGTATAAATTATTATACTCAGGCAACTCTGAGAAGATCAAATCATGTATTTTGGCGAAAAATGATTTGAATATTTTTCTTCTTCCTCAATTTTGTAGTGGGGATGTTACCACGGCGAGCGTTGAGGTTGGCTATAAAAAATGATGGCTAGCCTAAGCCTATATGGATCAGGAGATGGAGGTTCCACCGGATAACCTGGTGGAACTGATCCGGGAAGCAGGTCAAAGTAAGGTAGGTGTCGTACTTGGATGTGATGCAAACGCGCATGACTCAATCTGGGGAAGCACAGACATTAATGAAAAGGGTGAATTATTTTTTGAATACTTATTAAATACTAACCTTTTAGTTTGCAATATTGGGCGAGAACCAACATTTATTGTCAAGAATCGACAGGAGGTCTTGGATGTGACATTTGCGTCAGATACTATTTTTTCATATGATCAGGGGATGGAGAGTGGAGAATGAGCACTCATTCTCTGAACACCGATATGTAATATATAACCTCAACGTCAACTCTGTTACCCAGAAAGCCTTTAGCAATCCTAGAAGAACAAACTGGAACAAATATGGGGAGGTGTTAGAGGAGTTATTGCCGCCAGAGGTTCCAGAACTTCTAGCGACAGTAGAAGAACTAAATTGCATGCTTTTATTTAATGCTGCGTGCCCCCTTATAAAACCTAGGGGCAAACAGAAGCCGACATGGTGGTCCACTGGGTTGGAGACCTATCGGAAGGCTTGTAGGGTAGCCTTTAATAGGGCCAAGAATACCAGGGAAGCTCGGCATTGGGACTCATATAAGGAGGACCTGAGGAATTATAAAAGAGAGTTGAGGAAGGCACAAAGGGGGTCCTGGAGACTCTTCTGTGGTAAAATGAAAGATGTGTCTAAGACTACCCGCCTTAGGAAGATTCTTTTTTCCAATCCAACCAGTCCTAGTTATTTAATTAGGCCGGATGGGTCATGGACAGCTTCTAGTATGGAATCTCTGGAGCTTCTAATAAAGACGCACTTTCCGGGAAGCCTCGATGACTCGAAGGACCCGGGGGAAATGGAGGGCATCGTAGATAGGGAACGGATCGCGTGGGCAATGAACGGGTTTAAGCCTTATAAATCGGCTGGCCCAGATAGGATTATACCAGCGGAGATCCGGAGGAACTTGGAACTCATCCTTCCCTGGCTGGAGATGATCTTCAAAGAATGTCTGAAATTTGTGTATATTCCTAGGAAATGGACAGAGGTCAAGGTAGTCTTCATTCCGATAGCGGGGAAAAGCTCACATGCTTATCCGAAGGACCTGAGGCCTATAACTCTATAATCCTTTCTGCTGAAAACATTGGAAAAGATGGTGAATGTATTTATACGATCAAAAATTGAACCCAGCAATTGGGCAATGTCACAACATGCGTACTGTAAAGGGAGGTCGGTGAACATAGACTTGCACGCTTTGGTACATACAATTGCGAAGTCAATTTACTCGCAGGAGTTCTGTATGGTCTAATTCCTCGATATTGAAGGTGCCTTTAATAACGTAAAGACGGAGGCAATCAAGGAGGGATTGTCAGCTTTGAAAGTGGATTACTCTATAAGTAGGTCAATTAATCATATGTTGTTAAGCAGGGTTATTACCTCAGAACTGGGGGAATCCACAATTAGAAGGCGGGGGTGCTTAGAGGAACCCCGCAGGGAGGTGTAATACCCCCTTCTCTCTGGAGTATAGTTATTAACGAATTGCTGTTGAAACTGGAGAGAAAGGGGGTATTGATTGTAGGGTACGTAGATGATGTAGCGGTAGCGGTATCAGGTAAATATTTGGACACTATTAGAGATGGTATACAGAATGCACTATTTGATCGTTACCAAATGGACAGTCCAAGACAGAGCTGGTACTTTTCACCAGGAAGTTTAAAATTCCGGTAGTTTGCCCGCCTACGATAAATGGCATTAGACTGACTTTTTCTGATAGAGCGAGATTGTTCGGCATAATCTTGGACCGTAAACTCAGCTGGATGCCTAACACGTTAGAGAGGGTTAATAAGGCCACTGTAGCCATTTACTCGTGCAGGAACGCTATAGGTAAGAGATGGGGTTTGAAACCGGAGCTAGTACACTAGATGTACACTGCTGTAGTGAGACCTGTACGTATGTACGGAGTAAGCGTGTGGTGGTCAGCTCTGGACAAGGTAACATACAGGAGTTGAATGGCGCTTAGGACGACACCTACTCGCGCTTTGGAGGTTATGTTCCACCTTATTCCAGTAGAGGTTTTTAGTAAGCAGAAGGCAGCCGAGGTGGCTATGCGACTTACGGCTTTCTCTCAGTGGAAGTGTCTGCAGGTGGGGCACTCGACGATAGTTCGATCACTAAGGGATGAACTGGTGAATCTAGATTATGTTATACCCACCTTGTGCTTCGATAAAGGGTTTTGGACCGTCTGTCCTTCAAAAGAATCCTGGAGGGACGGATCAATAGTGGAAAACGAGGCAGTGCAATTTTTCACGGACGGCTCTAAGCTAGATGGTAAGGTAGGAGCCGGAGTCTTCTGTGAGAAGCTTAATGTTAATATTTCTGTTCGTCTTCCTGACTACTGCGTGTACCAAGCTGAAGTGGTGGCGATCGGTGAAGTAGTGACATGGTTGAAGCTTAATGTGGTATCAGCACGGGATATCGCAATTTATGTGGACAGTCACGCGGCGGTCAGGTCACTAGACGCGGTTTGTCTGACTTCACCTGTGGCGCTGGAGTGCCGATCATCTCTTAATGAGATAAACGAGTATTTCAGTATCCAGATAATCTGGGTCCCTGGTCACTCGGACATCACGGGGAACTACAGGGCGGACGAACTAGCTAAGTACGGTACGACTCTCCAGATGCAGACGGAAAGGGAAGGTCTGGGGAGGCCTATAGCAGCGCTCAAATTGGCGCTCAGTAGAAAGGCAAGCGCCTTGACAAATGAGAGATGGACCAACACTCTCACGTGCAGGGTAGCAAAACAAGTTTGGCCAAAACTGGACTTGCGGCGCTCCAAGGCACTGATATCCCTGATATCCGAGAAGGCTGGGTCAACAGAGAAATAACTTTTGTAGAAGTTGAGACTATAGATCACTTCCTACGCTCGTGTCTGGCACTATCATACAGAAGACATAAATACTTGGGTGTGTACGGTATGGACAGCAAAGTGTGCGATAGCAGCCACTCTAACCTAACCTAACCTAACCCAAATGGTATGGTTTGGTGACGTGTAACGAACGCATTATGGGAAAAGTGTCATTCGAGAAGTCGGATAACCAAATTTTTTTTCTTTGTTTTTGGATTTTTGTATTAGTTACTTAAAGGCATTTAATGTTATACAAACAATGTTAACTGTAATTTTATATTTACGCTACACAAAAAAAAAATCTATATTTCAAAGAAACTATTATATTCTAAAAATAATAATAACAAAACTAAAAAATTGTATAATTACAATTTATGATTAGTATTAAATTTATTATGTTGTTTCAATTTTATGCCAGGCATAAAATTATAATTAAGCATAAATTTTATTATTATTTTTGTAATTTTAATTAAAATGCCTTAAGGTGATTTTTTAATTTTATTTAAAATTAAAATCTATATTGAATGTACAATATTGGTTTTATTGCAGATTAAAAATAGATTAAACAATAATTAAAGTTAGATATGCGTGTATGAATGATTTGAGGCCAACATGTGTGTTTGTTTTTTTAAACATACATTGTAATAATCCTATATCTGTTTAAATTATCACTTTACATACTATGTGCTACTACAAAATCTACTTAAGACACATAAAAATATCCATTTGCGGTATCATGCTTATGGATAACACTATATAGTTTTGTCAAATTAAAAGCTTTCTATTTATAAATAAATCTTAATGAGAGATAAATTAGGGTTAATGATAATAAAACTACGTTACGTATATAGTAAATACCTGTATGAGCATAAAACTTAAATTCAGATAAAAACTAGAGGTATATCAGGTATACCATTACAGAAGCATAGAGTATAAAAAGCTCCGTATTTAAAATGTTATGTAAATGCGTATGTATCTTTGTTATTTTACTTTAAAACGTAATTAAATTACACGAGACAATATAATTAATGCTAATGGCTTTTGTGCTACATGCATTATGTATGGGTGCTAAATAATTTATAACACAAGACGCTTTGCCAAAGCCCAACAAAACATAAATTAGTCTGGCAAATTAATTAATTTTTGGTTAAATCTGAATAATCTCAAGCGATTTAATCTTTGGTTACAATATTTTGACAAGTAGATTGACACGAAAACAATAAATAAAAAGAAAGTTAACTACAAACTTTTAATATACAATGCCAAAAGTGACTCAACTTTTGAATCTATCTAGTTATAAATATTTTCATTAGATTCTTGTAAAAGTTTTTTATTTTTTTTTTGTTTTGTTATAATAAACTCAAACTTACATAGATTTAAACATATTTATAATAACGAAGAAAGCAAAGTTTTTGAAAGCTTTTCCGTTGACACAAAAGATTTGGAAAATTGAAATTAACGATTCAGAAAGAAAACGAAATTCTCTTGATCAATATTGTTTTGTGGTAGAATTGCCTTAAAGTAGTGCATTTGAGATGTGAACATATTTTAAAGTAGATGTTTATTCGCATAGTTTAATACAAGCGCAGAAAGTACTACAAATAATTGATTTATTGTGGAAGCACTTGAATAATACCCGGGGCAGTGGACTCTATGTTTGCGTTTTTTATTACAGGATTAATTAATGTATCTAACAATTATACTTTGTTTGGCTAATTAGATAAGCATTTCAATTTATATTGAACAATATTAACTTATTTCTAAAACGAGGTTAGGGCTGCTGCAATGAAGATCTTTAATATTCTCCACCACCTTGAATCAATCTGATTCAAAACAGATACAACAAAATGTTAAGTGTTGAATCACATCCTTCACTTGCTGGAGATTACATTTCATTTTGTGTATTATTTTTCTTCTGTGTTGTCTGTTATTTTTATGATGGAATAAATGTATGATTACCAAATTTGGCATCGGACGATCGGTTGATTCCCTCATACAGGTATAGGTAAGTGCTCATTTATGTTTGTTCCCTTTCATAATAATTGCTTGGGTTGGTCATTAAACAATTGGATGTGGGTGAGTGATGTAGAAGTGGTGCATACCATAGCTTCACAGGTTGCAAGCTTCTATTTAAACTTGTGATCGTCTTCAACATTACATTATTGGTAGGTAAGATTTCATCTGGATACGTATTCCACATTACCGGTAGGTATCCCGCATCATCTTGCTTAATTGGAGTAGATTTCGCATGGCTAAACTGCTTAGTTAGGTATATTAGAGCTATTGTCATCTGTATCGGTTGTAGTAACTAAGCTCTTGCAAATAGTACATCGAACTGTTGTTTCAGCGATTCTCTTCATCAGCTTTCTATGTTTGCACCAACGAAAACTTGATTCTAAACTGGGGATTTGTATATCTAACATAACTTGTATCGATTTTAGCGATGTTAGATTTGCATAATTTGACAAATCACTGGAACTGTCTTTATTGTATAGGTAACGGACATAGCTTATGTATTACCCGTTGAATTTCGCCATTTACTGTTTGTAACGTTACTAGACGAACCTTTCTATCAGACTCACCATGCAATTTCAGTACTGTACCCAATTGGATTGGTCAACAGTGGGTTTTCATCTTTGATAAGTACGATTTGATCTATTTGTAAGTTAGATTCGTCGTGCTTCCATTTGAATCTCTGTTGTAAACTGTGAATGTATTCGCTGTACCATCTTCTCCATATTATCTGAATCATCTATTGGATAGCTTACCAATGGCTCCAACGATTGTATGCAATTTTCTGAACATCTGGGTATAGTAGTGAAACTGGTTGAGTAACAACTAAATAATGTGCCGCGGTGAGTACATCTTGCAGCTCCGGACCATTTGCATATAAGGGCCGATTATTAACCATAGATTCTATCTGAACCAGCAGTGTGTAAAGCTCCTAATTATATAGAATTTTTTTCACCTGTTACTCTGTGTAAGTGCGTTTTAATGGATTTTACTCCGGCCTCCCAGAGTCCTCCAAAATGTGGCGCTTGTACTGGAATTAAATGCCAATTTGTTTGGTGGCTTCTCATTACTTGAGACGCAATTTGGTTTACATTTTCTATTATAAATTGACTTAGGTCGTCGATTACACATTTACCACCTCGGAAATTGGATCCATTATCGGAATAAACATCTGAACATGTTCCACGTCTTGCAATGAAGCGATCGAATGCTGCCAGAAATGATTCTGTTGACAAATCTTGGGCGACTTATAAGTGCAGAGTCTTGGTACACATACAAATGAATATATGTACATATGTACGTAGGTCTTTCGGATTTGTTGAACCGGCAAAGTCAACACCGGCACGTAGAAATGGTTTCACTAATCCCACCCGTTCCATACTTAACATTCCCATCTTTTGACTGACTAACTTAGGATTTTGTTTTAAACATTGGATACACCTACGAAAAATACCCCTAATTGTGCTTCGAATAGTCAAGATCCAATACTTCTTGCGTATTAGGTGTAATAGATACGATATACTGCAGTGAAAGTTTTTGATACGCTGCTCTGCTGTTAATTTTGTGACTATTGGATCGTGGTTTGGTAAAACTGTCGGATGACGTAAATGTGCCACGATGATCTTAATAAAACTGGAATATCTTTCCTGCAGTTCGTAGATAAAATCTGGTTCACTATCTTGCTTGAACGAACGGATGACTAGAGATTTACGCGCTTCCACTTGGTTTCTGATGCAATAGCGATCTAATCTAGGACATTGCTCTTTTGCACGCAACAAATAATTTAGCCCATGCCAACACACAAATTGTTTTTATTCTCTAGGAGATAACCCACGGGTTGCGCAATCGGCTGAATTCGATTCTGAAGCGACGTGATGCCAATGGTTCCTTGGCAGTACATTTAATATTTTGGTAGTACGGTTTGCGACGTAAGTTTTCCATCTTTGAGGAGTATCCGACAACCAATCGAGGACTATGCTAGAATCAGGCTTCCATAATTTCGCCTATTTGTTCCATTACTTGTATTAGCAATAAGGCGCCACCAAGCTCTAATCGAGCTACATATACCGTATTAACAGGAGCAACCTTTATTATGCGTGGCGTATGCGGCAGCATGCACTATTTCGCTGGCATCCGAAAATCCGTAAATCGTTTGTTAACCCCAACTATCGGCTAATCCTGACTGCTTTAATATAGGATATTTATTGCCTTAAATTTAACCATTCTCGTTGCTCCTTTGGTGGTAATGGCTCATCGCACGTCAACTTTAATAACCATAATTGCTGGGACATTACCTTGATTTTAATGATGAACAGTGACAGTAACCCTATTTGATCGAAGCGCTTGGTAAATGTTGGTTTCGCATCTATCTGGATACGATATGTAAACACATTCGCATCCGGTATCCATTGTAACCCAAGAACTTGTGTAATTTCTGTGTGACTTAAGTTAATTGGCAATTGTACGTTAGCTTCAGTTGACATAACAAGTTGCAGAAATTGTTGAGAGTTGGATCCCCACTTTCTAAGATTCATACCAGCACCTTTTAAAATTTAATCGACCTTACGACTTAACCTTACGGCATCTGCTACTGAATCTGCGCCACTCATTAAATCATCCATATACATATTTGTTCGTATGGTTTGTGCCGGTTCCGGATGATGACGTTGATGCTCTTCTGCACCGCTTGCAACACCTGTGTAGCCAAAAATGATGATGATGACATGCCATATGTCACTGTGTTCAGTTCGTATACTTGAATTGGATCTCGCATGCTGTCACGCCATAATATGCGCTGGTACTTACAGTCAACTGGATGAACCAAGATTTGACGGTACATTTTTTCAATGTCCGTCGTGAATGCTACGCGATTTTTGCGGAAACACACCAAAACATGATATAACGAATTTTGTATGGTAGGTCCAACTTCCAGTGTGCTGTTTAATGATATTCCGGTCGATGTTTCTGTTGAAGCATCAAATATCACCAGAACCCCGTGGTGTGGCATATAAACCTTGATACTCCTTCATAAATGTTCGGTAAAGCTGATGAAACTGCGGATTTCTTTTGAACTTCCTTTCGATAGAGAACTGCCATTTACCCACACGATCTTGAATTTGAGCGAGTGCTGTTGGTAATACCGACGTGGTTACTGACGGCGCATAAGCACACCTTGTAGCTGTAAGAGCGGAAAAAGAAGTTGATACCGCACTTGGTTCAGAATTGCTATTATTTGGTTCCAATGAAATTGTATTGCTTGATATATTTGTTTGCGGAGTAAGCTTCGACGATGTGGTTTGGTATGGTTCATGTGTTGCTGGTGCGTAAAAGGTTATTATTTATTTGCGGGGGTGAATCCGCGAGTAAAAGTCGGGGTCGGTATTCGATGCTGCCTCCTCCGTATACTGTCTGGGATGTGATTGAGTTCTTTGGTGGAAATGAGGAGGTGCGATTTTGCATAGATGCCCGTAAAATGAATGCCGTCACCAAGAAAGATGCCCACCCCTTAACTTTAATCGATGGTCTACTAAGTCAGCTGGACAGAGCTCAGTTTATGTCCAGTCTTGATTTAAAGGATGCGTTCTGGCAGATTCCATTAGACCCCGAGTCGATGGAGAAAACTACTTTCACTGTGCCAGGACGCCCGCTATACCATTTTACTGTGATGCCATTCGGGCTCTGTAATGCGCCGCAAACCTTATGTCGTATGATGCATAGAGTTATCCCACACCATCTACATGATCGAGTGTTCGTATACCTCGATGATCTGCTCATTACAACTTCCACGTTCGAAGAGCACCTGTCTCTTCTGGGCGATGTAGCAACTCGGTTAGCAGCAGCGGGGCGCACCATAAATGTGGGAAAAAGTAAATTTTTACTGAGAGCGATCGATTATCTGGGTCATGTAGTTGGTGGGGGTACTCTACGTCCGAAGCCGGAGAAGATTAAAGCCATTGCAGAGTACCCAGTGCCAAAAACGGTACGTCAGGTAAGGAGTTTCTAGGTGTTTGTGGCTGGTATAAACGATTCATTAATCAATATTCGTCGATTTCAACGCCTTTGACCAACTTATTAAAAAAGAATCAGAAATTTATTTGGTCCGAATCAGCCCAAAAAGCTTTCGATTTGTTGAAGTCAGCCCTTACCACCGTCCCGGTGCTGAGCACGGCTGACTTCGACAAACATTTCTATATACAATGTGATGCTAGTTCAACGGGAGTCGGGGCCATTCTCTTTCAAAAGACAAAGGAGGGAGGGTCAGGACACGCCAATCGAGTTCATGTCTCATAAGCTCAACGGGGCTCAAAGACATTATAGTGTGACGGAACTAGAATGCTTGGCTGCTGTCTTGGCTATCAAAAAGTTTCAGGGTTTACCCTTCACGGTGATAACAGGTGTGGTTGATGTCACAGAGGGACCTCACTGGAAGATTGGCGAGGTGGAGCTTGAAGTTGCAGGGATTCAACTTTGAGATTGAGTAGAGAAAAGGAACACAAAACTGGATTCCTGATGCACTCTCTCGGGTTCATATGGATGAACTTTCTGGCCAAGTAAAAGTAAGTCAGACTTCCCTATGCGACGATGAGGTTCCACCTCACGTGGATATGACGTCTGGACACTTTAAAAGCTCCGATTATTTGAAACAGGTCTATCAAGTCGCGTCTTCGCCAAAAGTTACCAACCTAAGGGTAATTAACGAGAAATTATATATGAATATACATCCACAGGACCCGGACGGAAAATTGGATATTCCCAATTGGAAGTTGATCGATCCTGAGCCGCTTAGACCAGCCTTAATAAAATCAGCCCATACGCCACCGACCGCGGCACATCTGGGATTATGGAAAACCACCGAGGTAATAAAAAGGTATTTCTTTTGGCCTAGAATGACCAGAGATATCAAACATTTTATATCGTCATGTGAGACGTGCAAATGTAGTAAAGCACCGAACTTTGTTCTTCGACCCCCTCTCAGTTCACTACCTATTACATTCCGACCATGGCAGAGGGTATATTTGGACCTCTTGGGGCCTTATCCGAGAACAAAGTCAGGAAACACCTACATTCTGATAGCGGTAGATCATTACTCGAAGTTCGTGCTCACTCGTGCTGTACGACAAGCTACCGCAGAGAAAGTTGACAAATTCCTCGAAAAGAATTTATTCCTATTATTTGGCTTTCCAGAAAATATTTGTATGGACAATGGACGACAATTTACTTCCCTACTAGTTAAAAAACTATTAAATAAATATAGAGTCAAACATGTATTTACAGCCAAATATTCACCGCAAAGTAACTCCTCTGAACGGGTTAATCGAACGATACTAGCGTCCATCCGATCATATATTAACGAAGATTATAGAACGTGGGATCTTAATCTTGACGCTATAACACAGGCTATTCGTGAAATCATTCACGAGTCGACTGGTTTTGTCCCCCATCTGCTAGTTTTCATACAACACCCTATCATGTATGGATCCATGTATGATCTGCTGCGGGAAGTTTATACGTCCACCGGTAATTATATGCAGCCCGAAGAAAAGCCGGAGGAATTACAAGTTATATCCGAAAAGGTTCGAGAAAATTTAACCAAACCCCTAATAAGGTCCAATACACCATATAATCTACGTAGTCGGCCACCAAAATTTCTCGTTGGTCAAAATGTCAGAAACTTCACGCAGAGCAAGGCCACCGATTTCTATTCCGTTAAATTAGCTCTAAAATTTTTAAAAGCCACAACCTCACGGATGATCGGTAATATTTCTTGTGAGGTGGTTATTGACTCCGGAAGTTCCATTGGTATTTATCACTTCAAGGATGTACGAACTTAATGTCAAAACGATATATCCCATCATAAACTTATTCGTTGTATGATCGTTTAAATTTTCTGTTTGGCCCAGCATAATGAGACCTCAGGGATAAGTGCGTACGTCCACACGGTTTGTAGCGAATTCATCCGCTACATGTTGTACTTACCAATGTTGATTGATCGGTACCTATATGAAACTAAAAGACGGGAAAGGAAAGATGAATTGGACAGTTGTTCATTGTCATAGTCTCAATTGGTTTGGATGTTCCGGTATGCATATGGGTACATACCTGTTCCATCTTTTCTTATTTTTTTTTTCTCTTCTCTTTATTTGTCTGCTACTAAACCTAAAATAAAACAAAATTAATTAGAAAATATAAAAATATAAAGTAAATCCGTAAATTATACTCATCTTGTTGTTTTGATTTATTTTGTTTGTTTGTTTCTTGATTTATTTTTTACCGTCCTACCTTACGCCTGGAGTAGCCAAATCGAGGACGGGCGGCTACAGATCCGTCTTTGAAAACCACCTGCACATTGCATTGCTTCATGCCAACCCGTAGTGCTGACATGAAAGGTGGGTCGGCCCATGGATTCTGCACTCTCAACAGGGGGTCATAGATGTGTTCATCTTCATCACCGATCGCAATCAGATGATGAAAAATCCCTTTTGCATCCTGCCCCTATAGGGATTCGAACCCGGTACCTCCCGATCCAACCGCCGCAGCTTTAACCACTGCGCCGTTTGCTCGGTAGATTTATTTTGTTTTTTTTCATTGTTTCTAAAAAACTTTTATTGTAACTCAATAATGTAGCTCAATTACAAAATAGGTGTACTAGATAAGTTTAACTGATCTATTGAGTGCTAGATGTCTCTGAATAGCAAAAATGTAATGTAAAAATGTAATGTAGAAATTCATACTCATGTGTCACTCAGAAATTCAGTTTTAATTGCTGTTCAGTGGTTTTCAACAGAACTGGTTTGAAAAAAAAGATGGTTTTCCCGGGCAAAAACGGGTTGATGTTGGTTTTTATTTGGTGAAGGTGAAAGACTACAATCGAGGGGAGTAGATAGAGCAGAAGAATAAAAATACGATGAATTAATATAGAAGTGGAGTTCTAAAACCAAAAATAATGAGAAATGGAAAAAGTGGATTTTGAATATAAAGTGCAAAATGTTATAGATTGAATTTAAAAAAAAAAGACTGAAGAAACTATTATAACATTTATATAAAATTAAGGAATATTAGAAATTCCGTGCTAAAGACTATAAAAAGAGAAGTGATAAAATTCTAATAATAGGAACTGGGTGTTCCTTTCCCTTATTCCTTCCTATATAAGCGATCTCAACTTGGTCGGTTCATACTTCAGAAAATCCCACTCCCTTACCCTGAGCTTTAGCCGGCTAAAACAGACCGCTCCGAAGTCACTGAATTGACACTAATCTGTGGACAGGCTCAATGCCAAGTTCCAAAAACCAGGACCAAAAGGTCCTGTTACAAACTAATGAATGATGCCGTCTTTAACAATGTTGGTATCTTCGTTATGAACGGCACTCCTTTACTACAGTTGAAACATCTTTTTTCATTTCAAATAACTTCATGGCGTTTCTCTACTGACATCTCTCGAAACTTCTGGCATTTATAAATCAGGCGATTACTGGTGTTACATATGGGACAGCTGGGTATAATAATTGTAAACGCTTTCATATGCAACTTCATGTTGACAATTGTGCTTGAATTCTTAGCCTTCTCATCTGATTTTCACTGATATTCGAACGCATCAGCCCGATTGGTAATAAATTTCGAGAATGACCCTAAGCTCGAAAAATCACTTTCTATACAACATGCTGCTCCATAATGTACGGGTAACATCGTCCAACTTCGTAGCTAATATATACAGCAACCAACATCTCGCCCATTTGCTTCATTTCCCAAGCCTTGCAGCGCACGCACGACTTCATCCGAAACATCATAAATTTTTCTGAGATTTTGGGAGGTTGATTTGGAAATGGCGGGTTGATTCAGAAACATTTGAATAAATTTATTTACCACGTGCCGCTTGCGGTCGTACCTTTCCTTTAACTTATTTAAAGCTAGAAGGTAATTAGTTTCCGTTATATCCATATGCCGTATCAAACGTGCAGGCTCGTCACCGAGGTTATTCACCAAAAATTGATATTTCTGAATGCGGTGTAAATTTGAACTGTTATGAATGGTAGTAGTAAATAGCTGATAAAATGTATGCCACTCCATATAAACATCGCTAAATTTTGGCACTTGCAGCCCAGGCAGCTTCACCTCTGGTACTATATTTCGATGTACTCCACTTGTCTCGTTCAATGAAGTATCAACTGAGCCCACTGCAATAGACAAATTACGCTCCCATCCGTTCAACCCGGGCAATAATTCATAATAACCTTCCTCAACAGTATCGTGCTGTGATTGATCTTCCCTATTAATAGCAAAATTCTTTTCCTCTATGTCTACGAAATCACGGAATAACTGCTCGATATATTTAATTCGTACGCGAAGTTCAGATATACATGGTATATTTTCAGAGAAATTCATTCGCAGATTAGTGGTTTCATCACTATCGCTCTATGAAAGTAAGTTTGAGCGAATTTTGGTATCTCAGCCTCAGCTGGATGTAATGAACTGGCATAATGATATATTTAGCCATGTATTCGGAAGCAAGATGGCCCACTCGAAAACCTGTGAATGTCTGCTGTTGTATCTTCGAATATTAGTTTGGAAATTCGTTGATTCCAAATCTGTATTTTGAAACAGATCGATTAAAAACTGGGGATATTTTTTATTTTCTTCGCTATACGGCTCACTTTTAACAATATCTTTGCCTTTATAAAAGCATTTAATATATCCTATTGTTGTTTTTATGTACTAAAATGGCTCGACCCATAATAAACACTACAGATACCGTCCATTTCGTTACATGAATGTTCAGCTATTTTATGTGCCGACCCCTAGAGGAAGGGTGGCACAACATCAAGCTTCAAGTAAACCAGGCTCTCCGGAGCCTAAGAAATGAGAAAATACACATCATGGGGATGCAGACCAAACCAACAACAACAACGAAATTGAAAATCCTCCAAATTAACCTGCATCGATCGAAGACGGCTTCAAACAAACTAAACCGTCTTTTTATGATTAATGACTGGTATATAGCACTCATACAGGAGCCTTGGACCAACAAAGGGAAGAATTTAGGTTTTACAGCAAATACAGATAAGCTAGTCTAAGACACGGATGCAGATAGGGCGAGGACAGCAATTCTCTGTTGCTCAAGGCACAAGATCTTCTCTATTAACCAATTTATTTCTGCATATGTTCCCGGGGATGAAAATGACTCCCCTCAAGAATTGATACGGATCTTCGTGAATTAGTGCACGACGCATCACCAAAAATTAATCATTGGTAGAAACGCTAATGCACACCACGTAGTCTAGCGAAGCAGCAACACCAATTTAAGAGGTGCGCAACTTTTTGAATTTTGTCTAGTAACAACTTAGCTGTAAACAATAAAGAACGTGATGCGACCTTTGAGAATGCGGTTAGGAGAGAGGTACTGGATCTTATCCTGTCTGACATGGTTACCTCCAGTGCAATTATCGACTAGCATGTGTACAAGGAAGCATCCCTCTCAGATCATGTACATCAGGTTTGATATCAATATTCCTTCAAGACAAGAGTTGATGTCAAGGATGCCAAAACTCATTAACTCACCAGTCTATAACGACACACTTTTGGATAATTTAGCTGGTCTACAGACCACGATGAGCTCTGTCGGAGACTTCGACAGAGTTGCAAATGACGTTACAGGGGCAATAATTAATGCTAACCACTCAACCTCCTCCTTGGTTCCTTGGTGGAACCAAAACTTGGAAAACATGAGACGAATCCAGACGATAAGATCAAAAGGTTAATCTGTGTAGGTGCAACTGGAGCAATGAGGACTTGTCCAACAGCTGCCCTTGAGAGAATACTGGGGCTCTCACCACTGCACCTACACATTAAAAATGTAGCCGGTTCAAGAGGTCTGAACCCTTAAATTATAACCAAAATTAAAACCATAAGGCAAGGACGCAACAGTGTCCTACATGAATTAAATTTTAAAGTGGAATTGATCCAACTATCAGATTTGATGGTAAGGAGAATCGACTGTCGGAGAAATTTTACCATTCGTTTGCCGGATAGGGCACTGGAAGAGAATATTATCTCCTCCCTCCCCTGCCATGCTTCTGTATGGTATACAGATGGGTCAAAACAATTATTTTGGAGTTCGCAATGGATTTTGTTGTGTTGATCATTGCCGTTGAAGGTCACGTTTGTCTATACGACAAAAGTGATAAAAGCTATAAAATTAATTTAAATAAGGAGGAAGCTTGGGACGAGATTTCAGAAATCGTCGGAATGCCTATTAAGTTGAATAATTGAATGTTAAATTTACTTGAAGTAGCTAATTATAATTTTAATTTTTAGAAGAAGATTGTAAAAAAATGGAACTACTTAAGAGAAAAGTTCAACAAGGAAAACAAAAAAAGAGTTTTACCACCAGGATGTGAAAAACATCTGGATCAAGCTGGGCAGAATTTCCTCAATACCTTTTTGAAGTAAAGCTGGAAAGATGTCATCCCTTCCAGCGGATTTGAATGGCTTGAAAAAACCAATAGCGCATCTCATCTTGGTAGGCGTAAAATTTTGCCCAGAGAGACTACAGATTCTACTGTGAGGTGCATAGACTACCTCAATTGAAGGGTAATGCAGGGCTTTTTGGGCTCCTAGCACTTTTGAATCCGGAAAGAGGGTATCTAATAGTACCTCTAAAGTTTCCTTCCGGTTTTCAGTGAACCTCCAATTTTGCTTCTGAAGAACTCCTAAACCATTTGAATGAATCCCTTGAAAGGACTTTCTGGGGACGAGCTGCAGAGGGCAACTCATTCATTTCCTCTCATAACCTTCTCCAGGTAGCTCTTTTAGGTCTTCTTAATTCAAGATTATATTCCGTTAAGGCCATCCTATATTCGCCCAATTCACCGGTGCGTTTAGCCTTGTCGAATACCCTTCTCGATTTCTTCCTCAGCTTACCCAACGCCCGGTTCCACCAAGGGATCATCTTAGTGGACTCTCTTCGCTTAACATTTGGAATCCATTAATAAATCATTTTTGGGAAAGATGGTCTATAGAACACTATAGTACTCAGGTGAAGAATTACTGGAAAAATAAATGACTTATTCTGATAATGAAAAACGTATAAGCATAGCAAATGTTGCTTTACGTTGTTAAGGTAGCTGTTGCGTCTCTTCTTTCTCGTCTACGCGCCCGCCCCTCCTCCAAAAATATATATTAATAAAATAAAATTAATATAACCTTACAATTAACAACCGGAAGAGGGAGAATCATTGCTTTTGCTGGTTATTCGAAACCAAAACAAAAAAGTGCGAACTAAATAAATTACAGTCATTCATTACAGAGTATTTTGTGTGTACAAGTGAAAAATAGTAAGTATGTCGTACTTTGTTGTGGTACAATAAAATTTACAACACCTTTTGGAATTTTTCTATAAACGAGATATGTTTACACCGTAATAAAAGCAAAGTTTTCAAACCAATTTGGTTTGGTTAAATTAGTGCTATATAACTTTAATTTTAAACTAAAAAAATACGAACTTTTAACTTTGAACACCTTTGTGCTTTTTATATATCCATATACATGCAAGATAATATTTTATATTCCACCTTTATACCAATAGTTTTTAACCCTTTTAACAAAATGAATATCACACTTGTACACCACCTACCTAACTAGCAATATATCTATTGACACGTATAAAAATAATATATCGATATACATAAAAAAAACTTTTAAGTATCAACAGAGGATTCATAAATCAAAACCGAGAAATATAAACGTATAATACATATTTATTAAAAAAAAATTTAATAATTTTCATTCGTTTTCCAATTTTACCTACTCTCTTGTTCTTTCAAGTTTTTATTTTTTTTATTTCGAGTTTATCGGTATGTTCCAAGTATGTTTATGTGCAAATATACAAGAATCATACAAACATGCGAAACTTTTCCAATTTTTAAAGGTAAAAAAAAGTTTCGTAGTATTTTCTCGAATTGAAAACTTTTTTTTTTTTTTTATATATTTCATATAATTAATTTTTATTTTACTGGAGATAAGGAAACGAAAATTTATTTGTTTATTGCTGTTGTATAATAACATTTTGTTGTTGTTAACAAAAAAACGAAAATATTATGCTCCCTTATTTTTTTTAAACCACTTTTTTAGGGTTGGTTTATGTATGGGAATTAATGTTGCTTGTTTATGAGACATTTATGTATGTTCGGTTTATTAAAATCAATTAAAATATTTAATTTAATGTTACAAGCGGAATAATAAAGCGTTTTTGGTGTAACTTAAAATTTCGCCTAAATATAGATTCCACATACCGTAATTTTAAATTATAGAATTGTGAACAAAGTGAAGTTTAAGTTTCATAATAAAATAAAAGTTAAACATGCCTGCCAAGGTACGCGTTTTGATATTAGGCACGAGTATGGAACGAGTTTTTCGCAATGAAGCGAAGGTGCTGGTTACCTTTCTGACTAAAAGACCCAAGATGGAGGATTACGAGCTGGAATTTTTCGAAGTCAAGTCACAGTTATTATGGGATAGACTAAGTGCATCCAGGACGATTTTGGTCGAGAAGGAAGCCCAATCAAACAACTAAAAACTAACACAGGGTGGCTAAAAGCTGTAAACAGAGTGCTCCATTGGTAGGTGCAATTATTTAAGGGGTCATTTTAAATTCAGTTATAAGCCAACTTTAACATTGCAAAATACTTGACGACTGCACTACAATAATTCGCGTGAATTATAACTTTATTTTATAACTTGTTAATTTTGATCTTTTGTTTTATTTGTGTTATAATAAATTTGTGTGTCTTCACTGTGCAGGTTTCATTTTACTTCGGTCTAAAAAGACCAAAGAAATTGAAATCCTGTCAAAAATGACGAAAAATTTGGTTGGTCCAAAACCATTTTTCTCGACATTTTAAAAGTCCCTGAGTCTGAAAAAGCAAAACAAAAAAAAAATCTCTGTCCGTCTGTCTGGACGTCTGGAGGTCTGGTCGTCTGGATGCCTTGATGTCTGTACCCAAGGAATCTCGAGAATGGCTTGTCCGATTTAGAATTTTGTTTTCGCCAATCTGTTTCTATGGTCAAGGCAGAGATTTGAAAAGCTTTTAGAAACTGTACGTCAAGAGGGTGTGGTACTTGCCATACGAACTGAACCAATAGTTATATATGCTGGTTTTATTATTGAATTGGGGCTGATTTGAAGGTTAAGTTACGGGTCAATTTGCGGGTTGCGGTGAAGTTGAGTTGGAGTTGAGTTCAAGTTGGATAGCATACAGTGAGTTGTTGGCCAATTTTTTTATATATGCTGGTTTTGAGGATTGAGTTTGGCGTAGCGTTTGAGGTTGAGTTGAGGGTTGTTCCGTTTGCGAGTTGAATTAAGGTTGAGTTGCCTTCTAATTCAAGTTGGATTAGGGTTCAAGGAGCAATTGGGCAATACATATATATATATATATATATATATATATATATATATATATATATATATATATATATATATATATATATATATATATATATATATATATATATATATATATATAATATATATATATATATATATATATATATATATATATATATATATATATATATATATATATATATATATATATATATATATATATATATATATATATATATATATATATATATATATATATATAGGGAAACCTCACTACAACGGAAATTGGCGGGATCAAAAAAGTTGTTTCTTTTGTAGTGAGGTTTCCGTTAAATTAAGGGTTTGTGATTTTTTTTTATAAAAATTTTATTGGGATTCTATATATTATCCGATTATAATGAAATCCAGCGTTTCCAATGGAAATGGGATTCTCAAATGATTTTTAGACGAAATTCTGGAATATGGCCAAGTAGGATGGAACCTGGCTATTTATTCCTAACCCGATTTTGATAAAACTCTGGAATACGGCCAGGTAAGATGGAACTTGGCTATTCCTTAAACGATTATGATAAAATTTTACATGTGCGTTACAAATAGGATTCTAAAATGATTTTTAGAATAAGTTCTGGAATATGGCCAAGTAAGATGGAACTTGGTTATTTCTTAAACGATTATGATGAAATTTTACATATGCGATGGAAATCGGATTCTAGCTGCAAATTATCTTAGGTCGTGTGCCATTTGGTGCGATTTTGTATTGACGTTCCAGTGGCATTCCAGTGTGACAATCTTTTATACGGAACATCAGTGATATCTGGTTGTGGTACGGTGGTAAGGGATCAATTTCATTTTCTGATAATGCGCATAATGGCCAGGAATGAAGCAGACCTTCAATTTGGACTAATAATGTATGCTGTAAGTACGTTAGCTTCAGCTACTCTCTCCAAATGAGTTTTCGCTCCGAAGTGAGGTGCATGTGATGGGATGAAAGGCAAAGTAACCTGATATCTCTTAAAAAAGGAATGGGTTATTAGTTCAATAATAGTTTTTAATAAAAGTATTCATTTCCCTGAATTTATTGCATGCCGCTCGGAAATTCGTTTCATTGTCCGAAAAAATATCGGTAAAACACCCCTTCGGGAGAAAAATCGATTAAGGGCATCGATTTTGTGCTTAACCAGATTATTAAACATATATAGGATTTCCTCACTTGTTGTCCCTTTCAGCGCCTTAAATATATTTTGATGGGCCAGCAAAATGGCGTATTCCATCGTATAAACGACAGAAAATAAGAAACCATACCTTACGGTAGTTCCAAACATCTGGGTGGTGGAAAATGGTTGGATCAAGTTTTTTAACAGGGTGTGCAGATGGCATCGCTGTCAAAGCTGATGACACTGATTTATTATATTGGCTATCAGATAAGGTGAATGACTTATTAAGTAAATCGGAAAGCGTACCAACCTAGTTGGAAGGTCATTTTTTTATTTTTAATATATTTTTGAATAGTTTATCTCTGCTAATTCCGAGCAACAACGTCCCATACAATATCCAACTGGCGGTTCTACTACACAGGAAGATACAAGTACAATGCGATAATTTTACAAAACATTTTGGAGACGGTTACATCTTTCAGAGACAGTATGAAAAACAAGATATCAGGATTGGAACTACGAATCAGTTTCATAGAACTGCTAATAACAAAAGTACCTGACTTAGTGGGAGAAGCAGCATAGTATGATTTATTTACAAATTAATTTTGGCTCTTTATTTAAGTTTAACTACTTTTATCCCTTGGTTGGAAGAATCAACAAAAATACAACTTGTGCTCCAGCAATTTAACTTACGGTAAGATTTATCTATAAATGTGCAATCTACAAACGGCCAGTTAGTACCGCCAACTGACCTACCCGAACCCTGCTTTGTCATAATAGATTGACTATCGAAGCTTGAAAAATTCAAGAATAACCTATATGATTTAAGCTTATTTAGAAGTTTGGTAAGTAAAATCAGTTTAGGCATAGAAACGGTTACTTTCTTTTTTCTTTTAACAATATCTTTGTTCATATTCAGGAACCATTTATCCTCAAAATTATTTCTTATAATGAAATGGTCCTTTAATTTTATATACAAAAATGTTTTGGTATTATCTTCACCAATTTTTAAAGGGCATTTAAAATTGGGTAATTTTTCGTTGAAATTTGATTAATTATTTCTGATAGCCTGTTTGCTAATTGAACCAATGGTAATCAGCCATACTTTGAACATGACAAAAATTGTTTGGGTTTTATGTCAAGCGATCGGGCTACAGGCACGTATAGTTGTCAACAAAATGCTCCGAGAAAGACCTGCCCAATGGCCAATATTTTTTATAATAATTGGAAGAGAAAATTGTAGTTGCACAGAACAACACCACAAAATTGTAGTAATCATCCACAGGCAAGTGTTTTGTTAGAACGACTAATTTCTATGTAATGAAGAAAATAAGCAAATTCGAAGGGTATATTTGCATGCTGGAGTCTTCCTCCTACTCGGAGAAACCCATCTGCATCTGTGAACGGTCGAAGTGACCGTAACTTACTTTTTTGAGAAACAGTTCCCGATCGCTTTAATTCATTCATTTTTTGCCGAAATGCAATGCCTTGAACATATTTTATCAAGGTCTTGGTCGCATCTTGCGTTTCCGACGCCTTTATGACTCCATAACAACGCAGTCTTAAAGGATTACGACAATTTTTTATGAACCGTTGACAATATGCAGTAACAAGAATTAGCTTAGTATATGAAGAATAGCGATTGAATATATCTCATTCAAATTCAATAAACAAGGCAGATTCAACTTTAGGGAGCTCTAAATTTTCACCATCTAGTTGAAAGTTGGGTCGTATCGGCCAATCGTTCGTATTACGATATAAAAATTTTGGACCGTTCCACCAAATTTCGTTATTTTTAAGATCTCGTGGTAATGCTCCCCTAGATATGACATCTGCAGGATTTGCTTCCGTTGGCACATAATGCCAATCTGAAGGATTACTCAGTTCCTGGATCTGAGTGATTCTATTTGCGACGAATGTTTGATATTTTGACGGCACGTTTCCAATTCGATGTAGTGTGATCATGGAATCACTCCAATAGAAAATTTTATTAAAGCATATTTCCATTGAGGACTTTACTTTATCCACGACTTCAAACAAGAGGAGAGCTGCACAGAGCTCCAACCGTGGAATTGTTTGACCGCCCAAAGGTGCAACGCGCGATTTAGCACATTGCAGCTTTACCTCCACGTTTCCTTCTGCATTGATAGAACGTATGTAAACTGCACAACCATAACCAAGATTGGAGGCATCTCCGAAGCCATGTAACTCGATTTCTGTTGCATTGGGGATCAGTATCAACCGAGGAACAGATACATTATTTTCGGCCACCAGTTGGTTTTTGAAGTTATTCCAATCAGCAAAAGCAATTCGCCACTCAACTCATCGTCCCATTGCAAGTTGGGCTTTGACCACAGTCTCTGCATGAAACATTTTGCCATAAATATGACAGGCGCACACAAACCTAAAGGGTCAAAACACTTAGCGATGTCCGACAAAACAGATCGTTTTGAGGTAGTTGCGGTTTCACCTAGACTCCAACTTTCATAATCAATGCGAAATGTATCCTGCTTGCTATCCCAATTAATTCCCAAAATTGTTACCAAGTTTTCCATTGTAGTGGCATTGGCCACATCAGTTGAAGATAATTCATTTACATTGGATTCAAACTTACGTAGTTCGAAGCCACCCTTTGCCAGTAATTCTATCAATTCTCGCTTTAAAATCTGCGCCTCTGCCAAGTTTTGAGCACCGGTAAGGACATCATCCACAAAGAAATCCCGTTTCAAAACCGTTGCTGCATTTGGTAACATGTTGCCCTGTTCAACAACTAGCTGAAATAGACATTTGACCGCCAAGTATGCAGCTGACGCAGTACCATATGTTTCGGTACATAGACGGTAACACTTAACTTCTTCATTTTTATTTTCACGAAACCAAATTCGATGTAAATCTTTAAACTCACTTTTTAACCGTACCTGTCGGTACATCTTGGCGATGTCTCCGGTGAATACTACAGGATACTTCCTAAAACGTATAACAATAGAAAACAGATCCTGTTGTAAATTCGGTCCGACCATGAGGCAATCATTGAGTGAAATCTCCGAAGACGTTTTATGAGAAGCGTTAAAAACAACTCTCAGTTTCGTTGTAGTACTTTTTTCCTTTATCACACAATGGTGCGGGATATAATACTTTATACTGCTCGTGTTATCATGTGGCAGGTGTACCTCTTCCATGTGTCCCATCCCTATATATTCTTTAATAAACTGGACGTATTGACGTTTTGTATTTGGTTGTTTATCTAATTTTTTTTCTAACCAGAGAAATTGCTTCAAGGCTGAGCTACTTGACTGACCCAAATGATCAATATTAGATTTGCAAAGCAAAGCAACAATAAATCTGCCTTCATTATCTCGAGTATAGTTGCTCAGAAAATGTTCCTCACAGCTTTTCTCCTCCAAAGAATAATTATTTTTTGATTCGAGGCTTTCCAGTTTCCAAAATAGCTGAACTCGTTTATCAAGATCGTAAAGCATATCTATTTCCTTTTTCTTAGAGGTGTTCATGCAAGCCATGATTTGCTGCTCTGGTCCCAATATCGAATCATTTTGGTTTGTAAGTATAGTATTGATAATACCAGAGACCTTTGGTGAATAATTTACCTTTCCTGCAACGACATAACCAAATATGGTATTGAAGAATGGAGGTAACTCCTTCGAAATGTATTGTTTACCTGACAATATAATTTCATTATAGATTTCAGAGCCTATGATCATATCAATAGGCGATGATTTATGGAATGTTGGATCCGCTAAAAGGATGGACGAACAAATGTTTGTAGTGTCGAATGGAAACGACGTTGATGGTAAGTCGTTTGTATTTTTTGGCATTATTAGGAATCTTAGATTAGTGGTGTAATCATTGCACTGTGATGAAATTGTTATATTCGTACAATATTTAACTTCACTTGACGACGAATTGATTCCTGAAATCGATGTAAATGCATTTGACCTTTTAGCTCTCAAAAGCTGACATATTTTTTCCGTGACAAAATTAGCTTGTGAACCGCTATCAATTAAGATCCGACACGGGATTCGAAAATCTTCACGAACACTTGCCCATATGACAGCTGTAGGCAATAAAACTTCGGAATAATCTACCGACGACTGATTGGCAACTACGTGACTAGCAACCGTTGAATTTGCGTTGTGGACTGTATTTTGTTCCTTTTTTAATTGTGGCGAAGAATTAATCGAATTATTTGAATTTTGTGATGGTCCTATATTGCTCTTTGAATTTCCGAAGTATGCCGCAGCGGACACAGACTACACGAGGGTGCAACACAATCTGTCACTTTATGATTTTCAATGAGACAGTTTGTGCAAAAATTGTATTTTTTCACGAAGCTGAATCTTTCTTGCGGAGTGATGTTAGATTGCTTGAATTTACCACACTGATTCAGTAAATGAGCACCATCACAATATTTACATAAAACTGTTGCGTTCGAAGCGAATGATTTTTGTGGTTTTGGTAATTGGCTTGACGGCTTACTGGAGTGACCTTGGTTCGATTGTAATGGCTTTGATGATTTTATTGAATGCAAAATTTTGATTCTGTTTCGTAGAGCTGCTACAAATTCACTATAACTGATTTTATTTATCTTTGCATATTCTTTAAGAATTTCAATTTTTGAAGCATTATCTAAACGCTCAATTAAGTGATGCCGAAGAAACGGAGTGAACTCATTTTCTGCATTTAAAGTTTTTAACGCCAGAAAATGACTGTTGAAGGTGTCCAGAAAGGTTTGTAAGGATAATGCTGAACCTTCTTGTGGCCTTTTTATCTCATACAAGTGCCTCAAATGCATATCTTGAATATTGGATTCGTCGTCGTAAAAATCAACTAAAAGTTTCCACACTACAGGATAATTTTCTTCCGTAATTGGATAAGATTGAATTAAACGAAAGGCTCGACCGTCCCGTACACAAGATATCAAATAACAAAATTTTATTTCCACATCAATGTCATTATTTTCGTGGATCATTTTGTTGTAAATTGCTTTGAAGTTTAGCCAATTAATTTCTTGACCGTCGAATTTTGGTAATGAAATTTGTGGTAACTTAATTTTATTACTAATTGTTGGCAGATGATCATTTTTAGAATCCTTGGGTTGCCGAGGTTGATCTAATTCATCAATATAACTGCGCAACTGCGCTTCGAATTTATAATAAATTTCTTCAAAATCCGCTCTGTATTTAACATGTGGATCATCGTCACTATCGATAAAGGTTTCTATTTCTGATTTAACTTCGTCAAATTTTAGAATTATTTGCTGTACGCGTGACGATATTGCTTTAAACTCGAAAATTGAATTGATTGAACCCTCGACCAACTTGTTATTGTAAAATGTAATTTGCGATTTCAAACCACTCCGACGCCTGACTAATTTCTTAAATTCTTCAGTATCCATTTCACTTTTTAACGAAGAAACGATTATCGAAGCTAACTATTTAAAACAAACCGATTTTGGATCAAGCGAAACACACCGTTAATTTATACCATATACCAAATAAAACACAAATGAGCACTTAACCTAAAATGTTAAACTATATATAGGCAAATCAAATTAATACCTGAGTTTCCAATCTGGATATCAGCTAAATTATGTTGTATTCTTATATTTTTATGTTGTTGGCATCTGGAATCCAAGCTGCTGACGTGATGATTTGCTTCGGTATTAAATGAAGATCCAAATATGTACAAACACCAAAATGTGTCTGCACTTGAAGAAAGTAATAAAATCGATGCACTTCTCCGTGTTCACAAATCTTTTTATTAAAACGATGCTTTGTCTCGATGTTTATTTGTCTCGAATAAATAAATGGCAATTGCAAATTTACAGACAATAATTTTTATTTCGATGAAATTGGCTTAAATTATTATAGCAATTGCGAATACAGGTCGATGATTTTTATATTTATTATGTATTAAACGATAACAATTCGATCGTATTAATAATTAATTCGAAGAGTTTTCAATATGGCGATTTTACTTTTTATGAATATGGTTCAATTTCGATGAATTTTATCCGGTACGATAGGACCAATGTTTATTCACGAATGAATAATGATAATAAAAAAAAAACAAATGTCGAAGATATAAACTTTATAAATATTTATTTTAATTATTATTTATTTTAATTTTGCAACCATGTGCATTACATTAATTCGAGATAATTTTTCTTTATATTAAATAAGCTTAATAATTTTAAACACGTTGTTTCAAGGAGAAAACAAGGGAGAGAAGCAAACAAAGCGAAGCAAAATCTTTTTTTTTTCTTTTTGTTTTACGCACAACAACACTATCTAAAGTTCAATGGTTTTTTGTATTGTCGCATGTGCAAAACATTAAGTCGCATATGCGCCTTATGCGCGGAGACATATTCCATTCATATTTTTATTTTGTTACGAACCGAACACCAATATATGATTTCTTATGGCTTAGTGATCATTAAAACGACCAATATATGACACATTATGATCAATATGTGACCTGTGTGTCACCAAATGGCTAATTTAAGACCGAAATGAGACTAAATAAAAAAATGAATATGACTCAAGGTTTACTGGGTATGGGTACAAGTCGGCAAGGGTACCCACTATCGCCCAATAAAATCCAGGATGGTGGAGGATACAATTTTTTCTTGAAAATACTGTTATCTAAAATTCGAGTATCGTGAACCGAACCCGGGTATCCATGATATGCATTGATTATGATGAAATTGACAGACAGTAAAATGGGATCCTTTAATGTTTTTTAGATGAAATTAATAAAATTTGGCGATTTTGAATACACGATTATGATGAAATTCGACATGCACAGTGGAAATGGAATTTTTTAACGATTTTTGGTTAAAGTTAATTAATATGGAAAATTAGCTTATTATTTGGCTATTATTTAATCGATTATGTTGAAATTAGACAGGTAATGGATTGGAAATGGGATTTTTAAATGATTTTTGGAAAATGGTCGATTGGCTTGTAACTTTGCTATTTATTAACCGATTATGATGAAATTTGACAGGTACGGTGGAAATGGAATCGTTACATGGTTTCTGGATAGATTTTTGAAATATTACCAATTATTCTGTTACTTTTAAACGATTATGATGAAATTCGACAGCTACGGTAGAAATGGCATTCTTTAATGATTTTGCAACTACTAAATGTTACAACTACAAAATCTTGCATAACAAAATAGTGCACTTATTTTTCTTTTTAGTAGGTGTCATTAATAAATCCTATAAAATTCGAAGTCGAATGCGACATGTTTGCTGATCCCGGCTCCAACGTCCCCTGAAGAAATTCCCCATTTTCTAAAATTAACATTTTTGGTTATTTTCGTTTCATAAAAGAAATCCCCATTTTCCAGAATTTCTATTTTCGTTTCGGTTTAATAGAAATTTAATATGGATAATAAATAATAATATGTCATATATATAATGTATTTAAAATATTTAAACATAATTTTTTGGATTCTTCAATTTCTGATATCGAAATCTTGATCTGCTCGGGCCACAATTTTTTGTTGTTGCTCCTCGTACGTTACATAGAGATCATCTGGTCAATGATCCATGTTATGAATTTCGTAAACCTTTTTACTGTACAATATCGATTTATACACTTTAAATATGTTGATACCTTCTTCAGGTATTGCATTGCGTTCTTCGTCCGTGCGATAAGTTCTAAATGCTTCCGTAGGCTAAATTTAAGAACATACTTGGTCCCGCACAAGTGGCAATAGTAATCCGATATCACTTCATTCACATTATTCATTTTGATTTTTTTTTTATGGTGCTGGAGATTTTCACACGATGTATCACAGTTTCGGCACACAAATACCTCAAATTTTTCCGTTGCTGTTCCGATAACAGTTTTAATGATTCTAGGCCTATTCCATTAGCACAGTTTCACTAGACACAATTATACTGCACACAATTCCACTGAGCACAATTCCACTTGGCACAATTCAACTTGCACAATTTAACTTTTTGATAATCAAACGCATTTAGGATGGTAAATCGCACGCGCGATTTACCACCCTCAATGCGTTTGATTATCAAAAACTTAAATTGTGGAATTTAAATTCGTTTAATTATAAAAAAATTGAACTTAAAAGTTACCTGAAGAACTACGAATGTTAAACAGGAATTGAACGAAAACACGAATTGATTGCAGTGGTATCGTATCTAGTGGAATAGGCTAATGGAATAAGTCTAGAATCGTGTTGGCGTAATCTGATTTTTAACGGGAATAACTTACCGCATGTTTTACAGAAACAATTCGCCTCGAATCGATTCTTACGGAATTTATGTTCGATCGCTTTGAAAATTTATCGAGAATGCGTCGGAGCACCGTTTTCAGTCGACTAAATCTATTTTGGTTGATGTAACTCTTTTTGCTGGATACTTAAGCAGAGTTGATGCAAGTGTTGGTCCTACCTCGGATATCAATTTCACTTTTATGCTGCCTAAAATCATAAATCACAATTATAATTTTAAAATAACATACATATATTTTGTTTACCGAAAATGTCCTATTAAATCACAATGTTTTAATTTTTTCGAAGATGTTGGGCCTTGTTGACATCTACTTTTGCTTTTTAATTCACTTTGTTTTATTGCATCACTTTGTCTATCGTTGTAAACGATAATTTACATTAAAATTATCAAGAAAATGGAGATTTTTTTTTTCTTTAGTTTCTTTTATTATTTAAAATAAATTGTTATTTATTTATTTTATGTAATTACAATCTAGTCTCCTGGACTAATGAGCAATTTGTTTCTGATTTAATTTACTAACTTAAATTAATCTATGGCTTCTTCCCATTGGCGTTCCATAGTGTTTGGTAAATTGAAGTAAACCACATCTTTGTAGTTGATTTTAGATCAGCACAATGCTGCTTAAGCTGACAATCACACCAGCTCAAAAGGTTTGGTTATTTTAAGTCTGCGAACTAAATTCGTGATGCTTAGGAGCTGAGTTGCCTCAATGTTCGCATGTTGGCGGAGCCTTTTATCTCATGCCTCCGTGATTTACCCTGGATTTCGTTTAAGATAAGGTTCATTTTAAGGTCTCTATGAAGGTCATTGTTCCTGACATACCAAGGTGCATCAACGATGTTCCTTAATACCATATTCTGAAATCTTTAGATGATATTTACGTTGCTCTGTTTGGTTCAACCCCAAAGCTGAATACCATAAGTCCAAATCGGTTTCAATATTTGCTTATAAAGTAGAAGCTTTTTGTATGTTGATAAAGAAGAGTTCCTTCCCATCAGCCAATACATTTTTCTGTATTTAAGTCTTAATTCTTCACTTTTCTTCTTGACGTGTGCTTTCCATCGCAGTTTAGCATCCAGGGTCATGCCGAGATACTTAGCTGTGTTCGCATGCGGTATTATTTCCCGGTTTATGGTAATCGGAATATGTTCAAATCGTCTGTTTGTAAAGTTGATGTGAACTGATTTAGTTTCATTTAGTTTTATTCTCCATCTTTTTGTCCATCTATATATTTGAGTTATAGCTGATTGTAACTTCTGTGTTGATTCTTCGTAACTTTTCCAACAGCTAAGATCGCCGTATCATCTGCAAACGTTGCCACTGTGTTATTTTCTAATGTAGGAAGATCATAAGTGGAACTCCTGCATTGGCTTCTTTCAATTCAGAAGATGTATCATCTAACTTAATCCTGAAGAACCTATCTTTCAAGTATGATTCCAGTATCTTAGCAAATTGCATTGGTAGAAGATTCCTTAACTTGTGGTTAAGTCCTTCATGCCACACTCTATCAAACGCTTGTGCAACGTCTAGAAATACTGTTGAACAGACTTTTTCTCCTCTAATGCTTTCTCAATTATACTGGTTATTCTGTGTACTTGATCAATTGTTGAGTGTTGGTTGCGAAAACCGAACTGATGATTTGGGATCAAGTTTTTACTCTCGATTATCGGATTTAATCTTTTTACCAGAAGCTTCTCAAAGAGTTTGGACATGACTGGCAATAGCGAAATTGGCCTATAAGACGATGTTATGTGTGGTGGTATCAAAGGTTTTGCAATCATAATTTCCTCTGGAATTTTCCATAAGCTTGGTACACATTTGATTCTAAATGCTGCATTTATAAGATTGGTGAGTTTCATCAGAGCTTTCCTTGGCAGTTCTTTTAAGATTTCTGCAGTAATAAGATCGTATCCAGGAGCTTTTTTCGTATTCATATTAGCTTTTATCTCACGCTTGACTTATTTTGGTGTTCAGTTATTATCTCGGCTTCCAACGGTGTTCAGCAAATTCTCGAGCTTTGTCTTCATTATTTCTAGCCCATTTCTCACCTGCTATTTTTATTGGGGAATCTGCATTATTCGTCTTTTGATTCTTTTGGTTGCTTTCCAAAGAGAATAATCAGTACTGTTATCATTAGTTAATTTTCTTAAATAGTTGCTGATTGATTCATCTTTCAATTCTTTGATCTCCCTTCGTAATTGTTGAGTTAGATTGTTCAAATGAGTTTTATCTTGGGGGGCCCTTGTTTGTTGCCATACTCTTCTCGCTCTTCTTTTTTCTGCGAGGAGTTCCTTAATTTCCATAGGGTAATTGTTTCCCTTGATTTTCGTTTTAATTTCAGGAGTATTTTCCCAAGCTGATGGCTGTATGTCGTTTAGAAATTTGTGAACTTGTTTGTCTAATTGTTCTTCAGTCTTTAATGGAACCATTAAGTTAATTTTTTCTTCTAGCGATAGTCTAAAGCATACCCAATTAGTGTGATTATTTACTAGGAATGGGTTTCTTTCGTTCTGAATGATTTTTTCACTTAACGTTAAAAGTATTGGTGAATGATCAGAGTTTATGTCGTGGCTTTCATCTACTTGTACATAATTTACAAATATGTTCTTTATTATAAAGAAATCAATCAGATCTGGTACTTTGTTTGGATCAGTTGGCCAGTAGGTTGGTTTTCCAGTTGAGAGGGCTTCACAACTGCATTTTCTGATAGCTTTTAGAAGTTCTTTACCCTTAGTCGTTGTTAATCTGGATCCCCAGTGGACATTTTTTGCATTAAAGTCTCCTCCAAGTACAAATCGTTTTCCTAATTTACTGAACAACTCGAGATAATCTTTTTCTTTCATTGAATGCTTCGGTGGGCAGTAAATACTAGCAATACAAATAGAACTACTTTTGGATTTGACAATAACAGCAGTTGCTTGTATTTCTTCCGTTTCATATTTTAACTCCTCATAGTGATGAATATTATTTCTAATTATAACAGCACTAACTCCTTTGGCAGTGTTTCCAGGGTGAATAGTGTGATATATTTGATAATTTTTAAATTTAATGATTGATGTCAAGCCTATGGACATACACAAAAATATTGCAACAGGGAACCCAGGCGTGTCAAATGTTTAGGTAAACATCATACCAAAGATTTTCTAAAAGCCCAAAATGTTCAACCTAAATGCGTTCACTGTGGAGAAAACCATCCGGCTAACTACAGAGGATGCAGCGTTGCTATTGAACTGCAAAATATCAAAAATAAGAACGTGATTGCTAAAAATCCAAGTTCATTCAGGAAACAAGCGGTTAAGATGCACCGACATGAAGTAAATCGTAGAGTGTCAGGAACTACTCAAGGACAATTTGGTAAAATGACTTATGCTCAAGTAATGATGAGCAACGGAAATCCAGGAAAAACTGCTCAAAATGACGATATAAGTCAAACACTTAAAATAATTTTAAGCAGACTAAATACATTTGATGAGCGATTACAGAAACTAGAGTACAGCACTAAGGGAGCCACCCCTAAACAGAAAAATGGCCAAAGATCTTAGAATCTTATGTTGGAATGCCAATGGACTGATGCAACATCAACAAGAACTGCAAGTGGTCCTGGACACAGAAAAATTCGATGTATGTCTCATCACGGAAACACACTTCACTAGACAATCAATCATTAAATTTAAAAATTATCAAATGAATAATATGGAATTAACTTCTTTAACTTTGTTAGATTTTTCTAAGGCCTTTGATTCTATTAATCATAGAATTCTTTTTAATAAACTCTTATCTCAGTTTAAAAATTGATTTTAACTATCTTTCTAATCGTTCTCTGGCAGTTTTTTTCGACAATTCCTTGTCTGATTTCCTTCATGTAATTTCCGGCGTGCCTCAGGGTTCAGTGCTGGGTCCTTAATTAGTTTCCATGTACATAAATGACATAGAATCCTCCATTCAACATTGTTCATTTCATATTTTCGCTGATGACGTTCAAATTTATAGAAATAGTCGTTTAGATCAGGATTCTATTGTTAAGAATATTTCTCTGATGATGAAGATTTAAGTAATATCGTTAATTGGTCGGTCTCTAACAGGCTCGTTTTAAACGCGAATAAATCTCAGTCGATTATAATTTATAAAAAACCGTTAGATATCTCGTCCTTTCCTGGTATTTTTCTGCAGGGTTCGCTTATTGAATATTCAAATACTGTTAGGGATTTAGGCTTAGTTATTAATAAAACTCTTGGGGTGACCATTTAGTTACTATTAGTAAGAGGGTCTTTGGCATGCTTAGTTGTTTGTATAAAGTGGTTGGATTTTTTGATAGTCAGTTTAGGAAAAAATTATTTTTGTCTTATCTTCTTCCTCATTTTATTAACGGTGACATAGTTTTATTCGGTATGCTTCATGAAAATATGAATGTTCTCCCAAGATGTTTCAATGCTTGTACCAGGTTTATTTTTGGTATTAGGAAGTTCGATCATATTTCTGCCTACTCTAGCCTTGTTTTAGAATGTAGTTTATCTATTTTTTACGAATATCGCGTTTGTCTTTTTATTTTTAAACTTCTCAAAGCTAAGGAGCCTTGTTATCTATATAGGAAATTAATGTTTAGTAGGTTTCATTTCTCTAACTTCCGCCTAATTTCGGCTAAAAATTGTTGTAGGTCGTTAAACACGTCATTTTATGTTAGGGGAGTTTCCTTTTGGAATTCAATTCCATTGGAAACTAAGAGATTAGGATCGGCAAAATTATTTAGGTTAAAATTTTTGGAGTGGCGTGATTGATGGGCAATACGTAGTTTTTTTATTTCACCTCGTGATGTACATTTTATTTATATGAGCTACTGCTCAAAACAGAATGTGTAAGCATAACGTGAAAATTGTTTAAAAAAATTTAAGAGGTTTTTATGCCTAATGGAAGCAACATCATTATTTTTTTTTTTTATTTCGATTGCTTCGTTTCCATGTGTGCTTTTCCTTTTAATACTAAATTATTTATAAAATATTATAAATAATATAAAATACTATAAACAAATAAATATATTAAATAAATTATGAGCCTGCTTGTAATCTAAATGAGACTGACTATTAGGACACCTTTTCCATACACAATATTTACTAACTCTAATATTTAAGGCATTTGAAATTTCCTGAGACCACCAAGGCGGAGATTTTGCTTTGCAAGTAACCTTTTTAAGCGGAACGCGACTATTAAATACCAAACTAATATACGAGTTGAAAAATTCTCTTTGGCTAGTTGCAGAACTAAGGCAAAAAATATCCTCCCAAGAAACTTAGTTACAAACTAATTAAAGGCGGGAATTGTCTATACTAAAAGAATATCTAAAGCTAAAACTCTTAGGTTTAGGTGAAGAGTAAGGGTTTACAGAAAAAAACTAAAAGATCATGATGAGATCCCATACCGAGACAACTGATTGAAAAAACAAATAGAGTTATTGGTAAAAGATATGATATGATCAATAAGGGAATAAGAGGCCCCGCTAGCGGTTGGACAAGAAAACGTTGGTGCCACAGTGTTGTGTACAGATAAATCAGGACTATTTAAAAGATTTAAATAATTCCGAGGGAAACCGGAATTTTGGAATTTTGGAGTATATCGAAATTAAAGTCACCTGATATATACATTTCATCGAATCTTGAAGAAAAATAACTAAATAAACTTTCTAAGTCTACAAGTGATTTTTTAAATTGGGCATACGATCTCCTACTAGTTTTTGGGTTGGTTATAGATGGTACCGACTAAGATTTTACGACCAATAATGAAAACATTGACAAATTAAAACTCTAAATCCAATACTAACAATTCTGAAATGGAAGAAGGTATGGTAACTAATCTAGCCTTAATGTGATCTCCTACAAACATACATAAACCACCATAATTAAGGGGAGGTACCGCTCTATCTTTCCTAAATATATTATAACCTTTGATGGCCAAAGCTGAATTAGGGATATTCGGATTTAAAAATGTCTCAGAGAAAAAATGAATGTTCACTGAAGCACCATTAAAAATGTGACGAATCTCGTCAATATTTGGGACTAAACTTTGCACGTTGAAACTAGCTAGATTTTAAAACTATATTGGGGTTGTTAAAAGACATTACACTCAAGTGTAAACACGACGCGACGTGATTGGTGCGCAATACTTACAAATAAATATAAGGAACGCTTCATTCAAACCGAACCGGATTACTGGAAATCTAAAACGAAAAGAAACAAAAAACCAACCAAAGTAATAAATGCCAACTTAACGTAAACAAAGGAACAATACTTAACCGTTGAGCCCCAATTTACAGCCAAATTTATTCTAATATTTTTTTCCCTATGGTGGAAAAAAAACACAGAAAAAAAAAAATGCGACACGTCTGTCTAAGGCTACTCAGGCTCATGGTTCTTATCTATCTAAGAAATAATACGCATACTAAGATTTCAAAACTTTATTTTAGTAAATACACAAACCGAACGAACTGTTTTAAACCCAAGACTCGAACCATAATAAGGCATTTGCTGTCAAATACATAGTAAGGTATATTTTTAGCTAAGACTCAACCCAATATTTAGTTCACATTAATTCCGTTTTTTTACAAAATGGCGTTTTCAAATGATATGCCTTTATAAATGTGTTCCATTTTCGGGAAGTTCGTAGAAAAGGGGTATTCATCATATAAAATACTCATTTGAGTACGCTTATTAAAATCTCGATGAATATTTTTTTTTGTTGAATCGCGATTTACAATATATGACCGAGTTTTTTACAATAACGAAAATGTTAAACCATCCATATTTCTTAAAAGAGTGTATACTATATTTGTAAAAATTACACACATTTCCTTTTTTATTCAGAAAATTATTAAAAGGGTTCCGTTCTTATTTAAAGAAATTGTCTACTTTTCAAAAATTATATTTGCTTATGGTTCTGAACTTTTTATCACAAATTGCTTTTATATGCAATTACGAAATTTACCTTAGAAATTAGATTAAATCCCACAAAAATTTTTGATAGTTAGATCGTTAAAATGTAATGGCCGATGTGCCTGCTACACAGAATTCAACAATTTTCATAAAAAAAAAAAAAACATTTAATTAAAATGATATATTGTTCATTCTACTGGAAAACCCATTTCAACAAATTAGTACAAAAAAAAATCTTAACAATTATTATCGTCAATATTACGATCGTGACTAATTCGTATAACTATTACTGTTGAAATGACTAAATTGCCCTTCCATGAGAATTACCTCTCCTTTATTTGTACGTACCTATCGAATTACACAGAAGGATACCGTACATACAACAGTACATATTCCTTAACGTAATCTTAAAAATTATAGTAATTTTATAAGTTCAACCTGAAAAACTAGAAAAATTGAAAATTATGTGTCTGCCGTAAATGAAAGAAAAACAAAACAAAAAAAAATCCTACAAATATTCAATTTTATGTATTATTTTTGTATATTTAGAATTTTTGTATTTTTATTTTAGCAAAATTCACAAAATTCATATACCTGTAAACGTACACTACAACTATATACCAGCTCTACATATATAAATTATTATTACAGTCACGTAAACTATTCTGTTAGCTACACGTAGAATTTATAGATGTACGTTTGTAATTTAAGTTTTTTTTTTTTGTATTTCATTTGTGATTTTCTTCTTTTTTATATTTAGTGAATCAAATTACTTATTTCTCGTCGTATAGTTTATAACATTTTCTTGGATCAGTTCTAAAGATGTTTAATAGGAAATCGTCAAGTGGTTGATAGACTTTTGTGTGTTAGAATACTAGACACATAAATTTAATCGAATTACTATTGTCATTAAATACATAAATATTTTAATTACAAACATTTAATACGAAATTAAATTAAAACGTAACATTTCTTACGTGTTGTGTACGTTTATGAATTGTAATTAATTTACAGAACTCCCTAAATTATACAGCTAATTATGATTTATTATAGGTGTACATAATATAGACAAAAATATGTTTTATTCATAAAAATCGGTAGGTACATCCAAACGTAACTACTATAAAATACGAAGATGTAACGGCAACGTGAGCAAATTTTGTTTCATAATTCCGCTAATAATATTATTGCATAGTGGAAGTTTGGTAGTTTTAGAACTACTAGTCTATAGATAATTTTTTCAATTAGTACAACCATATCATTGTATATTTATGCTGTTGTAACTACAAAACTACATAGGTGTACAGATGGGAATTAAAATTTATTGAATTATTTCGAATTATTATTTGTTGTGTACATTCGGTTTTTTATATAGTATATATTAAGTGTAGTATAGTACTACATACAGTTATTGAGTGCATTGAAAAATGTATCATTTATGCAGTGAAGATAATATTTTTACAACGAGTTTATCCAATAATAAATTGATATAATAATTTTTTATGTTTAGGTGGATGCTGTAAAATAACTTTTGCATTGACTTTATAAAATGATTTAGAGAATTATTTAAGTTTCAGATTACATGATAAACGGAAATGTTTTGACTTTTATCATAAGGTCATCAGGTTGTACTACTTGCTCTGTAGTAGGCCGGTTTTAAGTAGGTATGTATCATAACGTGAAGTAATGATGATAATTTTCGAAATCAAAATTTTTCGGGATTTATGTGTTTTGGGATCTTTTAACTAAAGAAGGTAGCGGCCTGTAAACAGTATCGGTTGGCTCTTGGGTAAATAGCGCCTTGATCCACAGGTATTGGAATATTATGTAGTAAACGTTTGATCAAAAAGTTCCCAGAAATTTGATCTGAATAATTAGGTGAGATGGATAAATATTAATTGCGCCCGCCAAATGCCCCTTTCAGAGTGTTTCACTTAAGACATAAAGATATAGTATATACCATAAAACGGTTCAAAAACGTTGCATTTACATCTGTTTCTGACTCCTTTGGAAAATTAAATAAAAACCTTGTTCGACAAGAACCTCTATGGTTTTAGATGTAACACCATTTTATTCTAACCACTTGCTTTCTTTCACGAAGGTACGAACCAATCCAATCCAAAAATAGTTTACATACTCCAAATTTGTTTAATTTTCCAAGAAGAATGTCAAACTGCGGTGTATCAAATGCCTTCGAAAAGTCAGTAAAAATGACATCTTTAGCTGTCTTGTAGACTCAACCGCTTAAAATACTTTTGATGTTAAGCTTAATAAGTTTGTGGTGGTAAAACGTTGTCTAATAAACCCGTGTTGTTGAATTTTTAATAAAGATTTGACATTAAAATACAGATAATTGGTTATAATCAGTTCAAATATTTTAGGTATGAATGTTAGTACGGATATCCCCTGATTGATTTCTTCCATCTCGCAGGAAAAATGTCATTCTTCAGAGAAGCATTGAAAACCAAAGATATAGGCAATGATAATGACCTTTGGGTATATTATCAAAACCACACCCATCGATTACATCAGTCAGAAATAAACGGCAATCGCTTCGAACCGCGAATTGATTCTGATAGTATAAATTATAACTATTTACGAATTTTTGGTTTTAATTCGCTAGCATAAACCGTTTTTTAAAAAAAGCTGTTCTTATTAGACCATATTAAGTACGTACTAAGACGTATACGCTACGTAGAATTGGCATAGCTCCGAAACTAAATGAAATATTCATCAGTTGTTTATACAGCGTACAGCGTAAGATATTAATTAGTATAATCTATGAAATACTAAAAAAAATTGGTATCCAACGTTTACCGTTTCTGCTGTAGCCGCAGTACAAGTTGTGTTTGTCATTTTTTTGTAATAAATTTTCTGATTAAATTTTAATTTAAAAAGTTCCCCATAAAAGACTACCGAGACTGGAAATTTTAATTTTTGGGTATTTAGCAGATAAAACTATTTACAATCAATTCATGCTGTAAACAGTTTATAAATATTCGATCTAGCGTATACGTACGTAGTGTTTTAATATGGTCTGCTATGAGCATCTTTTTCTACAAAACGATTTACGCTAGCGAATTGAAATCAAAAATTCTTAAATAGTTAAAATTTATACTAGCCTAATCATAGAAGTTCTAAGCGATTACGAAAAAAAAATATTTTTCCAAATTCTGATAGCATGCTATCCCCCCCCCCCTCCTTGTTGAACTTTTCCAAAAATGAAAAGATTTTTTTTTATGATGATACTGTCCCGAGTGAGATGTGGAGGCGGGACTAACCCCATCATCATGCTGTTTCTTAAAGACACCTTGGAAAATAGTTCACATATGTCTTTTACATTGTTAGCACAAAACAACTACAGATCCATCGTCAAATTATCTTCAAGATTTCAAATAAAGCTTCTGTAAGCGAGCCGATGCTGATTATCGAAATCTCGACGTAACTGCCGGAATGAATTAATATTTATCACCATTGAACTTAGCAAGTTCCATCGCTCCATTTATGACTATAAATTCCCAGTCCAGATTTGCAAAAAACATACTTGTGCAATTCAGAAATATCCGATTTTTAAAGGTATAATTCATCGTAGGTTGTTTATGATTATTGAATTTACAAAATAGCTTAAAACAGTCAAAATCAATTTCTAATCCATAATGATGTAATCTCTCAGGAACAAATGGACCTATTGACTTTCTAATCGAACAATAATTATGATCATTCACAAATAATAAATCAAGAACCCGGCCATTTAAATTAGTGACTTTACAAATTTGGAATGTACGCCACATATAAATATAATGATTTAATAATCCATGACAAACTACAAAGCAAAAAATTCAATGTTATAATAATTCGGACATATTACTTCACAGTTCAAAATTGAGTTATATCACAGCCACCAGCACACCACCACTACCAGATAGTACGTAAATAGGAAAAACAAGACGACGATAAAAATTTAGAAAATAGCGATGATTTAGAGCACATACCACCAATATTTTTGATAATACATTGTGCCGAAGTCTTTAACTTCCAATTTCACTCCATTAGAGCTAAGCGCGGGGCTAAAAAATTATTATTCATTAATTTCCGACGTGAATTTAGAAATTATTTAACCAAAAACTGCAGGAGGCCACGCCGATGTATCGATGAATACCGATTTTAAATGATACATAATCGCGATCATCATTATCATCAGATCATCTTCAGTAATGTCCTTGCATAGTCGAGAAATAAACCTCCACTGTAGTGGCTCAACAGTACGCAGAGTAGAGTTCCATTCACTACTACCACTAATAATTTTGGGCGATTTTATATTTTTGCCTAACGGTTGAGCAGTTGTAGCCGTTGTTATGGTATTATTATCATTTCTCTTAGATCTTGTAAGTATTGGTGAAGCAAATTCCATATTAGATTGTGTCGTTGTTTTTTTTTGATCTTGCAGAAGACGACTGTTTTTTGGTATTGGTTTTATTAAATTTTCCACGTTATTATTAATAGCGGCTGATGTTTTATGCTGTCATGTGCTTATTCTTTTCCTTGAGAATTTTATGCACATTCAAAATGTATGAGTTTATTACATTCACCAGCACAAGTAAAACAGTTTTCAGACACTTTTGCATTACATTCATAGCACAGAGTCATTGGTTCAGATTTGTAATAACCAATTATTAATTCATAATCACGAATCACATACAGTAAATATTTCTAAATATTGTTTAGCTAAATTAGAAAATTATTTTAAAAGTCATATAATATTTTCACAGCAAAAAAAAGACGTCCAATTCAAGGCTAGCTTAGTAATCATATATAATGGAACACCTTAAACACCAGCGCTTGAAACGAGAGGACGCGGCAAACATTTTCAAAAAATGAAAAACTATAAATGTTCAAGGCATCAAGATTACTAAAAATCCTAGGATCCGCCCAGTCAATATTCAGGCTCTTAATGAATCTGATAATACTACCGGCTGGTACAAAATACATACTCTCTGGGCTCATTGTTCTCCCTTCTAGATGTTGTAGTTTTTGCTGGGAAATGTCTGGGCATTGGCACAGAACATGTTCCGCTGATTCCGCTTCCAGATCGCAGAAGTAGCATCCATCTGTCGTACTTAGGCCCATCTTTTTAAGGTGATACCTTAAGGGAACATGACCTGTGAGGAAGCCAGTAAGCAGTCTCAACTCATTTTTCTTAAGTTCAAGACACTCTTTAACCCTGACAGACGAAGGTGATATACATTACCGTTGCTCTAAGGTGTCCCTTAGTGACGTCGCAGAAGGGTTCTGGTCCAATAAATAGAGAGGCAGAACCCTCACGGGCGAGGCCATCAGCTGCCTCATTTCCTTCGATTCCAGTATGACCTGGCACCCACATCAGTGTTACATTACATATTTGAGCCTGCCAGATGTTTAATAACCTTCAGACAATCCCATACCAGCCTTGACTCAACGGTACAAGACCTAAGAGCCTTTAAGGCCGATTGGCTGTCTGATACAATATAAATCTTTGAATCGTTTAGGCCTTTTGCTATGCCTATCCTAGCGCAAAGTTCTATATCATGTACTTCTGCTTGAAAAACGGTAGCACTGCTACGCATGGACTTCGAGAGGGTAGTGCCACTCCCGTGTTTCCCTATCCCCGCCCCATCTTCCGTTTTTGATCTATCTGTAAACCATACCATGGATCCTCGCTCAAAGGATGGTCCACCTGCACTCCACACATCCCGGTAAGGTAACCTAACACAGAATGGTTTGTGGAAGTCCAGTTTAGCTGGCCCACAGTCGTAAGGCATTCCTATGGTAGGCTTAAATTCCTTAGGGATTTCCAGATGACCCACCATATTGCCTGGTTTGATATTTCCTTCCGCCTGCATTTTCAGGGCCATAATTGCAGCATCCTTTTTAACATGCAGGTGTAACAGTGTCAGTCCCAGAAGTGCCTCAATCGCAGCGGTTGGATATGATTTCATTAAGCCCGTAGCACCGATGCAGGCCCAGAAAGCCTTGGTGGCTCTATCTTGAACTTTCAACAAATGTTGCTTCCAGTGCAGATTTTGATCTAGGATAACCCCTAGATATTTAACCTCGCTGGAAAAAGGAACAGTAGTACCGTTAAACGAGGGAGCTGTAAGCGCGAGCTTTTTCTCCTCGTAAAAGGAACAATGACAGTTTTGTTTGAATTGACACTGAATCCTTCCTGGTAACACCACTGTCATATTATAATAATTGCATTTTGCATGCGATCAGAAATGACTTCATCGAACTTGCCTCTGATTATGATAGCCACATCACCCGCATAGCCCTGGACGTCAAACCCGTAGCTACTCAAGACCAATGACCATAGTTTACCCAGCGTCCCGTTCCACCAAGGAACCATCTTTGTAAACTCTCTTCACTTAACCGGGCAGCTGTTCTCGTAAGCCAAGTATATAGAACTATGCAACTGGTTTGAACAGATCTCCAAACCCTCTGGAGACTCCTTGTTCCCCACAACCGAGGGCATTTCTGATTGAAGTGAGACTTTATTAGAGCCCCAGACGGTCAGTTTGGGAATTCTAAATTCCTGCCGCTGCATGGTCTCGGCCGCCAAATCGAATCTGATGAGCAAGTGATCCGATAATGAGACCTCTTCAGACACATGCCAGTTTTTGCCCAAGTCGCTGAAATGCGGACTAGCAAGTGTCAAATCTAGGACCTCTTGCCTAATCGCATTTATAAAAGTAGGTTTCCTTCCCCTATTGACAATGTCTACATTATTTTAGATCAGAAATTCAAAAAGGTACTCATCCCTTTTGTTGATGTCCGTGCTCCCCACACTGTGTGGTGCGCGTTTGTATTGCATCCTATCAGGTAGGCCAGCCCATTGCGTTTGCAATAAGCTATGAGCCGCCTAACTTCAAGTGGAGAGTCTAGAAAAGTAGGTGGAGGCCATAATAAATTCCTGTTTGTCTCTTTCACCCAGAACCTCTACCATTACTGCAACCAAGTCCCTATAGATAAACTCTGGAATGGAAATAATATTAATTTGCGAACTGGCCAAAATATCCGCTCTTGGACTCTCAGTTCCGTAATGATAAATTAACTTACACTGGATTAGAGCCATGCCAATGTTTTAGCAGATAAACCTACGACAAAGGACGTTCGAAGACGCCTTTGCTTGATGCAGGTTTATCTGAAGCAGGCGATGTATGCATTTTTCCGAAGGCCTTTTCAGGATGCCCTGCTCGGCCTCGTTTTCAGCACCGCCACCACCCGCATGCTTTTTTTGTATGGTCGATGGCTGACCAGTGCCCTCCATCGCAGTTCTGCTGGCCCCCGCTGCCTGAGAGCCTCCAGCCCTCACCAATGGCTTGCGCGGGGGGAGCCCTTCCGGGGCCTTCCCCCGTTGAACACCTGACGCCTTCCTCTCTCTTTCCCGCCTTCTCCTCACCTGTCTCCTGGAGAGGGCCGCCACCCCAGTGGCCTTGGCAACAGGTGCCGCCACCGTAGCCTCTACTGGCTTGACCACTTGGGTTTCGGCGATAGAAACTGGTTTGGTACCACCCTGACCACCCTTGGGATGCAGTTGGACAGTCCAAAAATTTCAGTTGACTTTAAAGCCAACCCGCTTGAGCTTCTCAACTGAAGAGTGGTCCGTAGGGAAGGTGCAAAAAGCCAAAGAGCCTTTCGCCTCTCTCCTGATCACTTTCCAGTTGATCGCCTGCATGCCCTCGTTTTGGCTTTTGATAAAACCAAAAAGCTTCTCCGTGGGCAATTCAGCACTATTTGGGAAGGTGCCGATAAGACAATCCTGGCTCGAGGCTGGTTTTTCACCTCGCCCACGATCAGCTGTGCACCTTCTATGGCTTATAGTTCCTATGCCCTCTCTGAGCCACTGGACAGTTGCCCGGTCAGCACAGGTTACTACTAGCCAACCAGGCCATAACTGACTGCCAAGGAACTTAGGTTTAAGCTCCTTGGCCTCTTGCTATAGCACCTTATCTAGAATGCCCTCCTGGGCAGCCTTAAGCTGGTCTCCACTGAGGACAACCTGTGGAAAACGAGAAAGATCCCAATGATCTTCGACTCCGCGGCCTGCTTGAAGGTGAGTCCAGACCGAACCGCAGAATCCGATACCGCCGGGACAGATTCTTCTCCCCTGGCCTTTTTGTGTGCCAACAACACAAGTGCAAAGTAAAAGGTAAATTAGCGCAGAATAAAAAGGAGTTGTCTCCAACGGGAGGGGGTAGCAATAAATTATATTCCTTTTCTACAATGAAGAAAAGGCATATAAAAGCGTCATTGACATTTCACTAGATTTAAATAATCTAAATAATCAGCCACTGGCCTCCTTGAGCACGAATCCAACAACCAGCTATGCAACACTGACATAAGAGGTGACGGAATAGCAAATCTATGAATTCGAATCGTTACTAGAGATTGAGAATGAATTGGATTTGAATACGCCACCTCATCAGAATACCCAACGGAAAAAAAATTAAAAATCGTTTGAAGATGAAAGAAAATGTTTCTTGGAACTTCAAACAAAATCCATTCAGGAGATTAAAAATTACTCAAAAGAAATATCTAGATACATGCGAAAATTGTATGAGTTAAAGTAAAAAAAAAATTGAAATTTACAAAGAAAATTTAAAAGGCAAAAAAAAATCTAGGAAAGAGTCGTTAGAGTTAAAACTCATAACAATTGAGAATAAAGAAAGGAAACTGCCTTTGCACGAGAACCACCTGTCACACTAGTGCAATAAGTGATAGATAAAATACAATTTTTTAATAAATATTTATTATTATTTTTTATTTAAAGACTGAATTATACTCATTTTACGTTATTTTTTATTATTTGAATATTTTTGCAATAAAATTGAATTTTTTTTTGGTATATTGAATTCATTATTTGCTCCCTTATTCTTTCCGCAGCGTTGTCTTATACATCGCCCACTAACGGTACTAACAGCTATTCCTGTATCAATTTTGTATTTACTGCACAGGTTGTGCAAAGCACAGCAAACATAAATTATTTGTCTTGCTTTATCTGGTGAATAATGCAACTGCCTTTCTCCAAGTATACATCGAAAGCAGTTTTTGAGAACCCCTATAGTTCTCTTGAATATATTGAAGTTGAATGGTTTCTCTTTTGGATTGCGCTCTCGTTGTGTAGTCCGGAACGGCACGATCAGGAACGACTTAAGTACATAACCAGAATCACCTATAAAAAATAATAATAGCGCAAAAAACTCAAATATTGTTTAACAATGTTACCTAAAAGCCAAATATTCGCTTCACCATTATCATATACGCGCTGTAGCTGAGTATTGAGGTCACTTGAATTAAAAATGTACGAGTCATGACATGATCCAGGATGATTTGCATCAACATAAGTCACATACATTAGGTCATCGCATACCTTAAAATTAAATTTAAAGGAAAACCGGCATTTTCAAAAAAAAGACAGCCTAATTCTTCTCCTCTCTTCGCTGGTTGGAAATTTAATTAATTCAGAGCACCATTCGCTTTCCATAATATTGATATTTTCTGATAAATTTTTGGAGAAAGTTGGTTGAGCTAGTGCAGCGAAATACTCGTTACCAGCACCCGTTTAATAACTGTCTTCCGCAAAGAAGCGCAGTGCGCGGCTGCAGGTTTGTGCGTAGGGACAAAAAGATGAAAATCGCACTGCTAGCTTCACATGAGCTTCAATACTCAATAATAAATATTTAAAAGCGTCCTTATTTGCTCTAAATAATTTTATAAACTTATGTAAAAGCAAAAGTTGATATAAGCAATCAAAATCATACTACAATTATGACGCTTAAACAAAATCCGGCATTTCTAAGGGATTATATTTGTCCCGTAGTATTCTACGTTGGGCTGTGGCCTGATTATTTTCCCCGTCTCTTTCACTGTCATATAAAAGGATCAACACAACTCATTTTTGTTATCAAATTAAAGAAATTAGAAATAAAGAAATTAATTAATTGACAACTAAACAAAAATTGTATTATAGTTTTTGACAGCTGTTGTCTTGTCAAATTTAAGAAAATTATTAGAGTTACCCGATATTTATTTGGTTGCTATCGTCTCACTTAGGTCGACTTCAAGAATACAAATTTGATTATCATCTGAACTGATGCGAGTATGAGAATTTGGGCAGTAATTAATTTTATTTTATTTTGTTTCGTGTTTCGTGGTATGTCTGCACCAGTGAATAGGTGTATAGATTTTGTGCGAAAAAATGTATTGTTTTGATCGGACGAATTAATTGAGGTGGCGAGTGAACAAATGTATGCGAGCCAAATGAGTGAGCCGCCACAGGACTCCCCCGCAGGTGAGTTCCCCCCTGCGAAACATGGTTGGTTTCGATCTGTCTGTGTGTTCGGAGACTGATATTTGATCAGCCGAATAGGAGTGGCGATCGCTCCGTTGAGAATGTGTTTGGTCGATGCTTGCATCAGCAGCTGTGAAGGAGGATGTTCGTCGAGGCCCGCACCTGGTAGGATGGGAGCAGGAGGCATCGACCAAATATCGATGGGCACCTCTTATCTTCCTTCACTGAAGTTACTGTGCCGCAGAGAGAACGAGAATGATAAGATGTCTGGTGACGCAAACGAGCGAGTATGACATCTGTGCCGTGTTAGGCAGGTGGGCAGCAGTGAAAGGAATCTACTAAAAAATATTTTTTAATCTACTATAATTTTCTAGTTAAGAAGTAAAATTTGCACTTGTTTGCGAGAGTACTATTTTTACGAAAAATTGTGTGGCATTTTTGTCAAATTGGCATAATTGTCAATCGACAGGGAGCAGGGGCTTCGTCCAATACCTGATGTGTACTCCTAATCTACCCTCACTGTCCAGCATACCAGTCCGACACAGGAATGGGGCAGTGACCGAGTTTCCTTGTCGGGTAGAAAAACTATCACATGCCAGACCAGAAAATGAATTCTGAAGTCTGGAGTCAGATTTGAGGCCTGCCAAGGGGTGTTAGTAGTAGCCGCTTTCAGGCCAGTCCCGCTTCTGCAACTAGCCAAATATAATTTTTCAACTCGTATATTTTAGTTTGGTGTATGATAGTTGCGTTCTGCTTAAAAAGGTTACTTTGCAAAGCAAAATCTCCGCCTTGGTTCTCTCAGGAAATTTCGAATGCTAAATTTTATTTATGGTGACATAGTTTTATTTGGTATGCTTCAGGAAAATAAGAATGTTCTCCAAAGATGTTTCAATGATTGTACCAGGTCTATTTTTGGTATTAGGAAGTTCGATCATATTTCTGCCTATTCTAGCCTTGTTATAGAATGTAGTTTATCTATTTTTTACGAATTTCGCATTTGTCTTTTTATTTTTAAACTTCTCAAAGCTGAAGAGTCTTGTTATCTATATAGGAAATTAATGTTTAGTAGGTTTCATTTCTCTAACTTCCGCCTAATTCCGGCTAAAAATTGTTGTAGGTCGTTAAACACGTCATTTTATGTTAGGGGAGTTTCCCTTTGGAATTCAATTCCATTGGAAATTAAGAGATTAGGATCGGCAAAATTATTTAGGTGAACATTTTTGGAGAGGCGTGATTGATGGGCAATACGTAGTTTTTTAATTTATTATTATTAGCTTTGTTATTATTGTTAATTTTTACTATTATTTCACCTCGTGCTGTACATTGTATTGTAAATGAGCTACTAGTCAAAATCGAGGTGGAAATTGTTTGAAAAAATTTAAGAGGTTTTTATGCTTAATGGAAGCAACTTCATAATTGTTTTTTTCGATTGCTTTGTTTCCATGTGTGCTTCTCTTTTTAAGACTAAATTATTTATAAAACACTATAAATAAATAAATAATATCGTGAAACTTTCGATGGGAATGGCAATATGCCAGTTCAAATTTCGACTGGCTGCATTACATTCCCTGTCGATTTTTTAAAGACCACCTAAACTCGTGCGAACTCATCCGAATAGTGTTCTCAAACATTGCTCAAAATTACAAAAATCATGTTTGAACAACATTGAAGTCGACGAATTGAATTTTAAGATTCAAAGTGAAATTGCTGGCGAGCTTCAAGATTCAAAGTGAAATTGCCGGAGAGTTGTGAGCTAACGAATGGGTTATACTCCCCAAGTAATTAACAACGTTCAATAGAAATAAATTACTAATAAACTACTAAAAAATAAAAATCTTAAAACTTTCTTAAAAGTCAAAGAAATGCTTAGTTACAATTTGGCCGGGTAATAGTCACGACATAAATGTGCAGGAACACATTTGAATAATTTTCGCTTCGACATTAATTTCAAAAGTCATTTAGCGCTGCTTCGACTTACAATAAGATAAGATTCTGATACTTTACGTCCAAGTATAAAATAGACTGGTTTTTATTAAGTTAACCTCCCAGAAAATGTTATAAGACTAATATAAGGACAAGACTATCTATCAAATAAAAACAAAATAAAATAAATTTAACAAGTGATCAAACAACGATTACAATAATTAAAATTTTTTATAAAAAATTTCGGATGAGTCATTTTTACAATTATTTTGTTTGTGTTTCCAAAATAATTGTAACACGGTATAATTAATTAAAATTAAAAGCTAAGCTAAAAATTCAATTTGAAATTTCCTACAATTTTCCGTTTTCTTCGTAAAAAAAGTTTATTGTTTTTCAGTTTACTATAAACCTCTCTGTACAAACAATTCTAACGGGGCAAAAAAACAAAAAAAAATGAAAAATCATTCTATTCGTGATGTGTGGTAAATTTTCGTAGTCACGTTCCGATTTTTTTCTCTCTAGAAAGAACTTTATTTTTCAATTTAATCATTGATTTTTGTTTTTTATAGTTTTTTACCCGAATGTTGTTTTTTGTTTTTTTTTTGTATCAACAGCTTTTAAGCTTTAACAAATTTAATGGTTTATTTTTCGTTGTTGTGTTTCATTCAGTGATGTTACTTATATTGTTACCAGATAGTTTGAAAAAGCTTTTAGGAAGTTATTCGATTTTTTTTTTTTTTTTTTTTTGATAAATTAATGAAATATATTTTGTTGGTGCTGAGTGGATTTTATATACGTAAATGTACTCTCACATTGATGTTCATTGTGATTATTTTAGGAGCTTTAAGCGATGGAGTGTATTAGTAACCATATGTTGTATTGGATATAATTACGAATATTCAAAACTTTAAAAATCCGATGCTCTTCTTGAAACTCTATCATTTTCATGTAATCTAATTCCTATCACCTTTTTTCTGTTGATGTTTATATTCTTTATAGTTTATCAATTTTTCCAAAAGTTAAACTACACAAAAACAGCATACATAATCTACAAAAAAAAAAAAAAAATTTAACTTTTTTACAACTTTGCGTGTGTGTCTTTTTATTGCTGTTGTTCTCGTTAAAAATTTCGATTTAAATCTGCAAAAAAAAAAACAACCTAGGTACTTTATGCACTTCATATAATTTCAAATACAAAAAAAGCTCAAAAAGTTGTTGGAAAAATTTATATAATGCAATAAACTTTTTTTTCTCGTGCTATAAAAAAGTCTAAAATTTGTTTAAATATATAAAAGTTTGGAAAAAAGTAAATAAATAGAATTGTAACACTTTTTTTATGGTTGATGTAATAATATTTCAAAATGTCAAAAGCTTTTATGCACAACAGCATATTATTGTTATGTACAAAAAAGTGTTTTTCATAGTTTAACGAGTGCACTTTTTTTGTTTGCCAGTATATTGTAATACCTATGTATGTACTCGGTTATCTGAAATGACTATTGACTTTACAGCGCGATTTATGTCATGTAGAATTAGTTTTTGGAGTTTTATTTGAATAAGGCTGCAATTTATAATCGTTTTGTTGTACAAACTCGTAAAAATATACAAGAGAGTGTTGATTTAAATTGCTGCTATATATAGGTAACAATTAAGAGGCATTTAACAACCGTATCGACAATCAATGCAACTAAACGGAAATTTTTTGAGAAAGGGATCAGAATTTACCTATATTAAATATAGACCTTTTCTTATCTCGCAATATTTATTTTGGAAGGTTTGGCTGGAAATTAATGCAATCGTTCACTTTATGGCCGAATAAAAAAAAACCCAAATTTAGTGCTGGTAATTTTCATTGTCCGAGTGCATTGTTTGTCTAAATATTCCTCATGTAGCGGGCCATCATATGTAAAATCCAGATTTTTTTCCTAGCTGCGGGTATGGTACGGTGTTGATCGTCGTGAAGAATTCTCTTTTGAGTGTGGTTATAGCGTGTCATCCGGTGTACACATTATGGCTGTACGTATTAAAGCCGATATTTCTTTTATCTTTTGATTGTATTCATTTTTTTAAAAATGTAATTTCTTCAGTACATGATGATAAACAACTCATGATCATTGGTGATTTCAATCTTCCAGAGATTGGTTGGTTTGACGTGCATGGGATTCTCACGCCCTCTTATAGCGATCAAAAAGCATTAGTCCTGACTACATTCCTTTAAATGAATCTCTTGTCAACTCTGATTGTAAAAAATGAACCTTGTTTTCGTGAACCATGGTACAATATGAAACTATTGCGCCTGGAAAAATGGCGAAACAGATTTCATTCATTACATATGTTACATGGTGCTGAGTTGTATTCTAGATTCGATGCAGCTCGAAAAGAATTTAGAATTTTAAATTGGTTTCTATTGGTCCCTAGAATTCATTGGGGAGTCAGCCCTCTGTACGAACCAGTGTCTTTTCCATCAAATAACACTTCTCCACTTGCTTGAAATCGTACTGATTACAGTTTGTAATAATACACTGAAACGGAGGTTTAGTTCTGCTTGTCTCTTCTTGATGCAAATAAGGGGGCCAACCATACTCATTAAAAATTGTGCAGAAAGTTTAGCACTTCAGCTGATTCATATCTTTAATAAAAGCCTTCGGACTGGGATTTTCCCTGATCCCTGGAAAATCCTTCATTCGTCCGATTTTTAAATCTTGAAAAAGATGTAAAATTATCAATTATCGGGGGATTGCTATTCTTTCTGCCATTCCGAAACTTTTCAAAGCTACGGTTAAGAGATTTTTGTTTTTTCATGTGAAATCTTTTATTTTGCTCAGCAATTTGATCAATCGAATACCATGAATTCATAATAAAAAACGAAAATCTGCAATTGTGCTCCGATTTCGATGATTGATGCCTCTATCATTAGGTGTTGAGACTTGTAATTGTCATGCCAACAACGGGCATTTAGATCGCTCAATATTTCTACACATTTCGTAGAAAATTCAATTTTATGGAAAATCACCTGAACTATAAACCATGAATTCATAATAAAAAACGAAAATCTGCCTATTGATAGAGGCATCAATCATCGAAATCGAAGCACAATTGCAGATTTTCGTTTTTTTATTATGAATTTATGGCCTCTAGTTCAGGTGATTTTCCATAAAATTGAATTTTCTACGAAATGTGTAGAAATATTCGAGCGATCTATTGATAGAGGCATCAATCAACCAAATCTTACCACAATTGCAGATTTCCGTTTTTTATTATGGATTCATGGTCTATAGTTCAGATGATTTACCATAAAATTGAATTTTCTACGAAATGTGTAGAAATATTCGAGCGATCTAAATGCCCGTTAGCATGACAATTATAGGTCTCAACACCTATTGATAGAGGTATCAATCATCGAAATCGGAGCACAATTGCAGATTTTCGTTTTTTTATTATGAATTTATGGTCTATAGTTCAGATGATTTACCATAAAATTGAATTTTCTACGAAATGTGTAGAAATATTCGAGCGATCTAAATGTCCGTTGGCATGACAATTATAGGTCTCATCACCTATTGATAGAGGTATCAATCATCGAAATCGGAGCACAATTGCAGATTTTCGTTTTTTTATTATGAACTTATGATCTATAGTTCAGGTGATTTTCCATAAAATTGAATTTTATACGAAATGTGTAGAAATATAATATTCGAGCGATCTATTGATAGAGGCATCAATCAACCAAATCTTAACACAATTGCAGATTTTCGTTTTTTATTATGGATTCATGGTCTATTATAGTTCAGATGATTTTCCATAAAATTGAATTTTCTACGAAATGTGTAGAAATATTCGAGCGATCTAAATGCCCGTTGGCATGACAATTATAAGTCTCAACACCTATTGATAGAGGTATCAATCATCGAAATCGGAGCACAATTGCAGATTTTCGTTTTTTATTATGTATTCATAGTTCAGATGATTTTCCATAAAATTGAATTTTCTACGAAATGTGTAGAAATATTTAAGCGATCTAAATGCTCATTGGCATGACAATTACAGGTCTCAACACCTATTGATAGAGGTATCAATCATCGAAATCGGAGCACAATTGCAGATTTTCGTTTTTTTATTATGAATTTATGGTCTATAGTTCAGGTGATTTTCCATAAAATTGAATTTTTAACGAAATGTGTAGAAATATTTGAGCGATCTATTGATAGAGGCATCAATCAACCAAATCTTTACACAATTGCAGATTTTCGTTTCATATTATGGATTCATGGTCTAGTTCAGGTGATTTTCCATAAAATTGAATTTTCTACGAAATGTGTAGAAATTTTCGAGCCACTGACCTTTACCTTTACCTTTACCTTTACCTTTACCTTTACCTTTACCTTTACCTTTACCTTTACCTTTACCTTTACCTTTACCTTTACCTTTACCTTTACCTTTACCTTTACCTTTACCTTTACCTTTACCTTTACCTTTACCTTTACCTTTACCTTTACCTTTACCTTTACCTTTACCTTTACCTTTACCTTTACCTTTACCTTTACCTTTACCTTTACCTTTACCTTTACCTTTACCTTTACCTTTACCTTTACCTTTACCTTTACCTTTACCTTTACCTTTACCTTTACCTTTACCTTTACCTTTACCTTTACCTTTACCTTTACCTTTACCTTTACCTTTACCTTTACCTTTACCTTTACCTTTACCTTTACCTTTACCTTTACCTTTACCTTTACCTTTACCTTTACCTTTACCTTTACCTTTACCTTTACCTTTACCTTTACCTTTACCTTTACCTTTACCTTTACCTTTACCTTTACCTTTACCTTTACCTTTACCTTTACCTTTACCTTTACCTTTACCTTTACCTTTACCTTTACCTTTACCTTTACCTTTACCTTTACCTTTACCTTTACCTTTACCTTTACCTTTACCTTTACCTTTACCTTTACCTTTACCTTTACCTTTACCTTTACCTTTACCTTTACCTTTACCTTTACCTTTACCTTTACCTTTACCTTTACCTTTACCTTTACCTTTACCTTTACCTTTACCTTTACCTTTACCTTTACCTTTACCTTTACCTTTACCTTTACCTTTACCTTTACCTTTACCTTTACCTTTACCTTTACCTTTACCTTTACCTTTACCTTTACCTTTACCTTTACCTTTACCTTTACCTTTACCTTTACCTTTACCTTTACCTTTACCTTTACCTTTACCTTTACCTTTACCTTTACCTTTACCTTTACCTTTACCTTTACCTTTACCTTTACCTTTACCTTTACCTTTACCTTTACCTTTACCTTTACCTTTACCTTTACCTTTACCTTTACCTTTACCTTTACCTTTACCTTTACCTTTACCTTTACCTTTACCTTTACCTTTACCTTTACCTTTACCTTTATCTTTACCTTTACCTTTACCTATACCTTTTTTTAGGTAATTTTTGAAGTTCTCAATGTTCAAGGAACAAAATTTTTCTATTTCCCGGGCGGGTCATGGTGGCCAAACCTTACTGCCTTTCCAGACCACTCTGCCAATAAGAAAAATGCCGAAGTAAGCTAGAAGCTAATCTTTATTATCGTTTATTGCGATTTGGCTCGTTAAATTTGTATAATTCGTTTTGTTTAAAACACACGAAAATCACTGATAAACTGAGCCACAAAAACAATAACTTTTAGGAACCAATTTCTTCCCAAAATAAAAACAATCTTGCATGCCCACAAATATTCCATAAAAAACTAAACGATTTCATTCCCATTAAATATTATTATTACGCAATCAAAATGTACATGCATATAATAATACTAAATTCGATTAAAATATCTACTTAAATAACGGTTAAACTTACTGTCAACTTATTTAGGCATCCCTTCAACAACCAACAACTTTCTAGCTAATTTAAATGGTTCACCGTATACAACCAGTCATTATTTCCATAGACTAGAAAGATTTCTTTAAAATCAGTGCAGTAGTGTTCGCTTGAAAGCCGGACAATGTTTATGTGCAGAAAGAGGGTACCTGCCTGTCTACAGAGGAAAATTTTAAAAATGGTATTTTATTTTGGGCCATAAGATACACAGACCCTCCAATTTTATTTATATGATTGATTGTTATTTTTAATTACATTTTTATAATAGAAATTATTGAAATTTATGTTAATGATGCTAAACCTCTATTATTCATTTTAAAAAATATAACACTGTCAAAGAAGTATTCCATGTACCTACATTTCATTATTCTACACAATATTAAGTTACAACTTACAGATTATGTTGCAAATTCCAACTAATTAACTTGGAATGCAACAATTATGCTTCAAAATTGATGCAGACGTAATCATTCAGCAAATATAAAGGTAGTCAACTACAAATAGCCGTATCTATACTACAAAACCTTACATTTTTTGTTTAATTTACTAATCTATTTCATGTCAATTAATGGAATCCTTAATTTTTAATAAAATAAAAGTATTTCGTTCATGTTTCATTTTAATTCCAGCTTTTTTTTTTGCTTTTTTTTTCAATTTAACGATGTACAAAAACTAACAGGAAAGAATATACACAAATGAAAAAAAGCTCGTTTTATATAGTTTCGGCAATAGAAAAACTTAACTACAAAAACAAAAACAAAAAAGCTTAAAAAATAAATTGAATTGCATTTTACCAGAGCCTACTCTATAAATAAGAGCCTCCACATTGACTGTATTTTTTACTAAGCTTAAAATAAAGTACATACAATTTTTTCTTTACTATGAAACTATATGGGAAAACGATTGTTTTCATTTAGATTTTTAGTCTATAAGAATTAAGAGCTTTTACATTATTTTTATACGAAAATGTTCATAAAACATGTAATTTTATTTGATTGAAAAATCGAATCATGAAAATGTTTATTTCTTAGTGAAAATCCTCTTGGAATATAAACTATTGCTAAACTTTTATGGAATGTTGTTGTTGTAAAATACGTCATAACATAAAATTTATAAACAATTATAACCATCTCTTTTTAGTCTCCTTCTAAAAGCATTGCCACATGACAAAATTCTGTCCGAATACAGATTCATATCATGTGGCAATGCTTTATTAACGACATTTTGTTTAAACCATAGATGTCGCATACAATGAAAAACTTATAAAAAGAATCAAATAGGTGATCGAACCGGTCGGATTCTAAAATCGGTCTGATTTTTGATTTGGTTAAACATATTTTGGTGGCTTCCCTCTGTAGTAATAATTAAATTGTAATAATAATTAATTTAATATAATTTTTTAATAAATTTACTAAAATTAAACCATTGCTATGAAAGAAATTATGGTAATTTTACGTAAAAGTTTTCTTTCAAATCGTTTACTCAGCCCGAATCCCTGTTGTTTTTAATTGTGTGTTAAGTGACATCTAGGAATGGGAATAATAAGTAAGAGCTATTTTATTTTATACACCGCTCTCCAATGTTATGACAATTCAAATATTCTAAACAAAAACTTATTTTGAATGGGTCATTAATTTTTGGGAATAAAAATCGATGCCAAATATTAATCATGTTGTATTTATTTTCAGCTGTGACTTAATTTAAATAATATTTCTAATACTTGAGAAATAAATAAGGCATTTATATTACAATTAATGTTGGTTATGTCGTTTACTTGTGTTGCATAACAATCTGGTTTGATTTGATTTTTTTGATTTCTTCGCGCTCAATGCATATTATTATAATTTTTTCTCTTTGACTCTCTTTGATTTATTTTAATTTTGTTTTTTTTTTTACCATTGATTTTAGTTGTGAATAAGTGATGACGTCATTAAATAGGATATTCTCTTTTTAATACATATTGTTGTTGTTGTAGAACGTTTTTTAATTTAATTTCCTTATTTTCTTTTGATTATATCTGGAAAATGGGGAAGCTTGAGAATCTGTGCTTTAAATGAGTTAGTCATTGAGTTGTTTATTAGTGATTTCAGAAAAAATTATTTATCTAGGTTTAATTTTTAATTCATATTTTTTCGTCAATCGAAATCGCGTTTTTTCATACAAACTCTATGAAAATAAATTATTTTTTAGTGTTTCTATGTCCTTTATTTTAAGTTCATTTTTTACATGCCGGCTCTATTCATATCAAGATGGTTCTGATTTTACTATAGTAGTATGTAGTTGCTGTTATTGTTGTGTGCAAAAAATAATAATGATGCTATGTTGTTGCTATTTCCATTTTATTTACGTGTGAAACGAAACGAATACATAGCGGGCGTATTGAGCATAAGAAACAAAACAACATTACAAACATATACGACACAAAAGAAAATGAGAGCAAAAGAAATTAAATTCACGTCATGCAGAGTGCCTTTTCAGAAATTGGAAATTATTTGTTTTATAATAACATCAACAATAACAACAACCAATTCTGGAAAATTAAAAACAAAAAACTAAAACGAGCCAAACTGAAATTTTCATTAGTTGTTAAAAGCTCTTTGTTTACTGTAGTTTGATTTCGTAAACTTGCAAAAAACAAAAATAAACACTCACATGTAGATACTACATACAACAGACAATTAAAAACCACCAAAATAAACAAAAGTGAAAATGAATTTCCTGGTTATTTTCTTTATAAATTTCTTTTATTTAAACAAAATAATAGCGATGCAGCGTAATTTCATTGTGGTTCTACGCTTTTCTTTTATTTGGGTGTTCTAATGGCAAAATGACTTTTTTATTGGAAAATCATGTTTCCTCAGCAGAAATGGAACTTTGTTTTTAGTTGATTTTAAAACTAACAATTATTCTTTGATTATTTGAAATTATTTTAATTTGTTTTTTCACAATGAATACAGTTTACCACAAAAATCAGTTTTATGTCCAGGAATCTACCTAAATAATTCCGTTCCAACATAATGCCCAGGGTGAACACTTTTGAAAGACTTCAATTATCGCATGTCCTAAATTAAAGTGCTTGTGTTTACAGAACCAAACAATCTTATCAAATTATCATAAAGAGCTTATAGCAAAATATTTGGTACATGGTAAGTAAAGCATCCTTAGCCGCGCTACCTTGAAAGAGTTTGAGTACATCAGAATAACGGTGCAGTCGGTAGTTTGTCGTCTTTTTGGCAAGTTTAGAGTGGCATGCGGTGAACGCAGGGGACTTTCACGATATTTTTAATTTATTTATAAAAAGTTTTAACATTATTGTTGATTAGTGCGAGAATTTCACATTTTTTCGGTTCCCAGTGTAGTGATTTAGGTATCCATACTCCCAAGTCAGCGGATCATCGATGACATCGACAACATAGCAGCCGAAACAAACGCGGCCACATCAAGCGTCGAAGTTATGCAGAAACTAAATGATCTGCCACTTAATATGGAAGACGTAGTGCGAACAGCTGTGGCCAGAGCATTAGCAGAACAACAGCTAATCAATCATAAGTGGGCCACCAACCACCACTGGCGCAACGATAGGAGGAACGAGAATATCATCAACTGAAGCACTAGGAGCGATAGCAGCGATCTCGGTACGAATCGTACCACTAACAAAGCAAGATCCAAAATCCGAAAATACTAAATATCATCATTTATTATGTTAGTTAAATGAAAAAATTTTCAATGAAGTCAGTGATATCATAACTGGCCCCATCTCCACCACGCTATATTTAACGCTAAAAAACGCGATATTGAACAGCATCGGGGAATCCAGGCAGTCAAGAATCAATAGACTATTAGAAGGAATTGAACTTGGAGACATAAAACCCTCGAATTTACTTTGGCAACTTAAAGCCAGCGGAGAAGTAGCCGTAAATGATGAATGCATAACAACAATTTGGCTCAAGCGGTTACCCCATCGAGCCCAGGAAATTTTGTCACGATGCTGCATACCATGTCAGAAGGCGAAAGTGATACGACGCACAAGTTGTGCACTAGGGGAATATCCGCAAACAAGCAATAGATTTAACGAAATTTATATGGACATAATTGGCCCACTACCACCATCGGAAGGGCAAAAATATTGTGTCACAATAATAGACAGATACACACGATGGACGAGCGGAAACTGTCGCAAGGGCGATATATAACAACTGGATCGCACGCTTCGGAGTCCTAACATCAATCGTAAGCGACCAAGGAGCGCAATTCGAATCCGAACTATTCGCGGATTACGCGAAGATACAATCCGAAAGCCAACGTGATGATAGAGAGATTGCACAGGACGCTTAAAGTGGCCATCATGTGCCACGGGAAAGACGAATGGACGTATATACTGCCAACAGTATTGTTGGGCTTAAGATCGGCGTACCGGGAAGAGATGGCAGCATTCTCAGCAGAGCTGGTTTACGGGAAAAACCTAGACATACCCAGCGAGTTAATAAAAGAAAAGCGAGAGGATACACAACGAGCGGAATTTTTAAAAGAACTAAGAAACCATTTTAATAAAATTCGGCCAACACCGGCATCCAAACATATTCGATCATTACGACCACCACATGAAGGGCCGTTCTTAATAATCGATAGAAAACAGAAATATTTCCAGTTAGTGATAAAAGCAAAAAAGAATAACATATCGATTGAACGGATAATACCGTGGTTCACAGAAGATGAACAATCACAAGGACATAGAGAAACAGCAACTCCTCCAAATAGAGAACCGGAAGTAGCGCACCAAGGTCACAAAGAAAAAGTTCGGCTCACCATAGAAAAACAAACACTATCATACAGTATACCAACTAAAACAAACAGCACCAGAAAATAACTCATTGGTAAAGATGAACATACCAACAGCGGCAGCAACATCAGGCATCAAGCAAACAACCACCAGAGTGGGAAGATGTACAAAAGCACCTATCCTCTTCGCAGAGATTTTGTTCATCGGTGATTCACTGGCAAGGAAGTACTGTGGCGGCGACCAAGTCGACGCAACACAAATCACTTAGTTGATAAAATTGTTAACCAACGGTACAATAAAAATAACTACAAAATTACTCTTATCGTTTTAATTATAAATCCTAAATTCCCCATCTAGCAGCTCGGTCCAGCAAATGTATGCGCGCAATTACAATTGTCAAAATTAAATCACGTTTTGTCGCCTGTCAAAACGTATTCGAAATTTTTCTCACGTAAATTTTGAATGACATCCTTTGCATGATATCGAAACTGCGTAGTGTGGTGAATTTATAGGTTAGGTTAGGTTAGGTTGGAGTGGCTGCTTATGCACACTTAGACCGGTGACGGTCCATTGTAATACCACAGAATATATCGCCTTTTACCCCTATTGGAACCATTTCGAGCTACTTATGTAGTGTAAGACGTCCCGCACTTTAATGTTTTCGAGATCCGAGATTCAGTCCATCCTGAACTAATACAAGAGTTTGTACCATCTGAGAGCCAATGCTGGACACGAGCAAAGGAAGTGGACCAACGTCTCTTCCGACTCTTCGTCCAAGCAGCTTCTGCAGAAGTCATTTGCCTCCAGACCCAGCCTTCTTGCATGTTCTCCAAAAAGGCAATGCCCCGTTAGAGTTCCTACGACCGTTCTTAATTCACGTCTGCGTAGGGATAATAATGCCCTAGTGCGCTCCAATTCCAGCTTTGGCCAAACTTGTCTTGCAACTCTACAGGTGAGCGCGTTAGACCACCTTTTCCCCGCTAAGGATAGCGCCTGATTCCCAAGTGCTTGTCTCAGCGTTGTGTTAGGCCTCCCCAGACTTGCCCTTTCCGCGTGCAGCTGGAGAGTCGTACCATGCCTAGCAAGTTCATCCGCCCTGCAGTTCCCCATCACGCCCGAGTGACCTGGGACCCAGATTACCTGGATATTGAAATGCTCACCCATCTCATATAGAGATGAGTGACAACTCAACGCGCACCTCAACGATTCTAACGACCGGATCGCCGCTTGACCGTCCACATAGATTGTGATATCGTCTGAGGATAACACATTATGCTTCAACCACGTCATGACCTCCTCAATCGCTACGACTTCAGCTTGGTACACACTGCAGTAATCAGGGAGACGAAAAGAAATATTTACATTTAATTTGTCACAGAATACTCCAGCTCCCACTTTGCGGTCTAGCTTGGAACTATCTGTGAAAAATTCTAACGCTTCGGTTTACAATAACGGTTTATCCCTCCAGGATTCCCTTGAAGGCAGGAGGTCCGAAATCGCTTCTCGAAGCGTAGAGTAGGTTTAATGTAGTCAAGATTCACCAGCTCATCCTTCAACGATCTAACAATAGTAGAGTGTCTTATACTAAGACACCTCCACTGAGAGACGGCTGCAAGTCGTACAGAAGTATTTGCCGCCATCTGTTTGCCAAAAATGTCGACCGGAGAAAGAAGGTGCAACATAACATCTAAGGCACTTGTCGGTGTCGACCTCAATGCCCCGCTAACAAGCATACAGGCCGTTTTTTGAACCCTCTCAATCCTACTTTTATAAGTTACCTTGTCCAGAGCTGACCACCAAACACCCACCCCGTACATGAGTACAGGTCTCACTACGGCGGTGTAGAGCCAGTGTACCAGCTCCGGCTTCAGACCCCATCTATGACCAATGGCGTTCCTACAGGAGTACAAAGCAATATTTGCTTTGTTTATTCTCTCCAATATATTGGGCCTCCAACTAAGCTTATACTCTAAGATAATGCCAAGATATCTAGCTCTATCAGTAAAAGCAAGTCTCGTGCCATTTAATGTAGGAGGGACAACTACCGGGATTTTGTATTTCTTAGTGAGGAGTACCAGCTCTGTCTTGAACGAGTTAATACCAAGTTCACATTTACCAACCCATTTCGTAACGATGGTAAGCGCATTCTGCATTACGCCTACAATCGTGCCCAGGAATTTCCATGTAACAGCTAAAGCTACGTCGTCTGCGTAAGCGATAACTTCAATACCCTTTCTCTCCAATTCTAGTAGTAACCAGTTTACCACTATGTTCCAGAGACGAGGGGACAGAACCCCTCCCTGCGCGATTCCCCTAGATACTCGCCTCTTGATGGTGGAGTCCTCGTCCTTCGAGCTAACAATCCTGCTTCCAAGCATATAATTGATTAACCTTCTCAGAGGAACGTCCACCTTCAAAAATGACAATCCCTCCTTGATTGCTTCCGCTTTTACATTATTAAAGGCGCCTTCTATATCCAGGAGGGCCCCCAAACAGAATTCCTTCGAATTAATTGATTTCTCAATCGTACACACCAAGGCGTGCAGAGCATTGTCCACAGATCTACCCTTTGGGTACGCATGCTGAGACGATGCCCACTTCCTGGCACCTATTTTATCTCTGACGTATTCATCCAGCAGCCTTTCCAAGGTTTTCAAAAGAAAGGATCATGGAGTTATGGGCCTTAGGTCCTTAGGATAGAGACGTGAGCTTTTCCCCGCTTTCGGTATGAACACCACATTGACCTCCGTTCAGTACCTAGGAATATATCCCAGCTTCAAACACCCTTTGAATATAGCTTACAGGTAGGGAAGAATAATTACTGAGTTGTTTTGAAGTTCCGCTGGTATAATTTGATCCGGACCAGCCGATTTAAATGGTTTAAAACCCCTCAGTGCCCATAGGATCCGTTTCCTGGTTACGATATCCTCTGTGAACACTGACAGTGATTCCTGATGATTGCTACGCACCAACAGGTCTTCAAAGCTCCCTGTGGGAAGTGTGTCTCGAAGAGAAGTTTCAGAGATTCTCCACTAGAAGCTGTCCAAGATCCATCCGGTTTTTTCAAAAAACTGGGACTAGCTGTACTTTTGGAAAGAATCTTCCTAATGCGGGAGGTTTCGGATACTTCTTCCATTTTATCACAGAAGATTCTCCAAGACCTCTTTGTGCCTTTCTTAATTCTTTCTTATAAATTCCGAGTTTCTCCTTATATGAGTCCCAATCCTAAGCCTCCCTTGTATTTTTGGTTCTATTAAAAGCTGTCCTTCAAGCCTTACGATAGGTTCCCTGTTCCCTGGACCACCATACTGGTTTTTGCCTACCCCTAGGCTTAGTTGGGCAGGCAGCGTGAAAGGATCGGTTTCATGCGCTAGTAACGCTAGCCACCATGTCCTCCAGCTCTCCAATGGTGGTCGGGGGCTCCATAGCCCTCGACGGTAACATCTCCTGGAATAATTCCCCATATTTGCTTCAGCACCCTGATTCTCTAAAAAATAATATAATGTGTAAATGTGTAAACTTGTGAAAAGCAAAAGTTACTTTTATGAGTTTGCATTCTTTCGATTTGACTTAATACCAAAATAATATCAAAACATTCGAAACTCATAAAAGTAAGCTTTGGTTTTTAAAAGTTTACACATTATCTTATTTTTTAGAAAATCAGCACCCACCCAGTTGGTCCTTCTAGGGTTCCTGAAGGCTTCCCGGGTAGCATGGTGAATATCGAGGCTATAGCGAGGCACCCTCCAATTTTTAATCATATGAAGAATATTATTTGAGGCAAGGGTCCCGTCTAGAATCTCCTGCCTGTTACTAGTAATAAATGGGGGTTCCCGCCCAATATTACACACTGAAAGGTTAGTACTCATCAAATAATCAAAAAGCGACTCACCTCTTTCATTAATGTCCGTGCTTCCCCAGATGAATTTATAAGTTTGGACGAAAGAGAAATCGTAGTGTCCAGGGGAAACAATTACCTCTATATAAAGAAAAATATTTGAAGAATAAAAAAGTGGTTAAGGAAATTCCAGTGATGCTAGTCATCAACGTAAGATTATTACCTTACAATTAGATTAAAACTAAAAAATAATAATTCGACATTTTTAACGTGAATAATGTATTAAATAAAAATATAAATAATATATAAAATATCAAAATGTCTGGGTTGTTAATCAGTCAACACTGAAGAGACGGAACGGATGCATTGTAACTGGGCCTTAAGTCAGGGTGCCGAAGCTGATGACCGGATTGCCGAAGCAATAAATTATTTATTCACAAAGTTCTTCTATATTCGGACGATACTATATTCCAAAAATTTGTGACACCTATTTTTAAAATCTTTAAGTATCCTGGACGGAATCAAGACAGTTGCTTCTTGGCTGCAGTTACTGTAATTCTTCGTTTTATGTTCGTGTCAACATTATTAAATTATTTAATAAATATATATTATTTAATTATTATATTTAAATTTGAGCTAGAGTAAAAGAAATGCGACTAACGAGATTAATAAATTCATTATATCACTACAATTGCTTAATTGCGTCTTTTTTCTTTTGTTTGTTGTACCAAAGCCATACATAATAGATAATTTCTTTATAATGTAAGTAAGGGGATTATTTGTGATTATGTGGGACACTATTAAATAAGTTCGGGAATGCCACAAAAATATCCGGGTATAATTCCATAAATTACATGATGACCAAAGGGGAAATTCAAGAGCTCGCGCTTTATATGAGACTCAACTACCGGACGAATTTTGTCGAACACGAAATGGATTCAGCGCTAGAATGCTTGATTTGAGCAAAATATGAACATTAAAATAAATGTAAAAAGTTTTAGTAATGAATTTATTTTTTCCGCGTCCACTATAATCGACCTGTATATTTGAAAAGCATAAAATACTTTACCAATTAAAATAAAATATTAAATAAATTAACTACATACGTTAGTTTAAATTACTTGTAAATACTTAGTTTCCCATTTAACAGAATTATTGCACTGTTAAAAATATTTAATTTAAAAAAACGTTGTGTAGGCAACTTCATAACATCAAAAAAAAAAATTTTGTTTTTACAAAACAAGATCTTACGTCATTGATTTCGTTTTTATAAGTTTATACTGAATTTTGCAATTTTTTTACATATACATACAAAGAAAAAATAAATTTGTACAATTTTATTTTAATTATATTAATCAAATTACTAAATTTAAGTTATTGGTTCTAAAATATGTTATACTCAAAGGTTTGATTTAAATATAAACCTAAAAATATTTTCTATTACGAGTATTTTTCATTCATAAAATTTGAATCAAAAATGTTCAATTTTACAAGGGCTCTTATGGGAAATCGTAAAATGTATCCCCCTTAAATTAAGCTTCTTTTAAAATTGGTCTGAACCTGACGGCTTGTATATTTAGGTAAGCTTTGATTTACTCTACGAATTATCAAAAGCAATTATTTTAATTCAAAATAAATCGCTATAATGATTAAATTACAATAACGAAAGTATTGATGACGTCACTAGTAATGCATTTTATTTTGTGAAACAATACCACCCCCAGTAACAATTTCATGTATAATTGTTACAAATGGAAATAGTACAGAATGCTGGAAATTAGTGGGCGAGGTGCTTAACAAAGTTTGGGGAGCGCCCAAATTGAGAAAATAGACATTGATGAAAATTTATAAAATAATAATTGTTTTATTGCAGTTTTGTGTTTTCTTTGAAACTTGTCCAGAGGAATTGCTTAAAGTCATAAGAACTCTGAAATCTTCTTATTCTGCTGGCATTCATAATTGTAGCAACATCCTTGTTAAAAATACCCTAATAATATTGTGAATGTGTTTCATACATTATAAATATTAGTTTTGCTTCTGGCATTTTCCCAGTTGACAAACAAGACAAAGCTAACGTTGCTAGTTAAAGACCAATTGCTTTACTATATCTGTGTTTTCTAAACTTAATAAAAAGGTAGTTCAACATGGAGTAACTAATGTTTAAATTAAACAATTTGTTTGCATAATATGCAGTTCGGGTTTGGGAAAGCTAAAAGAACTAATAGGAGTAATCTGCTTCGTGGTGTAAGTTGTCGGAGATTTTTTCTATTAGACATCTGTCAGCCTAACATATTTCCAAAAATCCTCTATAATATTGGCTCCTAATGACCAGGGTGACTGAAAAAACTCACTTAAATTGAATACATTTAACGTAGGTTTAAAATCATTTTTATTTGAAGCCTCAACTGTGGCTCATTTGTTGCATTTCCATATGTAATAAGTAACTAGTAAAACATTTTTATTAGTATTGATGTAAATATGGTAAGGAGGTATATACAACAATTTTTTCAATCGCCATTAGATCATTGGATTCACAGATTTCTTCTTCTATCGGATGTAAGCTTCTATTTTTATTAAAAATCTAGAAAAATTTCTTCATTTTTCGTTATTTCGATAAATTGTGAATTTATTTTGCTTTCACTGATTTTTTATGAAAAAAATATTTTTTATCTTTTCGGGTTCAGCAATTTCTTTAAAACTTGTTTGCCTATTTTATAGTACCTATCTTGTAGAGTAAGATAAGGAAGATAATAGAAGGTTTTTAAGCTGATTTCGGAAACCTTAATCCTCGTAAGAGTTGGTACCCAACTTTTAGTTTGAAACGTTGAAATAAAAATTCGAGGTTCACGTGTATCACTTTGTGAATGTTGACAAAACCCGTAAAAGTTCTTCTTCTTTTTTTTCAGACCGATCCACTTTGAAATGTTTTTCTTTGCTCAGTTTTGCTCAAAAGATTTAGTTTACAATTTTCATTATTTTCCACTTTTACATTTTTACATTCTTGAAATAAAATCTCAACTGATGCCGGAAATAATTTTGATTTATAATTTATAATCTAAAAAATGCTTCGCTAAGCTTAATAATTATTTTTCCAAACTAGAACTAAAAATGGCTTAAAGAATTTTCAATTATTGAGTTTGAATTATTTAACTAATTCCTGTAATTTCTAATAAGCAACCGATCCCAAGATCATTTTAATGTGTTTACAGGCAACACGTTGAATTATATTAGTGTTTACGAACAATTATTCATCACCCCATAATAGATAGACAGGTTCGGGTAGTCAATATTTTTTTTTTAAGTTTATTTGAAGTTAATTTTTCCGCATCGTACGACTCTCCAGCTGCAACCGGAAAGGGCAAGTCTGGATAGGCCTTTCACAGCGCTGAGACAAGCACTTGGGAAGCAGGCGCTATCCTCAGCGGGGGAAAGGTGGTCTAACACCCTCACCTGTAGAGTTGCAAGACAAGTTTGGCCAAAGCTGGACTTGGAGCGCACTAGGGCATTAATATCCTTACGCAGACGTGAATTAAGAACGGTCGTAGGAATTCTCACGGGACACTGCCTTTTTGGAGAACATGCAAGAAGGCTGGGTCTGGAGGCTAATGACTTCTGCAGAAGCTGCTTGGACGAAGAGGAGGAAGGGACGTTGGTCCACTTCCTTTGCTCGTGTCCAGCATTGGCTCTCAGAAGGTACAAACACTTAGGTAAGTTCAGGATGGACTGCCTCTCGGATCTCGAAAACATTAAAGTGCGGGACGTCTTACGCTACATAAGTAGCTGGAAATGGTTCCAATAGGGGTAAAAGGGGATACATCCTGTGGTATCATAATGGACCGTCACCGGTCTAAGTGTGCGTAAGCAGCCACTCCAACCTAACCTAACCTAACCTAATTTTTCCGAAAAATGTAAGAGAATTTAATCCAGTTACGAAAATTAATCCTCTCATCAAACTATGGCGACTTGACCGATTGCAGCACAATTTACATTCTATATTTACAGAATGTTCTGTGCACACATTATATTAGCGAATTATACTTATACAGCCAAATTCATAGAGCTCAATTTCTATGTAACCAAATGTTATCAATTAGCAATTTTTTATTTTAATTTGAATGGATTAAATATTTTTAAGCAACCGATCCTAAGATCTTAAGATAGAGTTGTAGCAACATTTGATCCTTTGAACCGGATGAATTCGAGTTTGGTTGTGGAAATAAGAAGGAAAAAATACAGAATAAAATCAACTGGATATCAACGAAGGAGAAATACAATCACAGTCGCAGGTCGCAGATAAATATTGTAAGGTTAGTGGTTACTCAACACGTGTTTCATCAAAAATGTTGCTTCAAACTAACAGGCTACTGAAAACGTAACAAATCTGCAGAATAATACTTCGACGAATATTCAGAATGAAAGGACTCAGATAAGCAACCATGTAAGTGTTGATTCACAAGTATTGTTACCAACTGCAATTGTTTGGGTGGAATCGGAGAATGGTTTCGAAATGTCGTATCGAGCATTACTTGATACGGATTCGCAATCTCATTTCGTGCCAGAAAATGTTTGTCAATTGTTGCAAATCAATAAAAAACCTACATCGATATCGATTTCAGGTATTAATCAAAAAACCAGTCAAGTAAAATATGAAACTAGACTGACAGTTAAATCAAGATTAACTGATTTTTGTGCTACTTTAACATTTTTGGTACTGCATGGTATCACAAGTGAAATCCCATCGTATGTCGTAAAATTTGATCAATCGAAAATTGATGATAATATTAATTTGGCTGATCCTTTGTTTTTCCAACCGAATGTAGTTGATATGATCATTGAAGCGGAAATTTATCATCGTTTATTAATAGGAGATAAGGTCACTATTTTTAAAGAATTACCGCCGTTAGTTAATACGGAATTTGGATATGTGGTAGCGGGAAAATACTCATATAATTTAAAGTCATTGAATAAATACAGTCCACAGTCGAATAGTCATGTTTTGACGTTATTAAAATCAGGTTTTGTTGGTCCAGACTTCCACTCATTGGTAGTATGTGAAAGTAGTGATTTGGGTAACAATAATTCACAAGAAGCTGCAAAGGTTCATATTTAAATGCCATTTCAAGGTTGAGTCAGCAGGTTGAGCTCTTTATTGGGAATTGGAGAATGTTGGGTTACGGAAGTTGTATTCAATCGAAGAAAAAGCCTGCGAACAACATTTTATCAATCACATAAGACGAGATATATCAGGTCATTATACGGTATCGTTACCGTTTAACAAAAATAATAATTATTTAGGAATGTCAGAAAGAAACGCTTTAAAGCAATTTAAGGTTTTAGAGGATCGATTGGCAGAAAATCCTGACATTAGAAAAGAATATGTACAATTTATGACTGAATATATTAGGCTTGGTCACATGGAAGAAGTGGAAAATCCCGATATTTCGAATGGTGTATTGAATAAAAATTTTTATTTGCCACACCATTGTGTGGTAAAAGAAAATAGTTCAACAACTAGGCTTCGGGTGGTTTTCAATGCATCTAATCGGTCATCATCAAGTATTTCGTTAAATGATTGTCTAATGACAGGACCTACCGTCCAACAAGATTTATTCTCAATTGTAATTCGGTTTCGTATATATCCCATTGTATTTGTAGGTGGCATAGCAAAAATGTATCGGCAGATCTTTGTGTATGAATCAGATCGTGAATTTCAACGCATTTGGTGGCGAGAAAATACAGAGTCTAAGATAAAATGTTATCGATTGAAAACCGTCACATATGGAACTAGAAGAGCTCCATTTTTGGCAACTCGGTGTTTGATTAAGCTTGCGGAAGATGATGGTCAACTGTATCCAGAAGCTGCCTTAGTCTTGAAACGAGTTTTTGACGTTGATGACGTACTCACAGGCGCTAATTCATTGGATGATGCACGTAAATTGAAAAATGATTTAGTTGAATTGATAAAAAAAGGGGGTTTTGAGTTGCGAAAATTTGAGTCGAATGTAGAATGTTTAGGTTCAGTGCGAACAAATGATAATGACATTGGCAATGAAACTTTAAAATCCGTGTTGGGAATTTACTGGGACAACATTCAAGATAATTATGTTGATCAATTTGAGTGTAGTATAAAAAAACCGTGCACAAAACGAGTGGTACTTTCAGAAATTGCAAAACTGTTCGATCCGTTGGGGCTGTGTTCGCCAGTAATATTTCGTGCAAAGTTATATGCAAGTGGCTTGGTCCGAATTTAAAAAAAAATTGATCCATTTGAAGCATGTATCTATTACGCGGTGTGTGGCACCTCGTGATTATAGTGAAATTGAATTGCACGCATTTGGGGATGCATCTGAAAGCGGCTGTGGCTGTGCAATTTATATTCGGGTTGTGAATTTAAGTCAAGAGGTAAATGTAAGACTGCTTTGTTCCAAATCTAGAGTGGCCTCCCTAAAAGAACATACAATTCCACGTTTGGAACTGTGCGCTGCAGTGCTTGTTGATCAGATTGTGGAACGTGTAAAATCCATTATGGACATAAAATGTACATCTCTTTATATATGGTCAGATTCCCAAATTACGCTGATGCGCATAAAACATTCTCCATCAAAGTTCGTAACATTTGTCGAGAATCGTATAGCATTGATCCAAGTAAGAGCAACCCTGCTGACATAGTGTCAAGAGGCCTCTTGCCATCTGAGCTTCCAAGATGCGATATTTGGTGGAACGGTCCACAGTTTTTATATTCAATTAATAAAGAATGTAGGCCTCAAACTTCAAATGAATCTATCGATATGAAACTACTTGAGTTGAAAAAGAACGAAGCGATGTTGGTTCGTGAAACATGTAACGATTGGAATGTCTTTGATCGGTATTCATCACTGAATTAATTAATTCATACTATAGCTTTATGTATTTGTTTTAGTCGTAATTGCAAAATTAAATCCAAAAACTTACGGAATTATTCAAGACTAAGTGTTTCGGAAATTGATTATGCAACTGAATATTTAATCAAACATATTCAAAATCGAGAATTTTCTGATGATATTAAAACCTTAAAAAGGGATCAGACAGTTCCATCAAAAAGTAAGTTAAAACATTTGAGTCCATTCTTGGATGAAAAGGAATACCTAAGAGTTGGCGGTAGGTTGCATTATGCAAATATTCCTTATGATGCTCGACATCAGTTGCTAATTCCGGGAACTCACCAATTTGCACGAGTATTAGTTGAAAGGAAGCATATTCGTTTGTTGCATGCTGGTCCACAAGCACTAATATATAGTATGAGACTTCGGTATTGGATAGTGAATGGCCGTAGTTTGTGTCGCTCTGTTGTAAATAACTGTATCGTAGTGTGATGGTAAATCAGATAATGGGTGACTTACCTAACCATCGTGTCAACCCTTGTAGACCTTTTGCAGTTGTTGGTGTCGATTTTGGCATTCCTTTCCAAATTATACATAAATACGTAGCAAGGGCGCAACAAAGGTTTATATGGCGATTTTCATCTGCTGTACAACCAAGGCAGTTCACATTGAGATAGTGAATGATCTCACAACTCAGGCATTCATTGCGACTCTTCGGAGATTCGTTGGGAGAAGAGGTTTATGTCAACACATATATTCGGACAATGCCACAAACTTTGTTGGCTCGCCTACTGAACTAGTTGAACTACAACGATTATATCATTCGGAGAACCATCAAATTGAGGTGAATAATTATTGTATTGCACAAGATATGGAATGGCATATGATACCGCCTCGATCACCACATTTTGGCGGATTATGGGAGGCCGCCGTGAAAAGTGTCATGTATCATATCATTCGTACAATTGGTACATTATCGTATACGTTCGAACAATTGCACACATTGGTTGTCCAAGTAGAATCTGGCCTTAATTCACGACCGTTATCACCGATGTCAGAAGACCCGAGTGATATGACTTGTCTGACTCCGGGGCATTTTTTGATCGGGCAACCGCTAACTGCTCTCCCTGATCCTACCTTACAGCATTTGATCTTTAACCGGTTGTCTTATTTTCAAAGAATTCAGTTTGTGTTTCAGCAATTCTGGAAACGGTGGTCTAAGGAGTAGCTCTCCGAATTACAGGGTCGAAAAAAATGGCAGAATAATGTTCATAATGTAAATGTCGGTTCTTTGGTTCTGCTTCATGAAGACAACTTACCTCCACTAAAATGGGTGTTAGGCAGAATTATACACGTGTGGCATGGACATGATCAAAAGGTTAGGGTGGTGTTGGTGAAAACTGCGCATGGTGAGTTTTAACGAGCTGTTCAGAAAATTAGTATTTTGCCAATATGCAATAAAGAATCAGAGAAAATTGATTTAAATGAAATATGTCAAAACAAATCGACAGAATCGAATCGACGGGAGTCATATTAATCACAGTAAAATTTACGTTGTATATGACTTATCTAAAATTAAATTAGCCATACGAGTATTATCACTCAAACATTGCAAACAAATATTATAATGAATTAAAATGTAAAAGTGTTTCCATATAAATCATTGTTCAATAATCACTTTCCATAGAAACCAAATTAAAATGTAAATTATTGTTTTAAAAAGTACACAATTGAATAGTGCACTCATAAATTTAATTATATAATGTTTTTAGTTTTTTGAAATAGTTATTTCAAGGGGTCCAGTATGTTGACGCTACAAGTCCTATAAGCCAATTGTCCGCAGTAAAAATTACGTATTCCAGATAATTGGTTTATATGGATTTCTGGCAAAGTGGGCAACCCTAATTATACAATAAAAAATAGTAGGTTTTATTTTTAGAAAAACAGAGTTTCATGTGTCAGTAAAGGCATCTCATTTTATTATTCGTTTTTTTGGTTTTTCGGCTTAAAAGGAAGCAAAAAGTTTGTTGTATTGTAACAAGTATTGTCGAAATAAATAAAATAAATACCCCAGTTGTGGTCTCGACTAAATTTATTAAAATTGATTATAAAACTTTACCGAGCATACGCAAGGATTTTCCACTGAAAATTATCCTACAAAATACAAAATCATATACGTCGCCGGAAAGCATTGTCTAGAAATTATTTACTATATATTAAGGAATTTTTTGTGTCGCCATTATCGCTTATTTTGTGGTCGAATAAATTTCGTCGTCGTCGAGAGTTGTAGAAACATTATTAATTGATAAAATTTACTTGGGCAGGAATAGACATGTGTGAATATGACGAAGAAAAATATGCATAAGTCTAAAACAAACAAAAATCTTGTAACAACTTAAAAGAAACTAGAAATTATTGAAACGCAGTAAGATTGATAATAATTTAATAAAGCAAATAAGGGCAATATAAATGTTTTTAATTTCTCTAAAAAGAAGCATCCTGTACATTTACGATTTACAAATTTTAAAAAGCTTAAATCCTATTAAACTTTAAACAATTTGACAAAATACTCCCTATGCATCAATAATCCACTTTAATTATTTTTCAAATTATTTAAACATAAAAAAATTACCACACAAACCAAAATCATTTTTTAAATCATTTTCCCATATTAATTTGTATTTTTAACCAAAAACATTTTATACACAATTCAAGCCGAAATATAACTGTTGCAACCTCATCAAAATGACACTACCTTTATTTTTGTAAAATCAATATTTCTTTTATGAATCCAAGTTTCAGTCTGTACGTGTGTTTGTAATAACTGCTAAACATTTTCCAGTTGCTTAATTCTCAATGAATCAATGTACATATATACATATCTCTTGCAATTGTGGCTTGGCAATTACGAACACACAAATACAACTAGTTTTGAAAAAATAAAATATGACCAGGAAGAAAATTTGAGTTAGTTGCGTTTTGGCTGTAGATCTTGTATTAATTAAAATTAAAATAAAAATATTGTTAAATTAAAGTGAATTTGAAGTTGTGCTTTCTTGTTTGCAAGGTTCGGATTGTGCGGATTGTAATTTGAATCCCAAATATTAGTTTCATTTCCAAAAAGGCTTGGAAATTATTCATGGTGTCAGAAGTGGGATATAGCAGTGAAGCTTCTTTGGATCGTCGTCAATTCATTCATCGATTTATTCATCAAAGCCGTTCTTCACTGGATTTCGTACTTGATCGCCGTGCTTAGCAACAATTATACATTCTTCAGGACACAATTGATTAAGTATCATTTGATTTAATATTATTTTTACTGGTTTGGTTTTTGTGCGAAAGTGTTATTTTTGTGGTGTGATATAGTGCAGTGACAACAAAAAAAAAAAATAAAAATTCGAAGGTCATATTCAGCGTGATCAAGCTTTTTATCGTACGAGAGATTACGGTAATACATAACGGTATAAAATGACGGATCTAAAAATCACAAAATTGAAGAAACAGCGAACGATTTCATTTGACCAGTTAACTCGAGCAAAGGAATTCCTTGAACAGAAAGCTAAAGACGGGACAAGCGCGGAATTGGAATTACGAATCAATTTTGTGGACAGAACATATGATTCGCTCTGTACAACACAAAGTCAACTTAAAATTTTAGACGATGATGAATGTACAACTAAAAATCGCGCTGAATTCGAAGAACTTTATTTTGTAATAAGGCCAGCGCTTGAAGTATTTCGCGACAAAGCTAAGGCAAAATTACAAATCGCTTCGACAAATGTACAACAAGTTGTTCAGAAACCACGTTATCCTGTAGAACTTCCAAAAATTTCAATAACGCCTTTTACGGGTGACTATACAAAATGGTTCGACTTTTCAAAAGCATTCGATAGTTTGATTCATAGAAACAACGCGTACGATGCCATTGCGAAATTTCAGTATCTCCGTAATTCTGTTGAAGGTACCGCTGCTAACACCATAGCTGCGCTTGAGTTAACGGAAGCTAATTATGATATAGCAAGAGATTTACTTAAAAACCGCTTCGAAAACCGAAAAATAATCTGCAGACATCATGTGCAACAATTGTTTTCAGCGAAAGCTGTTGATAAACCCAATAGTGCAAAGCTAAGGATGTTAATCGATATTTTTAATTCCAATTTAAGGTCACTCAATTCATTAGGCAGACCAACTAAACAGTGGGATGATCTTATAGTGGAGATAATAAAATCAAAACTAGATGTGGAGACTATACACAAATGGGACGACGAGGCTCCTTCTAATAGAATAGAGACACTAGACGAATTGATGGGTTTTTTAAACAAACGTTGTGAGACACTCGATTGCATAATTCAACCATTGAGGCCAGGTACTAGTGTTAAATCTTCTACTTCAGTTCATCGGCAAACCACGCATGCAGCATTCAGTTCCTCGAATACTAGACCACGATACCAGTGTGAGTTTTGTTCGAAGGCTGGTCATCGCATTTATCGGTGTAGAAAATTTCTGTCTATTAAAAGGCTAGAGCGTCTACTTGATGTTAAACGTTTAAATTTATGTATGAACTGCTTGTCATCTGCCCATCAAACTACTGCGTGCGAATCATCATATCACTGCAATGTACCCAACTGCAATGAAAGACATCATTCACTCTTACACCAGTTCGACGGGAATGCGAGAACAAGTGAAGTATCAAACAGTGCTCCAAACATTAATGCTCCATTTAAAAATCCTCAATCGCCAGCAGTAAACAATTCATTAATAGTATCGTGCTCCCAAGAAAACGTTAACTCCGATGTTTTTAGCACACTTTCTAATATTGACAATTCATATGTTTTTCTGGCTACAGCTATAATCACTGCAATCGATGTCAATGGCGCGGCAGTTTTATGTCGAGCTCTTCTGGATAGTGGCTCGCAAATCAATTTGATCACGGAAGCCTTGGCGTTACAACTCGGATTCCAGCGTTATCAATACCAAACTCAATTGGGAGGAATCGGAAATACAACACTGAATTCCAAATCCAAGATACAATTCAAGATCAAATCCAGAATAAATGACTTCTCAGCCCATATTGTTGCATGTGTGCTGCCGAAAATTACAAATGCTCAGCCGCATTCAGCAGTCAACATCAAACAATGGCCAATACCTAAAAACATAAAATTAGCTGATTCGCAATTTCATAAACCACAAAAAATTGACCTTCTTATTGGAGCTGGTTTATATTACAAATTGTTATCTGTGGGTCAAATTTCGTTAGCTGACAACAAACCATTGCTCCAAAACACACTACTCGGCTGGATTGTAGTTGGAAATTCCGTTTCAGATTCGGATGTCAATGCATTGCTGGTTCCAACTATCAATCAGGTTTATCATGTCTCTGATCGTGATGACCTCAATCTAGATCACCAGCTTGAGAAATTCTTTCAAATTGAAGATGTTAAAGAAGCAACGAGAAAACAGTCAGTCGAAGAAATTTTGGTCGAGGAACATTTCAAGAAACATGTTTTTCGAAATCAAAATGGTAAATTTGTAGTATCCCTACCTTTTTCGAAACATCCTTGTGTGTTAGGAGAGTCATTACAAATGGCAAAACATCGGTTTCATGGAACAGAAAGAAATTTAAATAAAAATCCACAACGGAAGCAGGAATATGCAATGTTCATGGAAGAATATCTCAAGTTGGGACATATGGAGCTAATTACATCTGATATGATCCCACAAACTCATTATTTTCTTCCACATCACTGTGTCATCAAAGAACACAGTTCATCAACCAAACTCCGCGTCGTCTTTGACGCTTCCGCGAAGACATCATCCGGAGTTTCACTGAATGACATCCTGATGGTAGGACCGGTTGTGCAACAGGACCTTTTTTCCATCTTGTTGCGATTTCGCACACACCAGTTTGTTTTGAGTGCCGATATTAAGGAAATGTACTGCCAAATCTTGGTACATTCTCCTGATACCAACTTGCAGTGTATTTTATGGCGAAACGATCCGGATACAGACATCAAACTATATCGGCTTCGTACTGTCACATATGGTACTGCCAGTGCTCCATATTTGGCAACCAAATGTCTTCAGAAGTTAGCGCAAGACGAAGAGATCAACAACAAGCGAGTGGCTCAGGTAATTAAGTACGATATGTATGTCGACGATCTTCTTACTGGTGCAAACTCTTTAGCCGACATTCAACAAATCAAATCAGAAGTCATCGAATTGCTAAGCACGGCTGGAATGGAACTTCGAAAATTCTGTTCTAACAGCGAAGAAGTTTTAACTGACATACCTCAGGAGCATCAAGAGAAATTTCTGCATATTAAGGACAGCGATTACATTAAGACGTTAGGCATGTTTTGGAATCCTGTTCAAGATGTCTTCAGCTTTAACGTACCTGAAACACCAAATCACCATCAGACAACGCGACGTAAAGTACTTTCAGAGATCTCGCGCATTTTTGATCCTCTGGGGTTGGCTGCCCCTGTTATCACCTTAGCAAAACTTTTCATGCAGGAGATATGGAGCTTGAAACAACACTGGGATGCATCATTGCCACAGGAGCTTTTTACACGATGGCAAAAATATCGAGGAGAATTACATTTGCTAAACACATTACAACTGAAACGTCATGTGATGCAGCCAAACACATCCATTGTTCAACTCCATTGCTTTGCAGATGCTAGCCAATCCGCCTATGGGGCCGCCATTTATGTAAGAAGTGTGGCATCGAATGGCTCCGTATTATCATCACTTCTTTGTTCTAAATCAAGAGTGGCGCCAAAATCCAGAACAAAATTAACAATTCCAAAGATGGAGCTATGTGCTGCTCTTTTGGTAGCACAATTAGCTGAACGAGTGATTCCAACTTTGAAGATCAACATTGACAAAACAGTTTATTGGAGTGACTCAACAATAGTCTTGGCTTGGTTAGGAATGCCTCCTAATAAACTTACCACATTCGTCTCAAACCGTGTTCTAAAGGTTCAACAACTCACAGACGTAGAAGATTGGCACCACATCGCATCATCAGAAAACGCAGCTGATATTGTTTCTAGAGGAGCTCTCCCTTCAGCTCTTGTTAAGTCGACATTATGGTTCTCCGGCCCATCGTTTCTTTCGCACGATGAGCATTCATAGACAAACATTACTCCACCAAAGCCAGCCGTCATTCCTGAATGCAGAATAGCTAAGGAGATCACACACGTAATAGTTAACGATCTAGACATCATAGAACGAATGAAGTACAGGAACAATTTCTCATCTGTACGAAATATCATGGCCTATGTGATGCGGTACATCCACAATCTTAAACCTGGAAGGGCAAAAAGGAATGGGGCGTTGACAACCAGTGAACAAGAGCTAGGGATGACAGCCATAATCACAGTTATGCAGGTTTCGAGATTTACTCAAGAAAGAATTTTATTACTACAAAAAAAACCTTTGATTCGAAATTGTCATCTAAACTCACTTTCCATCTTTCTAGATGACAATAACTTGATTCGAGTAGGAGGACGCCTTCATCACGCCTCCTTATCATATTCTTGCAAGCATCCTCTCCTTCTCCCTTCCACACATCCTTTTACCATCACAATCTTTAAACATTTCCATCTTTCTCATCTACACGCAGGTCCTCAAGCACTATTGGCAGCAGTACGGCAACAATTCTGGCCAATAAATGGGAAACGTCTAGCGCAAAGAGTGTATCAGAATTGCATAAGATGCTCAAGAATTCGTCCACGAGAATTCTCGCAAGTAATGGGTAACCTACCGTATGAGCGTATAACGGCTGCACCTCCATTTCATAATGCTGGACTGGACTACTGTGGACCAATATACGTGCATCACCGAATACGAGGAAAAGGACCAACAAAGACATATATCGCTGTATTTGTTTGTTTCGCAGTTAAGGCCGTTCACTTGGAGCTGGTCTCAGATCTCACGACGGCTTCTTTTATTGGTGCTTTAAAACGCTTTATTGCGACGCGAGGTATATGTAAGCATATTTTCTCCGATAATGGTACCAATTTTGTAGGGGCAAACTCTGAATTGCACCGTTTATATCAACTATTTCTATCGCAACAACACATCGATGAGATGAACAATTTCTGCTCTTCAAGTAAAATTGAATGGCATTTCGCACCACCTAGCGCACCTCACTTTGGTGGTATCTACGAGGCAGCCGTCAAATCAGCTAAAATTCATCTTCGAAAGGTAATGGCAAATGCAGCGCTAACATACGAAGAACTCAACACGCTCGTGAAACAGGTAGAGGCTGTTTTGAATTCCAGACCAATCACTCCACTCTCTTCGGACCCAGCAGACCTACAACCACTAACACCCGGACATTTTTTGATAAACAGACCGCTCACTGCTATTGTCGAGCCCAATATAGAAGATGAAAAGATTCCAATACTGAAGCGTTGGCGCATTCAACAACAATTGCATCAACATTTTTGGAGTCGTTGGTCCAAGGAGTATATCACTCAATTGCAACATCGCCGTAAATGGTCTAAGGCTTCCGATAACGTCGCAGTCAATGATTTGGTGGTTATCAAGGATGACAATTTACCACCTCTTAAATGGAAATTAGGCCGCATCATCGATATTCATCCGGGAGTTGATGGATACGTAAGGGTAGCCACTGTGAGGACCATGCAGGGCAAAATTAAACGTCCGATTGTCAAATTATGTCCTCTGCCTATGGATGACTTAGAACATCATTTGAAAGATAAATTCTTTCAACGGGGGGAGAATGTTGCAACCTCATCAAAATGACACTACCTTTATTTTTGTAAAATCAATATTTCTTTTATGAATCCAAGTTTCAGTCTGTACGTGTGTTTGTAATAACTGCTAAACATTTTCCAGTTGCTTAATTCTCAATGAATCAATGTACATATATACATATCTCTTGCAATTGTGGCTTGGCAATTACGAACAGACAAATACAACTGGTTTTGAAAAAATAAAATATGACCAGGAGGAAAATTTGAGTTAGTTGCGTTTTGGCTGTAGATCTTGTATTAATTAAAATTAAAATAAAAATATTGTTAAATTAAAGTGAATTTGAAGTTGTGCTTTCTTGTTTGCAAGGTTCGGATTGTGCGGATTGTAATTTGAATCCCAAATATTAGTTTCATTTCCAAAAAGGCTTGGAAATTATTCAATAACAAAGGGATATAACAGCAATTTTAATTAAAATTAATTAAATGGTTATATGGATTTATACTGTGAAAGTTCCAATGCATATGGTATTAGCAAATTGCGTTTCTGAAAGCTTATTTAAGTTTCCCTCCATGATGCATCAAAACCTGATGTAATAATTAAACCTTCAGAAGTGAACAAAAAAAAAATAAAAAATCTTAACTGTTTTTTACGCTTTTATATTAAAGTTTTATTAAGTTTGATGGAAATATATTGATTAACTAATAATAAAAAAAAAATTCAAAGTTTTTCGATTAAATTGTCTGTTTTTAAGTACATTTTTGTAGAGCATATCGATAAACTCCTACACACAGTGAAAAACATGAGGATTATGATCAGAAAGTTTGATTTTTTTTTTTTCAGCTACTCTCGTAACTTATGGATGAGTTATATTTTCTTATACATATTACACTAAAGTTTTGAAGAGATACTCTCTTTCGGTAAACATGTATGTAAGTATGTAGGTAAAAAATACTTACTCGTATATCTATCTACTAAAATTTTATGATTGATTATATATTAATTTACTTTTAGTTTTTCAATATTTTGTTTTTCCTCATATACTTCGTCTCGTCATATTCTCGTATGTGCTTCTTCAAATATTGAATTTCATCCTTACCTACCAAAATAAAGACTGTCATAGCTACGTACTAATAAAGAAAAAAAAAGTTTAATATATTAATACTATATGTACGTACATATAGTATATTCTAAAAAGTTTTGATTCATCATTAACCTTCATCGAAATATAGATCAAACGACAAACTTGTGTAATTTGATGTACGAGTATCGATGTAAGTACGATGTTATTAAAAATTAATTTGAGTTAGACTTCTTCTAAGTTTTATTCCTTTAAAACAAGTTGGTATGACAAATATTACCTGTCAGTATATCAATTCAATCTTTTCGGTCTTCCGTTAGTAGTTCATACACTAATATTTTCAATTTAATTTGGGATAGTAATAACTAAAAGGTAAATTGATCCTCTAACTTTTCAGTTTGTCCCAATTTAACTAATTCTAAGAATCCTCAGATTATTTTAGTTATCGAAAGTTAAATCAAATTATTAGTTTTAGAAAGTCCAATTAGAATTATTTGTTATTAGGTAAGTTAGGTAAGTTTAATTCAAATTAAATTCAAAGAATTTAGACAAACAAAAAATGTTTTGTTTAACAAAATTAAAAGCTCTACTACAAATTTTCAACCATCCGGTTGCGAAACATTTATTTTTATTTTTTATTTTTATTTATTTTGTTATACCTATATAAGTTAATTTTGGCACACTGTATTTGAGCATGGGCTCATTCATAATACAGTGTCCCTGATGAGGTCAAATATATAAATAAAAATTAAAAAACTAACGCCAAAATTACATCGAGGCCGCAAAACTCCTCCTCTTCGCCTCTTGCATGAAAGATTTCACTTTCCACTTGCTTTATTTCGATCCAATCTTCTTGTGTTGGACTCGCTGTTTTTGAGCATTATCTTGAAGCATCACTTCAGCAAATCTTGAAGCAGCACTTATCATTATACCTCAAATGAGTATTTTTTTAATAGATCTATATGGCTTTAAAGTGCCACAAGAGTCCATACCATCGCCACTGTCCAATTTTTCCTGCAATATTGCAGTTTCGATTAGAGACAGTACACTAGACAGTACATTAGACAATACAAACATGTTTTCTCTAGAGGTTACTCTTGAAAGAGCGACATACAGTTGGCCATGTGAAAAACAGTCAACGCTCAAATCTAAGCCTGCAACGTTGAAGGTTTGACCCTGCGATTTATTAATGGTCATTGCAAAAGATGTCTTTACCGGAAACTGTAAACGTTTAAATTGGAAGGGTAAATCCGATGGTATCAGAGGGATTCGGGGAATCAATACATCTTCTCCGGTACCACATCCTGTGAGTATTGTGCACTCTATTATGAAGGTTTTCAGTAATTTTACCAGCAAACGCGTGCCATTGCAAAGTTTAGGTGGATTCAGGTTTCTTAATAAAATAACAGGACAACCTACCTTCAACACCATTTTGTGAGGAGGGAGTCCAGACGGGTTCAAAGAGTTTAGAAATTCTGTAGGAAAATGAACAGCTTCTTCCAAATCGAGAACAGTATCGACCGAGTAGTATATTTTCGTCGGCGCATCAATCTTTGAAAGAATCAAGTTATTTACCTTATCTACTTGTTCGTTAGTTGGTGACAGAATCGCCCTTTCTTTAAACCAAGATATTGTCTTATAACTTATGTTATCAATGTCAGGATAAACATTGTTGACTAACTCTTGGATGTTGTCTATCAAAACACAAAGGTTTTCTAGGTTAATCCTTCCCTCACTTTGTGTTAACTCTCCATTGCCAACTTTTAGCAGCATCTCTGGAAATAGGCTGTTCTCACGTGAAGATGACGAAACCCTCATATTAGTTTTAAGCTCTAATTTATTGACATGTGGCCAAAGGTTGGATCTTTTTAGGGAAGCATTTATTTCGTGAGCACGTGTTCTTCGAGTCACTACTGGTAGGATTTGACGGAAATCTCCTGAGAACAGAATTGTACATCCACCCATAGGTGAATTTTTGTTGCGCAAATCGCGCATTGTCCTATCCAGTGCTTCCACAGACGTCTTGTTTGACATGGTAGCTTCGTTCCAGACAGTTAATGAGCAGTCACGCATCAATTTTCCTGTATTGCTCTGTTTAGAAACACTACAGACGCTGTTATTATCATATGTGGCTATTTTCAGCGGGAGCTTGAATGTAGAGTGTGCGGTTCGGCCTCCTTCCAAAAGCGTAGCAGCAATGCCGGATGACGCAACAGCTAACGCAATTTTTCCGGTAGATCTCACTTTTTTTAAAAGCAGATTGATTAAAAATGTTTTTCCTGTACCTCCTGGGGCATCAAGGAAAAACAATTTTCCTTCATTGTTATCAATTGTTGATAGTAATGCAGTGAATACTTTTTTCTGATCGATGTTTAATCGTAGCTCATCTTGAGCTATATTTTGTAAAAGTCTCGTTTGATCGTATGATGTTTCTCTTGTGTTTTCGGCACTGTTAGTTAAATCTGAGTTAGTAGTATTAGCTGGCATCGGCAGCCCAAAATCCTTGATCGATTTACCCGAAAGTAATTGCACTACTTTGTTCAATTCAAATAATGCTTCGTCAAATATGTTTTGATCATATTGTACATCATCTGAGTTTAACTCTCGCCGTCGCCGAATCAGAATATCACTGGCCATATTTTCTTGAAATTTATTCCATAGATTAACAGAATCAGTTACTTGACAAAACGCTACTATGACGGAAAATAAATATCTTAATGATGTAGCTGAACTACAAACAGCTGCTTCTGATAATGTGTTTTCCCAGTGAGAATCGTCTTCCAAGAGCCCCATAGCTTTGCATGCTGCTTGATAAGTATTGTAAACAACACCTTGTACAGTTCTTAGGTGTGCAAAGGATGTCGGGCCTTTTACAATATGCAGTAACATTCTCAGAATCACGTAGACTCTGCCAAGAGCATCCGTTTTTTTTACTCCGTGGAAACCATCAACCGCAGTACCTTGTTTTCGCCGTTGAAAAGTTTTAGAACTCTGGTTCCATGTATAGTAACTTGGAACTCTGTCATATGTCAGTGTTTTCGCGAAATGATCTTGAGCACATAACTTGAAGAATGCTGTCAATGTTGTATCCCGCGGGTTATTAACAACTTCTTGTATATTGTTCTCAGTGAAATATATACTCTTTGTCCATTTTCTAAATGAACTGCAAGGTGGACAATTGTGGGGGCCCGGTCGTGCACTTCGAATGATAAAATCCTCCATACAGCTTCAGAGCTGCAGATGTAACGTCCAGACTGATATTTTTCCACTTCATTTGGTGATTGTATGCTGAAAGTGACTTGATCACTGCCTTTATTAATATAATTAGTAACATATTGGATTGACTTTATTGAATTGCACAACTCTTCGTTGATGTGGGCATCAAAAATTTTCAAAAGGAGCGGATTATAGGGAACGATCCATCGGTTATCAATATCATGGTTTCGGACGGTAGCATTTTGCCCACCCTGTTCTGGCGATCGTCGACGATATTTGGGATATCCATCATCGCTAGTACTTGTTTGAGTTTGGAACGACTTCGGAAATTTTTTGCTGCATTTATAATCTCGCATACATGGAGAATTCGGATTTAAAGTCCCGCAAGGGCCGTGTACCATATGTTTCTTTACGATTTCGTACAGGATAGGATCTTCATCTTTATCCGGTAGTTCAGCTGAAATAACCCTGTAAATTTGGTTTGGTCTAATTTTGTTCACTAACCACACCAGCCGGTGTACTCGTACATGTGGCAAGCCACGTTTCTGCCATTCTATTGTGTACATATGACAGCGCGGCAAACCGAATATATGAGACTTGTTAATGAGGTGCAGGAGTTTCTGTACTTTTAAATGGAAGACTCTGTTAACTATATCGTATCTGTCTTGTGGAGTTAAATTGGTGATAATATTTTCTTTGATTTCCGGCCAATTTGGGTTACATGTTGCAGTTATAAATAAATCAGGTTTGCCGTAATTTCTGACGTAAGTCATGGCGTCTTGCGATTTTTCGTGTAAATATCGAGGTCCACCTGTGAATGATGAAGGTAGTATAACCAAATGCCCAATGCCGTTGCGGTGTTCATTCGCCTGTAAAGCATCCTGAAGATGAACGTAATTTTCGGCTCTCAATTTAGTTTGATTATTACGGATGTATGCCAATCTCTCAGATTAAATTTTCGCATATTGATCTACCAAGTATTGGTTTGTTAACATTCCATATCTAAGCAAAGTGTTGAAATTGTTACGTCTTGTCCATTATACGGTAGCAATAGTAGTTCATACATGACACTGTTTTACGCAGAGGTGTACCACCGATTGGGTCAACTTGAGAAATATTAATGGCATAACCATTTTCTCCACGACATAGCATATCAACGGATATTGTAAGCTGTCATAAGATCTGTGTAACTCTGAAATTTTTGTGCAAATTATCATCACGACTATGCAATACAATATCTCTTTTGTCAAATTGCTGTCCAGTTATCACCTCTGCTACTTCACTCGTGGAAGGCGCATTGTATCGTTCTCTGTGTTCTCCAACAGGAACTTTATTTGCATGGATTACGACATTAAAGTCAGGAGTATCTGCTGGAACACTCTCAATCGCAGTTTTGAAAGACTGTATGTAGCAATTATGAGAATGTAACATATCTTGGAGAGATCTAATCAAATCTCTATCAATTGGCTGTGCAACACTTGAACACCGCGTAGATGCTTGTGTATCTGGATCTGCAATAAAATATATTTGCAGAAATTTGTGATCATCGGGTCGAAGTGGTAGCAAGCTCCCAGCTAAGTGGTACACTTGCCCTTAAATTTTAAATGTAGGCATGAACCCACGATCAACGACTTGCTTACTCTTAAAAGAGGTCATTTGAAATGCGTTATTATAACGGCGTATATTGCGCATGAATTGTTTGGATTTCTGATGATCACCCGTAAGAAGAGAGTGAAGTGGTTCAGGTGGAGGGAGAATTTCTTCTAATTTGACTTTTCCTTGTAAGCAACACATGCCTTTCGATTCGTCCTTGAATTTCAATGCCAAGCAATGTTCACACACTACTGACATAGTACCTATTGATACTATACGATCGTCCTTGTAAGAAATCGAAGGATCGTAATTCATGGCAGAATTTTCTTTATTTACCCATGAATTAGTAACTCGTGCTGATGATTCTCTGGCTCTCTGTATTCGATGTCTATCCCTATCTCGGCTGCGGCGAACCTCACGCTCTACTGAAGATTTTCTCTCTCTCTCTCTCTCAGATCTATATTTATCCCGAAGCTGACTGAGTCGAGCCTCACGCTCTACTGATGATTCTCTGTCCCTCTGAACCGTATGCCTATCTCGATCCCGGCTGCGGCGAACCTCACGCTCTACTGAAAATTCTCTCTCTCTCAGCTCTATATCTATCCCGAGCCTGACTGAGGCGAGCCTCACGTTCCATTGACGATTCTTCATCTCTTGCTGAACGTACTCTTCTGGCATTCACTGTACTACGACCTATGTTCGAACGACGACGTCTTCCAGACATGACTTTTTTCTGTACAAAATTTACTCAGTTCTATATGTATGATTTCCTATGCACAAATTGACATATTATAAGTATGTGCCGCAGTAAAAAATATCTAAATACTTACCATTTAGAAACAAATGATTTAGAAACAAATGATAATCAACAATCATCAACAACAAAAGAGAAACGCTATGTCCCGCAATTTTTAAATCATCACTACATAGTATAAAACAAAGTCGCTTTCTCTGCCTCACTACATAGTATAAAATAAAGTCGCTTTCTCTGTCCCTATATCCCTATGTATGCTTAGATCTTTAAAACTACGCAACGGATTTTGATGCGTAAAAAGTAAATGACAAAAAAATGTTATTGTGGGATATCCATAAGAGATAGACATATACCATCGCGGAGTTTTCTGTAGACCTTTTCAATGTGTACAATACTTAGTACATTATTTTGATAAATCTCGTAGGGTTCAGCCTGCGTTCGCAATGTAAGCGGAAAAAATGTAATTATTTACGACATCACATTAGAATCCTCAAAAATAACAGTATTTCTCCACTATTTAATGGATGTTATTATACATATAAACCTTCCTCTTCAATCACTCTATCTATTTAAAAAAAAACGCATCAAAATCCGTTGCGTAGTTTTAAAGATTTAAGCATACATAGGGATATAGGGACAGAGAAAGCGACTTTGTTTTATACTATGTAGTGATGATGTCGGGTTTCACAAAAAATTAAGCAATCTCCAAGTTTTTAATACTTCTTTCATTTTTTTGTATATACATAATTGCGTTTATTTGTATAACACAAATTCATTGCAAGCTAATTTTATTTCTCGTTTTAATGAACATTTTAACGGAAGAGCTAAAAATTTGACTGCCCCATTAGTCCAGCAGAATTTTGGTTTATGAGCGAAATAAATTGGTCAAGAGATATTTTTTTGTCGCTCTATTTTTTCGATGAGTACCTAGCACGGCCGTATGGGAGAAGCATCGAAAAAAGGGCTTTTCACTACTACTAGAGGTCTTGGTTACTTTTGAATAAATGTCTTAGTTATTTTGCGTTTCTGGAAAAAATATCAAACAGCAAAGTTGTTTGGACCACTTGTTTTACTTTAGACCAATTTGTTTTACATTAGACCAATTGTGATTCCCCTTATTAGCTCGATTTTTGTCTAATTCGGCTGGAATTCGTTTTATTCAGCTAAATATTTAGTTGAAGGATAATTTGTTTTTATATGCGCAAATTTTCTTTGATTTACATTTTTTTTAAAAATGCTGTGGATAAAAGATCAGAATATCAAATCATAAGTGTAATTTCATTATTGGTGTATCGTTTATCTTATTAATTGTTTTATTTTTTTTCTCTTTGTTTTAAATTAATTTAATTAATGATTACTTTTTATTTTCAAAATATTAACAGAATGCGTACTAAATTGAATGATTTTTTCTTTAATGTTTTTTCTTCTAAGAGAGAGAGTCTATACTGAATGAGGAGGTTGTACCTAATAATTACATATTATACAGAAGAGATCTCAGTTTTAACATATTTCGTAATAAAAAGGACGGTGGTGGGTGCTTAGTAGCTGTCTCAAAACGGATTAGATCTTATAGAATAAGAGAATGGGAAACCAATATTGAGGAATTATGGATCGGGTGCAAATGTGTTTTATTTAAATGTAACTTATATTTACCCTGAGGCCACTGCATCAGATTATAAAATTTATTTTGATAATTTGTTAAGAATTATTAACCATTTGAAGCCCAATTCAAAATTTTTAATTTTAGATGACTTTATTATTCCTAATATAATTTGGATAAGTTTAAATTCTCGATGTAAATCTTAATGGGCCTGCGAGTTATAAACCTAAATCAATTTAATTACATAAGAAATTCGAATGGTAGAATATTGGATTGAGTTCTTTCTAATATGGAGTGTTTTAATATAAATTTATCAGCTGCCCTTGATAAATTATCAAACGTTGATCGACATCGTCCACCTATTGTTGTAGTTGTTTCTTTTAAATATCATAAAACTATACCGCTGAACTCGATGCCTATAAGAAATTTTACTAATTGTGATTTTAATTCTATAAAAAATGAAATATCTAAAATTAATTGGCATCAAGAATTTCACAATTCAGATGTCAATAAGTCTGTAATGATCTTCAACTGTAAAATTCACAACTTGATTAACAAAAACATATCCTTTGGGTATTCCAAAACAAGTACTTTTGCTTAAATTTATAAACCGAGTTCGGAAAATCATAAAATCTACTGATGATTCTTCTTATACTATTATGTTTCAAAAACTTAGAACATTGACGAAGAAGGAAATGTAAAAATGTCGTCAGTCTCATGTTAATAGTTTTAAAAACTATATTAAAAATAATCCAAAAAAGTTTTGTTCCTGTGTTAATTCGTATAAAAGGATGAATACTACGCCAACTACTTTTAAATATAAGGATTCAATATCAACTCCCTCAGAAGATATTGCTGATTTATTTGCTTCATATTTCAACTTTTTTACCATGAAGTTGGGACAAATTCTCCTGATTACAGTACTATTGTTGAACTTGATGATATTGTAATAAATTAATTTGACGTAGCTGAAGAACTGTGTTGTGTTTTACAAAAATGTTTCTGTTACAATTCAAATTCCCCTTTGAATAATATTTAATAAAATGTTACATTAGGGTGTTTTCCCAACTGGCAAAAGTCTATGGTCATACCTATATTTCACGACTGGCGGTAACAGTATAGCCACAAATTATAGACCGATAAGCATTTCGAATTGCTGTAGGTAGTCAGATTTTTTTTTTTTAATGCCAATGGCATTATTCTTGAAACTTTCTACATAAGAAACCCACAAGGAGTAGTCAAATCTTAAGCTAAAAATTATTACATAATTTAAGTCTTAACCAATGTTAATACTTATTGTTAGTGCTCACAATTTAATTAATTTAGATTATACTAATAAGTATAACATAATCATTTAGTAAATTTACAGGTTCATAGGTTGATCAGTCCGAGTGGATCTGTTCTTCTCAGTCGCCTAAATCGCGGCTGTTTTAGTGTCTCCCTGGCCAATTCGTTGGGATGTGCTTCTAGTTTTGAGTAATATTTCGAACTGAATCCTTTAATTGTTTCTTTAAGGGTTTTAATCCAAAAATCATACCATATTTCCACACCGCAGAGGAAGCCCACGAAGGAACACACATCATTTGAAGTCAGAGATTGTAATATTGAGTGGAAAACTTTGGGGTTTTTTAACATTTACACCAGGACAAAAAATCACCGTTCAATTAGCCCAAACCGAGAGGCCCATAAAAGTGGTAACCCCGACAACAGGACACAACTTTCAAAAGGAGCATCAGAGGCGGAGAGCGCAGCATCAGTGTACAACGAAAAATTAAAAGAGTAGAATCTGTAAATGTAAGTATATTTTTTTGATTGTCACTACCGCGTCATTTATTTTTACCAAGCAATTACCTCGTGTTCCATTTAAGTATTTCGTGTGTGGTGGTTTAAATAGCGGGCCAATATAATGTCGCGACCGACTACGCCGGTGGAGGAGTATATGGACGGGGCAAATGGTCCGGTGCCGCAAGGAGTAGCGGAACAGTTATGCGAATTACATGATTTACGCGAATTGTTCGCAAATGCGAAAGTTACACATACAGAAAGGCCAAATACGGACAACAGGGACACAAGTAACAATAATAGGATTCCCAAACGTGAAAACCAAGCTGAAGGTTATATAGGCCAAGTGGCCTTCAAACCGCCACAGCCACTTTACGTACAAAACCCAGCAGTGTGGTTCTGTATTTTGGGCCAACTATTCAATGTTGCTGGAATTATACCATGGAGTGCAAAACAAGGGAGATACCCGATATAGCCAGTCAAAGAAGATAAAAATGAACAATGTCCTCACGGGTTGTCCCTAGGGGACAAAAAACAGTCACAGCTGTTGAGCGAATTCAAATTAAATGCCGACAGTGAGTTCAGTGAGAAAACATTACAACAGTTGTGGATGTCGCTTTTATCCCAACAGGTCCAGATGGTTTTGACGCCGTTTGAGAATAATCTGGACCTCAAGAGGTTAACCGAACGAGCAGACGCCCTTATGGAAACAATCTCGCAGACATGATTAAATGTCATAGGGATACTCCCTGCCCGGCACAGGTCCGACCCACCAGCACAGCCAGCAGCCCACAAAATTTCAAGGAGATATGGGCTGGGTTATGGATAAGGTTAGTAAATGAAGTGTAGCAATTGATCACAGCCGGAGGCAGGCAGTCGCATGGGTCGCGATCTATTTCGCGAAATAAATCGAGAAAATCAGAAATATTTCATTCGTTCAGGGTCCCAGCATAATAAATTAAAATTAGGTTCGGATGCATGTTACTATCACGAGAGATTCGGTGACAGCGCCCGCAGATGCGTGATCGGTTGTAAACTCTGGCAGAGTAAAGCGAGCATTGCCTCGCAAGACTCAAGCAGAGACATTAGCAGTTTGTCTCAGCAAAACACAAATTTTTTAACCGTGACACGATTTCTAGTCGCCTGATAATTGTTGACTACATGAGTCGTCTAAAATTCCTTGTTGACACTGGCGCGGACTTATCGACAGTCCCTCTAAAAGTATTTAAGCAAGCCAAACCTAATTCTATATTAAAACTTTACGCAGCTAACGTCACACCGATCCCCGCATATGGCATCAAATTATTAAAGTTATCGGGTAGGATATCGGATAGCGTCGCGAATTTCGTTAGGAATTCGTCATTGCGGACGTCACTGCCCCAATTTTGACGGGCCTCATCGCGGACATGCGCGGACGCAAAATCGTCGAGCCGATGACTTCACTGTCTATTAAGGGCATACCAACCCATATGCAGACATCAAGTCTGTCATTTATCAATAATATTTCAATACCCAAACAAATCCAAGATTTAATCAGAAGGTTTCTGGAGATTACAAACCATTCATTAAGTAACACTACAAATGAACATAACGTTACGCACCGTCTGAAAACAATAGGCTAGCCAATTTACGCAAAAGCGCGTCGTTTGGTGCCTGTTAAGTTTAAAATAGCGAGGACAGAGTTCGAACACATCATGGCACAGGGTGTTTGTCGTCCGAGTAATAGTCCGTGGGCTGACTGGGGACCATTCGGTGATTATCGCTCACTAAATCGAGTCACGATCCCTGACAGGTACCCAATACCGAATATACAGGACTTTTCGCATGAAGTCGCAAGTTGTACAATATTTTTGACTATCGACTTTGTTCAAGCGTATCATCAAATCCCGATCGAACCATCAGATGTCCCCAAGATAGCCATCTCCACATCCTTCGGTCTTTTTGAATTCACAAAAATGACATTCGGCCTAAGGAATGCAGCGTTTACTTTTTAAAGACTGATGTATTCTGTATTATCCGGCCTCAATTTCTGTTTTATCTACTTGGATGACATTCTCGTTACATCCAAGACCTTCGAGGAACATATTAAATATCTCAAGTTTATCTTTCAAAAATTATCCGAGCATGGTTTGATAATCAATTCGGACAAATGCATTTTCGCCTTTCCCGAAGTCCAATTTCTAGGTTATCTTATAAAAGAACAAGGCGCATTCTTCCTCTTCCGGACAAAGTCAATTCTACTAAAAATTTTGAACGGCCTGTAACTGTTGATCAACTCAAGCGTTTTTAGGCATGATCAGTGAAATCACAAATGAAGCACATTTGACATAAATAATCAACGGTACTCTAACCAAATAATGGGTACATTTATTAATACAACAGTCCTGCAGCCATATAACGATATTATCATCGATATCGTACACGAACCTATCAACTGTACCAAATTAAAAGAATGGGTGATTAAGAATAACAAAGGAGTCAAAACATAACATCATAAAACATTACTGTTGTGAATTTAATTATTTGTATTAAACGGTATAATCATTCTCCTCATTGATATGTATGTATTCGTTAAGTAATGTAACGCTTGTTAATATTATCAATGTACTAACACATACATATATATATTGTTAATGTAAATTGTGTTTGAATAAAAGTTTGTCAGTCTTGCTGTAACATTCGATCCGACTTATCAGTGGCGACTAAAATGGGATTTATTAAAATAAAAAATATTTATAATTGAGTGATATAGTTAAATAAATTAAATAAACAAAAAAAAAAACAAAACGTCAAGTTCTTTTATGGTAAACGGTGTTACAGATGATACTAAGAAAACCGCTATGTTAATTACATCGTTATCGTCTGATGGCTACGGTGTTTTAAAATCATTAACACAACAACCAAACCATCCGAAAAGGCATTTAAAGATTTTTGAAAGTAAATGTGATTTCGGAACGTTTTAAGTTTTATACACGAAATCAGTTACCAAGTGAAAGTGTGTCCGAATATGTCGTCGAATTAAATAAAATGGCATCCAACTGTGTTTTTGGTACGATTTATGATGACGCGTTAAGAGACCGACTTCACTGAAAAAAATAAAGAAGTAAATTTGAAGAAATTTATATTTAAATCGAAGAAAAAACCTTTAAAATAGCGTCAATGAAAGTAGGTGATCATTATGATTACGTTTTATTCAAATTGATAATTTACTAATAAAATTATGAAATCAAATAAAGTTCTTCAATTTGAAAAAATCTTTGGCAAAACCAAATTTTCGAATTGACTAAATTTTATCAATTCAATAAACATTGATTTACATGTAACTTCGTCAAATCAAATAAAAATTAAAAAAGTTATTTTGTTGATTTGATTAAATAATCAATTGAATTGATATATATATATATATATATATATATATATATATATATATATATATATATATATATATATATATATATATACCAGGGTCCCGCTTTGCATCTATTCGAAATGCGTCTTCACTCTTGCGTCGGTATTTTTTTGCTTTTTTTTCATACATTTAATGAGAATTCTCTTTGCCATGAGAATATTTATTAAGAATAATAATGCATGTGTTTATCTATTATTTCTCCACGTATGGAACCGAACAGCGACGCAAAGCGGGACCCTGGTGTGTATATATATATTATATATAAAATATATTTGCTGGTTAAAAAATAACAACAGGTTTATGTTTTATTTCATGTCTTTATTTCAAATTTAGTGTAAATTTTATAGTTAGGTAGGTATAAATTCATTAAAAACCTCAACAAAATCCAAATTTAAGTAGGTATATACCTACACTGCGCCAATTAAAAAACGGAACAGAAATTTTCTTCGAAAAAATACCCAGATTTGAACGCTTGTATCTTGATGAAATAACAACTTTGAAAGAAAAATTTTTGTTTCTCGTCAAAGGAAATTTTGTTTTCTTTTTGATACTGGAAACCGTTTTATTTTATTTTGTTTTTTTATGACTTTTTTGAGTAAAACAAAAGGTGTCTAAAAAAAAAAAAAATTTGCCGCTGTTTCAAACTGTAAACGAACTTGCTCCATATTTCATTCAAAAATCAAAATCGGCCATTTTATAGAGAATTTAGAAACCTTGCAAAATGATACTTGGATATTTTCTGTGCGGCCACTCCTTGTCGAGTTATTAAAGTTTTAGAGAAAACATATCAAAAAGCGTTGTGTTCTATGGGGTTTTAATCTGGGCTTCGCGGAGGATGGATTATTAAATTAATGCGGTGCTGTTGCAGAAATTAGTGTGTTTAGAACTATGTGCGGCCGGGCATTATCATGCATAAAAAAAAATCCGCGCCCAATTTACCTTGTCATGGAAAGCATATGAAGCCTTAAAATTTCTTCCACGTATCGTGCTGATGTTAAAGCTGGATGTGGTATTACTACCAAATCTGTCTTGCAATTCCAAGAAATACCCGCCCAAACCATCACCGAACCTCCATTAAATGCTACGACTGGCATCACGCAATTAGGGTGGAATCGTTCCCCTAGTGAACGCCAAACTATGCATCGGCCGTCTGATGCATACAAAATGAACCGCGATTCAACCGAAAAAAGGACCTTACACCAGCCCCTCTGAGTCCAGTTGCCATACTGCGACGCATAATTTCTTCTTTGTCGACGGTGATAATCAGTCAGATACGGAACTATGACAGGTCAACGTGATCTTAATCGATAAGCTTTCAACCGATTTAATATCAACTGTTTTGATGTCTGGTTTTGTATAGGTACAATACTTCTTATTTCTTGAGCACTGCTTGTCCTGTTTTTTGTAGCATAAAGTGCGATAGCTCGATCTTCTCTTGATGTAGTTTTTCTTGGTCAACCAGACCCTTCGCGCCGACTCACACTGCCTGTTTCTAAATTCAGCCAAGTCCGGTTCACAACAGACACACTAATATCACAGATTCCCCAATTTCCCGATAAGTTTCACCGGCTTCAACTAAAGCCACAATTTTTGTATCGCGAACGAGTAACTGCCCTTTCGCTTCATCTGGCTTGACTCTTCAAATAATTATGCGGTAAATTAAATTATTGTTATCCAAAAAATAACGTAAAATTTAAAGTGGCTTAAAATTTTATCGTAGAGTGCTTAGTTTACAAGATAAGAAAATGTACTTGTTAACGTGTATACTCTTTTTGATACGTTTTCTTTAAAACTTCAATAATTCGACAAGGAGTAGCCGCACAGAAATTTGCCTAGTACCATTTTGCAAGGTTTCTAAATTCTCTATAAATTAGCCGATTTGGATTTTTGAATGAAATATCGTGCAAGTTCGTTTACAGTTTCAAACAGCAGCAAATTTTTTTTTTTTTTTAGACACCTTTTGTTTTACTCAAAAAAGTCATAAAAAACAAAATAAAATAGAACGGTTTCCAGTATCGAAAAGAAAACAAAATTTCCTTTACTAGAAACAAAAATTTTTCTTTGAAAGTTGTTATTTCACCAAGATACAAGCGTTCAAATCTGGGTATTTTTTCGATGAAAATTTCTGTTCCGTTTTTTAATTGGCGCAGGGTAGTTCACTATTTGAGTGCCGAAATTAAACAATTTACATTCACATTATGTTTGTCATAAGAACTATCGATAGAATAAAAATATTTTTGAATAAATGTCCATACTAAATGAGACTCTATAGGATATTGTAAATTGAGCATATTAAATGTTTTAAAACAAATATAAACTGCTTCAACAAAAGAGTTCAAAACATATTTGATCCCGTCAAAAAATAATAAAAACTCTTTTGGCTCAAGCGTAGTGCCAATGATTAAAATAAGCGGTTGAATTGGAACCTTGTTCTTGTTTCGCCGTATGATTTCTTCTTCGCATTCTCCTAGGGTATTCCCGACAATGAGAAAGCTTCTCTGCGAGTCGCTAATAGAGAATTTAGTTCTCAATCTTTTGTTGTTAGTGCCTTCAATGGTGGTTGTAGTTGGTACTAGCAAGCTATGCAATAAAAAAATAATGTACAGCTACGACCACCTATAATCAAAAGAAAAAGTTATTAAGTTTATTTTAGTTTAAACAAATAAAATCAATTAACCTACTTTCAGTAACGTACTGTTTATGTTGAAGGTCGTTTAATAAAGTTTTACTGCTATGATCTTTTATTTTGTCGAGGTATATTGGCATTATTTTAGCTGCGAAAATTTCATAATTTAAAATTAAGCTGGAGGCAGAGGGATACATCTGATTAAAATCAATGTTTATCTGGAAAGGAAAAAGTAAAAAAAAAAAAAATTATTGTAAAATGCATACATAATACTATCTTATAATTAATAAAATGTATTATTAATTAGTTTATTACCAATTTGTAGCCCATTGGTTTCTTATATTGCTTCCATTTGGTGAAAATTTCGTTCGTCGAATTGGCATTTGATATTTCATGCAAACGGTAATTTTTGGTGGCTTCCCAAAGATGCTCCATCTCAGCCAATGAGCAATTATCGGGTAATATAGCCTCGAGCTGCTCGGTAATGTTACTTTCTGGTGGTGCTATTTGTGTTTGATTAAATTTTGAGAAAAAACATAATATTATTCGAATTAACAAAAAGAGTTTTCGTTTGGCGTTATATAATGCATATATATTCATAAAATAATAATATATTCCTGAAATAATAATAAGACTGACCACGCAGAATAAAAAATAGCTATAAAAGTCGTTTTACTATTAATAGCAAAACGGTAGTTATATCAAACTACATAACGAGCTAATACACAATAAATTCTTTAAATTCATAATTTCCAATTACAATATTTTAATATTTTGAAAATTTAACTAATGTATTTTAAGAGAATTTTAGCTTTTCGCGACTGATGTTCCTCAAATAGTTACCCATTTTAAATAGGAAGTTTCAAAAACTATTAGATTTTTTTTGTTCTACGTGGTACGTCTCATTATTATTTGGTTTATGATATTACCTAATTGAATATTTTTTGTGAAATTTGAGCAAGGTGATTTTGTTGTGTAGCTTCGTGTTGGAATAATTCCACTAGTTTTAAGTTGCCGGAGGCTATTAAAATATTTATCGTACACCTTGCCTTGTGGCTTCCGGCCTGATTGTTTAGAATAGTAGTACGCCTATCCAAGAAAAGAAATAAGATCATTAATTTGCTGGTATCTTTCTATTGAAAACTTGAGATACATACTATAAATTCTGATGGAAATATTTGAATTATCTTTTCAGATATTTGTTGTGCGATTACGACATTCATTCGAATTCCTTTTTGTAGCATGTACTTTATTACTGCATCGACTATTAACGATCTAGAGCCTTCACTTAATTTTTTAGTTGATTTATATATACTTAAAATTGATCTGCCTTGAACGGATTTTTCCAATATTATATGAACATCAATTGTGACGTCATCGCAAGTACTGGAGTTTTCATCTGTTTGATATTTATCGTTTTCAATTTGCAACGGAGCATGCGCTACCTCGGTTGTTTCTAATATTTGGTATGCCTTAATTTTGGATTCAAGAATTACACCCGTTCCTATTTTTAAATTGTACTTGTTGACAAATTTTTGTATGTGTCGGTCGCTCATATTCTGGATGACATTTAAATTAATTAATTCGTCTGAAAATATTTAAAAGATATAGAATTATATAACAGCAAGAACACTATTTTTTTACAATTTACCACAAAATGCTGGAAAGAGAATGCTTAGATTCCATGTTTCCAATAATTCTTTTATGTCACACTTCTCCTTTAGAGTCAATGAACATTCTAGTGTAGATCCCGTAGATGCATCGATATGTGGTTGGGTCATTTGATCTGATTCCTTGGTATTCATCGGTACATTATAGTTTTGAATCAAATGATATTCGGTTTCATCTTCCATTGGAAGTAATTGATAAGTTATTACTTAGTCGTTTTCTGTCATTTTGTTCAATCGCGCAATATATTAAGTTAGGTACTAGGTCATTGGTTACTAACTATATTAAATGTTAGGTACTTATTACAGATTTACAAAATGTTACTATTTATAAGAAATAAAATTAAAATAACTTAGATAAGCATTATAAATTACAAATATTCTTTTAATTTAATCATCAGCTTTCCTTTTACAGTACAATAAATGTTGGTAGGCAAGCAATTAAAATCTGTAATTTTAAAGAATAATTTTTTGGCAATACAAATTTTGGGACTATGTAATTCATATGCATCCAAATGTGAACTAAATGAATTCACCAAAAGCTCATTAACCAGTAGAAATATTTCGGAAGTTTCTTTCAAAACAAATATCTCTTCTATTTCAAATAGGCCTAGCGATGACCTAAACAATGAAAGAATCAACCCATTTTTGTAGTAAGTTCCTTTGAAACTTATGTTGCTTAAAGCAATTACATCTTGTTGTTTAATTTTAGTTTTGTTGAATAATAAATTTATATTTTTACTTTCAATGCGGTAATTATCTTTAAATACAAAATTATTTTCATTTGGTGACATTAAAGAGAGCGAGGATTTCAGATTACATTTTTTTGCTAAGCTTAACAAAATATTTTTTTCTAGACGCTATGACGTTTGCATAGGCTTTGATTTCTTTATGCTTAGCTTCGAACCTAAAGCACCAAAAATGCCTAGGTGGACCGGAAAATTCTACAACAGTTGGATAGTGCACTAATATATGGTGCTTTGGTTTAAGCGTGTCCGCGAATAGTTCTACATAACTTGTATTATGCTCACATATTAACTGTCGCATTACCGTTATATCATCCTTTGTTAAGCTTCGTCTAAGAAGTAAATCAATTATTTTTAAAAGAAGAAGGTAAAATTGCCAAACAATATCGTTTTCAGGAATCAAATCTCCTATCATGAGTGGAAACAAAAGAATAAAAGTTTTCATCTCACTTGCAGTCATCTTCAATCTACAACGTTTTATATGTTCAATTGTTATTGGTTTCGACAAATTACCTATTTCAATTGAACCATAATTAAACGTTTGTTTTCTAATATTTATTGTTTCTAACGAAAAAAGGGCAACAACGTGTATATAATAATCAATTATTTTGCAAACATCATAATGGCAAATACCTTCAAACAAATCATGCATAACATCAGAGCCTACTCTATAAATAAGAGCCTCCACATTGACTCTATTTTTTACTAAGCTTAAAATAAAGTACATAAAATTTTTTCTTTACTATGAAACTATATGGGAAAATTATTGTTTTCATTTACATTTTTAGTCTATAAGAATTATGAGCTTTTACATTATTTTTATACGAAAATGTTCATAAAACATGTAATTTTATTTGATTGAAAAATCGAATCATGAAAATATTTATTTCTTAGTGAAAATCCTCTTGGAATATAAACTATTGCTAAACTTTTTTGGAATGTTGTTGTTGTAAAATACGTCATAACATAAAATTTATAAACAATTATAACCATCTCTTGTTAGTCTCCTTCTAAAAGCATTGCCGAATACACAATTCATTTTATGTCGCAATGCTTTATAACGACTTTTGTTTAAACCATAGATGTCACCTACAATGAAAAACATATAAAAAATCAAATAGGTGATCGAACCGGTCGGATTCTAAAATCGGTCTGATTTTTGATTCGGTTAAACATATTTTTGGTGGCTTGCCTCTATAGTAATAACTAAATTGTAATAATAATTAATTAATTATAATTTTTTTTTAAAATTTACTAAAATTAAACCATTGCTATGAAAGAAATTATGTTAATTTTACGCAAAAAGTTTTCTTTCAAATCGTTTACTCAGCCCGAATCCCTGTTGTTTTTATTTGTGTGTTAAGTGACATCTAGGAATGGGAATAATAAGTAAGATCTATTTTATTTTATACACCGCTCTCAAATGTTATGACAATTCAAATATTCTAAACAAAAACTTATTTTGAATGTGTCATTAATTTTTGGGAATAAAAATCGATGCCAAATATTAATTATGTTGTATTTATTTTCAGCTGTGACTTAATTTAAATAATATTTCTAATATTTGAGAAATAAATAAGGCATTTATATTACAGTTAATGTTTGTTGGTTATGTCGTTTATTTGTGATGCATAACAATCTGGGGTGATTTGATTTTTTTGATTTCTTCTCGCTCAATGCATATTATTATAATTTTTTCTCTCTGACTCTCTTTGATTTATTTTAATTTTGGCTTTCCAACGTATTGTCTTTTTTTACCATTGATTTTAGTTGTGAATAAGTGATGACGTCATTAAATATAATATTCTCTTTTTAATACATATTGTTGTTGTTGTAGAACGTTTTTTTAATTTAATTAACTTATTTTCTTTTGATTATATCTGGAAAATGGGGAGGATTGAGAATCTGTGCTTTAAATGAGTTAGTCATTGAGTTGTTTGTTAGTGATTTCAGAAAAAATTATTTATCTAGGTTTAATTTTTAATTCATATTTCTTCGTCAATCGATATTGCGTTTTTTCATACAAACTCTATGAAAATAAATTATTTTTTAGTGTTTCTATGTCCTTTATTTTAAGTTCATTTTTTACATGCCGGCTCTATTCATATCAAGATGGTTCTGATAATATCTACAGCAAAGTTTTCAACTACATGAAAGGAACTAATTCTGTTTAAAGGAGAATTTTGATTTATTCCCGATTCTTCAAAATAATTTGTATCAACGTCTACATTATAATTTTGGATATTACGTAAATATTTATTTTCCTGAAGTGCCATATAATGTGTCTCTGTTTTCGGCGCCTTACAGAAGCGACAAAAAAAGGTGCTTGAAAAGGATTTGCTAAAATCACAAATTGAATTTATACCCAAATTATCACCAATGATCAACAAAGTTTACTAAATCGTTCTTGATTTCAACATTCTCAATTCTATTATCTATATATTTTTTTAAATAAGATGTTGCCGGTTGTAAGAAAGTATCAACAATTAGTTTCTGAATATCCTCAACGTTCTTTCGAGTAAAATTATTATTATTATGACCAAGCCTAAACTAAATATAACATTCACTACTCCTCCAACAGTGCTTATAGGAATACCTTTGCATTCCATCTCGCTTATTTCATTTATTAAATGAGCTAAGCAAGCGTCATTTCCAAAGGTTTTTAGATCCTGAGATTTTATAAATCCAGCAACAAAAATATTATCTAATTTAGAAACATTATTAAGTAGAGGAAAACTATAATAAATTCCACAAACTGATTGAGATTGAGTGCCTAGAGGATTATTTATCTGGAAATCATCAGTAAATAAAAAATAAGGAATACAAATCTCACCAGGATATGGAGCAGTTTTTTTCTGCCATAATTTTCCATTAATGAAATTTGAAAGTAATTCTGGATTTTTTTGTATATTTTTCATATTATCCATCATTTCGCTAAGAATATCGCAGTGTTCAAATCTTTTTTTGATTTGAAACTTAAGAGGAAGCAAAACGCCTTTCGTACACTGCTCATCATATATAGCCTCACCATTTTGCATTAATACACCCACTGACTCATTTATTAAAAATTGATCTGATTCTTGTAATAAATTATTTTGTTTTAACCACACGTGTAGCAAATGATCTGTTTTGCAATGCTTAAACGGATTTGATAGTTTTTCAACAAAGTTTACTAAATCGTTCATGATTTCAACATTCTCAATTCTATTATCTATATATTTTTTTAAATAAGATGTTGCCGGTTGTAAGAAAGTATCAACAATTAGTTTCTGAATATCCTCAACGTTCTTTCGAGTAAAATTATTATTATTATGAAGCAAAAGTGTGAATCTAGCAGCATCTTCGACTAATAAATCAGTTGGAAAAACTAAATTTTCACAAACTTTTTCGTCTGATATTGAATTAATTTCGACATTGCTCTGAGATTTACTTTCATTGTTTTGACGCAAAGGAATAGTTGCTTGGATTTCTTCTTTGTTTAAACTTAAAGTGGCCACTTGATGCATTTTATTAATATGATCCCGAAAGCTTTTAACGTTAGGAAAAAACTTGTTCGCGCATATTCCTTCGCAACATTCATAAACACTGTACCTTGTAAGCGAATGCATGATATTTAAATGAATAATTAACGACTTTAAATTAAAACTATCTAAATTACACAAATAACACTTCAACATATTTACTTTATTATAGATTATTTGTAAAGATAATTAAACAAACAAAATTCGAGATCTTCAAAATGACTAACAAAAATACCTGTAATTTTTTCAAACACAATTACTATTTGCAATATTACAATAAAGCGATATAAGCATAATTATATTAAAAACTCTTACGTTCTGCCAGCTAATGTTTCACGTTATATATTATATTATGCCTATTTGTGCACTTTTAATTAATAATTATTATATTGGATTTAACCACCTACGTACAATACTTCTGAACTTGCTTTGTTAAACTGTAAACTAAATTCACGTGGAGTCGTAATTTTTTTGGTTATTTTGTCTATTTAATACAAATTTCTTCGATTGTAGTAGTAGCATTGTGTAATTGTACTTTGTTAACTAAATTTCTTCAATTTGACGAAAAAACTATGAAAAGGATACGAAACTGTTCAATTGTTGATTCTTTCATTTGAAGAAATTTCGTTAAATTAACACATTAAGTTAAATATAGTAAAATTGAAGAGGGGTAGTCCATCAATTTGAATAAAATGTTAGTAAAAGTCTTATTTTTCATTATATGTTGATGAATCCTTCTTCAAATGGACATGGTTTATAATTAAATCAACAATTTTTCTATCAAATTAAATAAAATATGTTAATCAAAATTCAACGATATTGATTATTCAATTTCACCTACGATATTTTTTTGAGTGTTGTTAGCGGAATATCAGATGCAGTTATACAAAGCACATTGTTGCAAAAAACTGATTTAAATTTCACTAAAGCGTTCGATATAGCAACTACAGTGGAACTTGCTGATAATCAACTAAAATTATTTGATCGTGACAATCATATAATGTGAATAAGTTTAACGTTTTCTCTGAAACACATCGATCCAGAGCAAGGTCACGTTCTACATCAAAAAGTCCAGCACGAGTTTCATTTTATACATCACGTCCAAGGTCACGTTCAAAAAGCAGGTGCAACAGATGTGGTCGTTTTAATAAACACAAATATGATAAATGTTTTGTATGTGGTATACAAGGTCATACATCTCGTGTTTGTCAGTCTACGAAACCAAACAATAACAGTCCATCACGTCATAGGACATATAAAAAATTTAATCATGTTGGCCAGTCTATTCCCTCAAAAGAACATGATGATAAAAAAAACACACATACATGGAAAATTATTTTAATCATTTGATACTTAAACACCTTCAAAATATTGGATCAATGGATATCGAGCAACCACTATATCTAAATGTAATCAGAGGAGATCATCAGGTTAAAATTAAAGTGGATACAGGAGCATTATTTTCAGTCTTTCCCAAAGATATTTATGGTTTTTTATTTTCTGGTCGACGTCTAGTTCCTTGTGGAGTTCATCTTCAAATGGTGACAGGAGATTCAGTGGAAGTTATGGGAAAAATAGAAGTACAAGTAAAATGCGGAACCAGTGATGCGGTTCTGGATGTGCTAATAATTAATACAAGCAGGCCGTTTATTCCACTTATTGGTCGCAATTGGTTGGATATCATCACTCCAAATTGGCGTAAGTTATTTCTAAATTTTTCTCGTTTCCCATCGTGTTCACATTCTGGTGGGGCAAATCAAGTTTTGGTAAAGAATCATGAAAACGATTTAGGTGTATTTAAAAATGTGTCAGTTAGTAATTTATTAAGTCAGTCAAGTCAACCTATTTCAATGTCTAGTGCTAGTGGTGCTTTAAGTCAGTCTAATCAGTCAAACAGGTCCAACGTTAATGCTTTTGTCGATATGTTAAAATCGAAATTCCAGCACATTTTCGAAATAGATGGAACAAGTTGTATTAAATATTTTGTTGCTGATATAAAAGTCTAAGAGAATTGTACTCCTATTTTTTGTAAGTATTACGAAGTTCCTTTTGCTATAAAGGATAAAGTTCCTAAAGAAATTAATCGATTAGTGGTTAATGGAATTATTAGTCAGGTCATATTTAGTCAATGGGCCAGCCCTATAGTTTGTGTTCCAAAAAAGAATGGAGAGGTCCGTATTTGTTGTGATTTTAGAGTGTCTGTTAATAAAGTTCTCAAAACAGATCAATATCCATTACCAAAAATTGAGATTATTTTTGCAAAAATGGCAGCGTTAGATCTCAGTGGGGCATATCAACAAGTAAAAGTTTCAGAAAAATCAAAAAAGTTTTTAACTATGTATTAATACTGAATGGGGATTATTTCAATTTAATCGTCTACCTTTTGGTATAGCGTCGGCTCCAGCAATTTTCCAACATATAATGGATTGCATTCTGAAAAATCTTCCAGGCATGTCATGTTACCTTGATGATGTGCTAATTGGAGCACTTGATTTATATTTATGTGCTAAAATGTTGGAAAAAGTTTGCTTATGTCTTTCAGATTTCAATGTAAAAATAAATCCAAATAAGTGTGTCTATTTTAGAAAATCTGTGTCATATTTGGGTCACGTACTATCTGAAAAGGGGATCAGTCCAAATCCTGACAAAATTAAAACCATACAAGCCGCTCCAGAACCCAAAAATATAACACAACTAAAATCTTATCTTGGTCTTTTAAATTTTTATTCACGTTTTATTCCTAATATGTCATCAGAATTCAAAATCTTGCATGATTTAGCGAAGAAGGAAAATTGATTTTTTTGGACTGATGAATGTTCTTAAATTTTTGAAAAGAGTCAAGTGCTTGCAACATCAAATCAAGTGTTAACTTTTTATGATCCTTCTAAACCAATAATCTTGACGTGTGATGCAAGCCCTTATGGCGTAGGTACCGTTCTTTCGCATCGCATTGGAAATTCGGAAATGCCTGTGTTTTTTACATCTTCCACACTAAGTTCAGCAGAACAAAAATACGCGCAAATTCAAAGAGAAGCATTGGAAATAGAGTTTGCTGTGAAGCGGTTTCATAAATACTTATTTGGACAAAAATTTACGTTGGTCACAGATCACCAACCGCTAAGAGAAATTTTTAATCCGTCTAAGGGATTTCCGAATTGGTTATTGAAAATAATTTTATCATACGAAATAATCGAATAATTATTCCAAGGTCATTAAAAAAATATGTACTTAACCTGTTACACGAAAATCATGTGGGTATCGTGAGAATGAAAATGCTAGCCAGAAGTTATTGCTGGTGGCCTAATATCGATTCTGATTTAGAAAAGATCGCAAATTCTTGTGAAGCTTGTGTAATGACGTCAAATACACAGAAAGCCCATGTAATACCTTGCTTTAAAGCAAATTACCCATTCGAGAGAATACATGTTCACTTTTTCTACTTGAATAGTGAAAAATTCTTAATTTTGGTCGACAGTTTTTCCAAATATATTCAAGTTAGGTATGTACGAGATACATCTGCACAAACAGTTAATAGTTGTCTACGATCATTTTTCACAATAATTGGGTTTCCCCATAGGCTAGTCTCGGATAATGGACCACCTTATGATTCAAAAGAATTTTTAAGTTTTTTGGAAAAGAATGGTGTTATGGTTAGTAAAAGTCCCCCGTATCATCCAAACTCTAATGGTCTTGCCGAAAGGGGGGAACAAACTGTTAAGGATTATCTAAAAAAACTACTTTTAATAAAAAGTTTTAAACTATTAAAGAAAAGTTAGATAGTTTTTCATTTACGTATCGAAATACACCAAATTCAAAAACTGGAGTGTTACCAAATTAGACAATTTTTAAATCCAAACCAAAAACTAAACTTGATTTGTTAAAACTAACGAATATGTTGAAGTCGTGGTCAGAGAGCAGAATGAAAAAAGACATAAACCAAAATTTGGGAATGGTGATAAGATGTTGTTTAAAAACTTTAATTTAAAATCGGTTATAAAATGGATACCAGGGCGAATCATGGAAGTAACGACTCCAGCTACATATTTAGTTAATGTGGGGAATCAAATTCGTTTTGTTCATGAAGACCATTTAAAGTTAAGTTATTTTAAAGATTCATTACATCCAGGTACTTCACTGAGACCAGCGTTTGAAAGTACTTCAATTTCGACATCCGAAGCAAATATACGCATTGTTCAAGTTAATGAAAATGAAAGAGATAATTCGCAACCTTTGAGATGCTCCATTAGGAACAGACGTCCTCCCGACCGTTTAAGAATTTAATTAAGCAGGGGTAAAAACATAAAAAAAAAAAAAAAAAAAAAAATGTAAAATCAAAAGTTTTTTTTTGGGTGGGGGGAACTGATATGTATGTATTCGTTAAGTAATGTAAAGGTGCTATTCCATGGGAAAATTTTACTGAATAGTAAAATACGCCAAAAAGAGAAAATAAAAATCAAACACCATATAATAGACAAAGACAAGGTGTGTTTTATTTTTATTTTTTATAGCAAAAGTTTTAAGGGGAAACTTGACATTAAACCAAAACATAACCAATAATTGCTAAAAAAATTATGTATTTAGTATTATTCGATTTTTTATTCGTCTCTAAATTATCTAAAAAATTAAATATTATTAATACTCATATCAGAATTTCATTTTTTCGAACAATTTCTGTCACAGAATAAAAAATTAAAAAATATCTCCACCATAAATTCGTACCCCTATTAAAATTATTAATGTGTGCGAGAATTATTTTCTATCATATACAAATTTTATGTACGTGTGTTAGTGACACTCCTATAAAATGTTCTCGATTTGATACTTTTTAGAGGAGTGTTACAACTACAGACACAAATCTTTTTTTACTTATTCGATTTTTTGTTTCATTCCGCCTCTACCAAATATATATTTTTTTCTTGCTTTAATTTTACTGTTCAGTAAAAATTTCTCATGGAATAGCACCTTAACGCTTGTTAATATTATCATTGTACTAACACATATATATATATTGCTAATGTAAATTGTATTGGAATAAAAGTTTGGCAGTCTTGCTGTAACATTCGATCCGACTTATCACTCATTTAGTTAATAAATTAATAAACCTTATTCTAGTTTTTCTTCCTCTTCCACAACAACTATCAAATGATATTGATAACCGAGGTTAATTAACCCAGACATTACCAAGATTTTTTTTTTAAATTTTGAGAACGATTTTGGATATGATAATAGTAGAAGGTAGTTAATAATGAAAAGCACAATAAAAAAAATTTTTTTTTTGGAGGGTTCCGGGAACACGGGGCGTACCATTAATGGTACGAAAGTCAAATCTACTACAATATTAAACGCATTAATAAATTAATTTAATTTAATTCAAATATTTATTTAATACATTTTATCACAATATATCACAAAAAAATCTGTTCATGAGAATAAAAATAAAATAATTGATTATTCAAAATAAAAATCGGGAACTTGTAAAAGTATTAATTCATTCTTTTGTGTGCCATTTTTGGAAGCATTCAAGATGTAACGCAACATTGCATTTCGAACATTTCCGGGATGCCTGCTTGTGGCACAATCGGCATCTTGTTCTGGAAAGTGAGGATGAATCCAATGATCATATCTATCGTATCTGGAATCATTGCTTTCAATGATAGAATGTCGCCGCTTACCTAACGTATGGCACTTCTGATGTTGCTTCAAAATTGAAATGTCTATCGTACGTCGAAAAGTTAAGATATTTAATTTTCCGCCCATTTTCCGATGTAACTGCCAAGCATTGGTCACCACCATATCAATGATGTAGGCAATTAAAGGAAAATACCACTTTTTCCTCTAATGGAAGTTTGATATAAGCTCATGTTTTGATCGGACCGATCGACACCACCCATTCCTTTATTATACTTATGTATCAGTCCCGGGTGCAAGACTTGCACCTTTTTCTTTTCTCTACTGGAATATCTTTTCACCAAATTTGATGGATACACCGGAATGGAATTTGATCCAATTTTCACCACACTATTGTCATTCCATTGGCAGACTACCAAGTTTTCTTCTACACAGAAGCTGTATTCAAAAGACCCGCGATTCGTCTTTTTAAAATTTTTGTTATTACGAAGAGGGCAGTTGAATAAACGATTTTCTCTGAATGTTCCTGTTCCTTTGAAATGTCTCTTATTTAGTTCTTCAAATAACTCGATACTTGGGAAAAAATTGTCGAAAATTGCAATATAATTTTAGTACCCAAATTTATATCTTCGTATCCCGTCTTTTGTTTATCTGCTCCTTGATAAGGATCGAACCATACTATGTATCCTCGAACCGTCGCTCCAACCCACAATTTATAACCCCATCTAATCAGTTTTCCTCTAATAAATTGCTTCGCGCCATGCCGCCTGTAATATGGGACCATTGCCTCGTCGATGCTGTAACTTTCCTCCACGGGGACATGCGCTAAAAACTTTCTATTAAGGTGGCTAAATAATGGACGAACCTTCCCAAATTTATCATCTTGGTCTAAATTTGAGTTATCACACACGTGAAAATTACTTATTAAAAAGGAGAATCTGTTTCGAGGCATTGTTTTAGCAACCATTTCACAATGTACATCACCCTCTGTGTCCCAATACAAGTGTCGCCGAGGTAGATTATTATAACCACTCAAAATTAGAATCCCAAAGAACGCTTTTATTACCTCTAGGCTGACATTAGCTGGCATTTTTTTGGAATTTAAGTATTTATTGGTGTTTTCCAATATAAGGTTATAAAGTTCATCATTAAAAAACAAATTAAATATTTCAAGAGGCGACAAATTTTCATAGGCGGCACTATATCTAAAATTGTCGCATTTCGATGGTAAATCTATTTTTTCTTTGATTTGGATGGTTGTTGGGCCATAGATTTTAAATTAGTAAATGTATTAGTATTAGTGTATCATCAGATTCAGACTAATCGGATTCATCGCGTCTATTATGAATTTCAGCCTGGGTATTTAATAATGATCCTGGCAAATTGTCTAAATTGACCTCATTTTCCTCTCCTGAATCCTCATCAGTCCAACAATTATTGATCAAAGTCGGAGGAAAAATAGTGATATAAAGTGGATCGTTATTCTCGTCGTTCGAATCTTCTTCCAGAATACTAATAATTTCATTGAGTGTTAATGGTCTACGAAAAAAAATATAAAAATTTTAATTTTTAAGGAGTACATTGGTCTAATGTACCCATAACGGTAAACTAAAATTTATGTGATAAAATAATTAAAAAAAACTTTTAAAACTTTTTTTTATTTTTGACTATACTGCTCCATAATTAGTATATTTTGTAAATTCACAAAAAAAAAAAATTTAAAATAACTGTAACATGCGAAAATAATTACCTTTTATAACTCATGATTTTTTGATCTGCACGTGTTAAATTGTAAGGCACTACTAACTAACTTGCGTAGTGAATTTTTTATTTTTCGTTTTTATTTGAAAGTAAGAACATAACGACCGAAACAAAACGAAATAGAAAAAAATTCTCAGGTGTTTAGTTTTCAAAGGAAAACCCCTCAAAGTTGGTGTACCATTTATAGAACAATGGTCGTTTCTGGGTTATGAAGATCAAGAATAATGAAAATTTTTTTTAATTATTATTATACTTGTGCTTGTACCTAAAGCAATACTTAATTCATAAATACATAATCTGAAAATAATAAAATAAATGTAAAAGTGTAATTCAATTATCGAAATAAATTATAAAGTTCAAACAATATTATAAGTTCAATTTATTAAAATAATAAAAATTAATTATTAACATAAAAATAAAGTTCATTTATCAATTGTGAATGTATATGTGTATTGTTCATTTTCACCTAACTCAAAATTACCGAAGATATGAATTTGATGACCCTAATTACTACGAGTGGCAATAACAGTTCGTTTAAAACATTGGTTTACCACAGCTTACCAGCTGTCAATACATAACAATTATGCAATGAAACTCATCAATATGTTTCATGGGGAATCCTATTCCCCATACTACTAATAATAATTATATATTTTTTAGTATTATTCATCCACAAACGGAGATCTGGAAACAATAAAAATGTAATTACTCCTAATGTAAATCCTACAGACTTTGGTCATCTTTTAGAGTGGAGGAGTTACGTCCTACATACTCCACCATAACATCGCCACCCACCATGGTTACAATAACAACAGCAATATCAGCCGAATAAGCAACGTTCTCACAATATTAATGTTTTGTCTATAAAACATTCGTATTCAATAATAAAGATGACATTGTCAACATCAGCTACATAAAAGACATTCTAGCAAGTTATAATTCTCGCGTGGCTTTTTCGTTAGATATGTACATATATTTTATAGCGACCACTTCCAATTTTATTTCGGTGATTATTTAAATGTTTTATAAAAATAACCTTGCTTCACCACAGATTTTTTACTAAACAGCCATACCGTTAATTATTTGAAATTGAATAAATTACCTTCTAATTATAAATCGACTAATTTACAGACAACTTTAATGTGACTTTTTGTCTGCTTTTAAACTTTTCTATTTTATTTTAATTTTAAACCTCTAATCATATTATACTGAAAGAAAAAATTGACATTATTTCACATTAAAGCATCACACGAATGAAAATTAACTGAATTAATATAAAACAGAAAATAAATTAAAACTTTTATTAAATTTCAATTAAAAAGAAATTAAAATTCAGTTCTTTACGTTTTTCTTATTCGTCTAGACAATTTGTCTTAAAAGTTTTATTTTACATTATACCGAGTACTAAATACGGGTTTAGATTTTCTTTACTACTACTATTTCAACATCTTATCTCAATCAAAATTATATGTGAAGGCAAGATTAGTAATTAGGATAAGAGCTTTAAGATATTATTTAGCACAAAAAGAAGTGATATTTTTGGGTCCATCACCCTTTATAGTTCGGTTCACATCGCAAATTTGTAATCCCATCAAGAAATAAATCATCTTTTGGATCCCCATTTTTTACAAAGGTTTGACAAGGTTGGGTATTTAACATTTATGATAATACCATTGTTATTAACATTGACCCATATCATTATTTTAACAAACAAATGTGTCATTTACTAAAAAAAAAAAAAATATTCGCACTAAATGATGTTAAAAATGTCAAAAATAATTTACGCAGGACACACCAAATAAACAAAGAAAATATTAAGATGTCTGAATTTTGTATGAAAGATAAGTAAATATAGTATATAGGTACGTATTTTATGAAGACAATATAAGTCAAAATAATTCAATGGGAAAATATCGTATGCGTATGTGTGCTAAGGATATACTCAGGTATCAATGTCAAACAATAAACCATGATTTACATCAGATTTTCTTTTAGATTAGCATATCAAATTTATGTAAAAACAAGAATGAATGGAACGATATATGTATGTGGCTGAGGCTGTGTGTGCATACGTATTAACACTTACTTAACGTAACGCCAAAAAGGAAAATACTACAACTGTAAATTTATTTAAATCCTTAAGAAAATAAATAAAATCCAGCCAAAAACAATAATACTGTTATTGTAATACGTAAATATCTCTCGCATATTCTTAAAAAAGAATAAATTTACCTACTCGTCTTGATCTCATTGTGTGAAGTGTTTTTTGGCTAACGAACGAAGAATTTATGAGGTATTTGTTATAGCTAACTAATGATTTTTTTGATTTTTTACGATTTAATAATGCAAAAATGCGAGTGACAAGAGACAGGCCATCGAAAATATTGGCTAAATCACGCGGGACCAATTTCAATAGCAACCAAGCGGGCACGTGGAGCTAAGCTCTTAAAAGCATATACAGGGTGATCCATTTCAAAAGAACCACTCAAATAACTCGCATGTGAAGGCCTAAATCACAAAAAGTGTTTATGCAAAAGTTGCACAATTTTTAAGGGGAAATCAAATGACCACCTTGAATTCGACCCTGAGGTCAAATTTCAAGGTCATTTCAAGGTGAAGTCGGTTTTTTTATGGAAACACCTATTTTTGACTCTGGATTCGGAAAGCGCGTGGACTTCTACCAAAAACGATTGAATATCGAGACGTCTCATGAAAATGTATTTAAAAAAAAAAAAAAAACAACAACAATTAAAAATGGAAAATACACTAGAACCGTAATAACTTTAGCTTGTAACTCTCTTCAAATCAGACTCTCTGCTGTTAATTTCTACTTAGGTACAACGTTATTTAGTGCCATGCGTTTGACTTTGAATTGACTTTGCTCTACAAAGAACACAAAAACCAAATCGAACATAAATTCGTATTTCTCACTACTTGTATTTGTGTTTATTTTTTGTGTTTATAATTTTTATGTGTAAGTAGTACATACAAACAAAATGTGTGATTATTTGCAACAAATAAATAAAAAAAAACATTAAGCTACTATGCTAGATTTGTATGTACATATGTATATAGAAAATAAACGCTTCTTGCATAGTTTCCTAATAAGTTTATGTTATTGCTTTTGGATTTTTTTAACCTTTATCTAACCTTTTGCCGGCTGATTACATATTTAGGCTGGATAGTACCGATAATTAACAAACCGATAGTTAACATAATTATTAAATATTTTCTAACAAAAACCCCCAATTTTCGTCTAACAAATTTTTTTGTTGTCGCTGATGAGTGGACGTTTGGCCAACTCATAATAGTACGGGTACTAACCATATATAGATGCATACTTCCAAACCGGGTTAACTACAATAAAAAACTAATTTGCTTCCCTTCCCTAAACGGTAAACAAAACTGAAAATGTAAATTGTACACACATATTGTCGATATGGTATGCAATTTATCATTCCGAAATCTATTTATTTTTATCAAACAAAAATATAAATAAAAATAGAAAATTCTAACAATTCAATCTAACACAAAAAAAAAAGAAAATATTCAATTTTTTGTACAACTTTAAATCGGAAAATTTATTATAATAATACGTAGCTACATTTTCACATTGGGTTTTGGAAAAATACAGCAAAAAAAAAAACGTTTGGGGATTTAGCACAATAAATAATATTTTATTTTGACACCAATCCATTTTTCCTTCCTCCAGTTTCAACTTTTTCAAATGTTTCCGATTTTTTTTTTTTTTTTTTTTTTTAATGGGCACCTATAAATAAAATTATGATTTGAAGGAAGAAAATTATAATTTTTTTAACATTTTGTTTTGGTTGTGGTTTGGGCTTTCAAAATATTACTTCAGTTTTGAATAGATTTTCTTTTTTTTTTTTGTTTTTTATTTGAAAAATGAGTAAGACAAGGTGTTGTAGTTTGTGTGGAATTAAATTACAAAATATGAAAACGCATTTGTTTAATGTAGAAAATTGTATCAATCGTTGGAGATAAAGATGACACTTTATGATTATGATATTGGCACTTGGGGTTTAATTCTGATTTAGAGAAATGGTTTACCTTTATTTAGCAGGAAAGAAATCCTATCAAATTTCATTGCTCCCTAAGGACATTGGTAGTTTTTGAACTGTATATAATAAAATGAAATTCTTAAAATAAACGATATAAGAAAGTTACAATTTTCTTTTTAACTTCAAACTGACAATGTACATATGTAGGATGGCCCAACGCATACGAAACATACTGGTTTTCACAAGGGTCGATTACTTCATGATTTTAAGGAGATCTAAATCTTCCAAAATACTTGCTGAATTATTGTTAAACCACCCCTTCCTAGGGGGAGGCTCTTATTTATACAGTAGGTTCTGAGTAGAGCCAGATCGAACCCTTAATATTAAAACATCTCGAAGATAACGTTGGATGTATTATAGAACAAACCTCTATTTCTAGATGCATAAGCGTCCCAGTAATTTTAAAACAAAAATATAAAGAGGTGAAACCTCACAGGGTGATCAGAAATTCGGTACTGAAAATTAAATCAACTCTAGAGTCAATCCTTAACTGAACCTTTTAACTCAATCACCAGCTCAAACTTCACCTCGAACTTCACTAGATAAACCAACAGCCCAAGCTACAACTCAATTACCACTGCAACCCCAACTCAACTTTCAAATCAACCCCTAACCTAACCCCAAATCGACACCAAAATAATTCCCTAATCCCGTACTAATCTGCAATGCAAACTAACACAACCCTAACTCAACTTAAACATAACTTAGCTCGAACCAAATCTCAACTCCCTACTCAACTCCACACTCAACGGCCAACTCAATTCTAAAATCAACTCGATGTGAGAGCTGTAACGTGCGGTAGTTAGTAGACAAAAAATCAAAAAAACACAAATTGGGCGCCAGTCTACCGGCACGTAATTTTTCCCGGACTAAGTTAGATGAGCAGTTTGACTTGGGATGAAACTTGCAGTTTGACTTGGATGAGGTTAGATCGAGTTGGTTACTTAATACTTTATACTTTATACTTTATACTTTATACTTTATACTTTATACTTTATACTTTATACTTTATACTTTATACTTTATACTTTATACTTTATACTTTATACTTTATACTTTATACTTTATACTTTATACTTTATACTTTATACTTTATACTTTATACTTTATACTTTATACTTTATACTTTATACTTTATACTTTATACTTTATACTTTATACTTTATACTTTATACTTTATACTTTATACTTTATACTTTATACTTTATACTTTATACTTTATACTTTATACTTTATACTTTATACTTTATACTTTATACTTTATACTTTATACTTTATACTTTATACTTTATACTTTATACTTTATACTTTATACTTTATACTTTATACTTTATACTTTATACTTTATACTTTATACTTTATACTTTATACTTTATACTTTATACTTTATACTTTATACTTTATACTTTATACTTTATACTTTATACTTTATACTTTATACTTTATACTTTATACTTTATACTTTATACTTTATACTTTATACTTTATACTTTATACTTTATACTTTATACTTTATACTTTATACTTTATACTTTATACTTTATACTTTATACTTTATACTTTATACTTTATACTTTATACTTTATACTTTATACTTTATACTTTATACTTTATACTTTATACTTTATACTTTATACTTTATACTTTATACTTTATACTTTATACTTTATACTTTATACTTTATACTTTATACTTTATACTTTATACTTTATACTTTATACTTTATACTTTATACTTTATACTTTATACTTTATACTTTATACTTTATACTTTATACTTTATACTTTATACTTTATACTTTATACTTTATACTTTATACTTTATACTTTATACTTTATACTTTATACTTTATACTTTATACTTTATACTTTATACTTTATACTTTATACTTTATACTTTATACTTTATACTTTATACTTTATACTTTATACTTTATACTTTATACTTTATACTTTATACTTTATACTTTATACTTTATACTTTATACTTTATACTTTATACTTTATACTTTATACTTTATACTTTATACTTTATACTTTATACTTTATACTTTATACTTTATACTTTATACTTTATACTTTATACTTTATACTTTATACTTTATACTTTATACTTTATACTTTATACTTTATACTTTATACTTTATACTTTCTACTTTATTGAATTTCACTTTGTACATGTGCTTTCGTCATCGCAGAAATTATCATCGAACATATCATCGGATATCACCGGCATAATGGATAGCATGGCCGACAGCAGCAGCAACATCATAACCACCACCACCAGCGTCATCATTATCGGCCGGACATAGGCAGCAGGAACGTCGTGATCGGTGGTAACCCCATTATTGCCATCATTGCCGCATTTGATGACATCATCACTAACAACAGAGATGACCACAGCAGTTAAAATACCAACCGGCAGCCGTATTATCGCCATCACCACATCAGACGCAAATATTATATCGCTGTCATCATCGCCTTCGCGACCATAGGCGAGTACTAGCACATTCACCCAATAACAGCAACAACTGCATCAACACCGCTGTCACACAACGGCATGTTGACCACCACCGGCAAGCAGCGGTATCAACACTATCACCGCCAAAGTCTTCAACAGGGACAACATCAGCACCGACAACAACACCATCACTAAAAATATTTTATTACAATGTACATTTTTTTTACCACCGTTTTCTTGCCGATTTAATTTTTTTCATTTTGTTTATTTTTTTATTATTCAATAAACTTTGTTTATTGAAAAAACACTAACTTTGTTTATGATTAAAACAAAATAAAACTTTGTTTTATTTAAATGGCTCCACACAACGTCGTATAGCAAAACGACGACCAGCCTTACAAGCTACACCTCGCCATTTATACGGCCAAAATCGAAACCCATTTCGACTGTCGCCGTATAACTTTCCATGTCACTGGGACACAGTCGAGACTCACTTCGACTGTCCCACACTCTCACGAAAAAGTCGAAACTCACATAGACTTTCTCCGGCCACAGTCGAGTCCGTGGACTGGCCTCAAAGCGGCCATTGCCAATATCTCTTGGCAGGCCCCAAAGCTAACTCCAGATTTCAGAATACATTTTCTGGTCTGGCATGTAACAGCTTTGCTTCCCGACATGGAAACTCGGTCACTTGCGTCAAAAGACCTCTTAAGACAGCTCTGTCTGCGGTACAGCAACTTCAGTGAAGGAAGTTAAGAGGTGTCCACCGATATTTGGTCGATGCGTCCTGCTCCCATCCTATCAGGTGTGGGCCTCAACAAACATCCTCCTTCACAGCTGCTGACGCAACCATCGACCGATAATCTTACGAGATAAGACATTTCAACGGAGCGATCGCCACTCATGTTCGGCTAATCAAATATCAGTCTGCGAACACACAGACAGACCGAAACCAACCATGTTTTGCATGGGGGAACTCACTTGCGGGGAAGTTCTGTAGCGGTTCACCCAATAAACCACTACAAACTTAGTGGCGCACATTCCACCTCGAATGTGTGTTGGGTTGATTTCCCCAGTCGTGTCATTTCATGTGATGTGACTATAGTCGTATCACATCACTTGAAAATTGCTATTCTTGGAGGCGAACCAAGTGACAGGACTGCAACTTGAAATACAAATATTAGGCAGATTAGAAATAAAATCGTTTTATAACAACAATCTTATTATTTTCACCCCAATTGTCGTAGTCGTCTCACGTAATTTTACACGACTATAGTCACCTCACTTCATTTTCGCTATTATCATAGTTGTTTTTTACGCCTATTGTAATTTTAAGCGACAGATATTACTTCAAATGACATTCTTGTCACAACAATTTTACAAGTAAGAAGAAGTGAGTAGTGTTGTTAAAATGTAAAGTGAAGGGTAGTTTATTATTTTTATTTTAATAAATAATTATTTTTTACGTGTATAAATGTTTTTAATATTTGTTAATGTATAAATATTGTTAATAATTTGTACATAATTTTATTTTTTAGTTTGAAAATTACAAAATGTAAATAGTTTGAAATGCTTGTAAACTTAATGGAAAAAAATGCGAATATCGCTAACGGTATGAGTTTTGGAAGCTTAAAAGACGAATTTTCAAATATTTTAAACGGCTTCAGCGACAAATTAAATAGTCTAGGTTAATATGTACGGAAAATCTAATCTTCACTGTCTGTGTCGTTACCATTACCCCGCAAGCAACATCTACAAACTGTGAAAATAATGAAATATCCTTCACTGATGTACATAGATACAGCGAATGTAGTCACAGAATCGGTGTCAGTGATTGTCGAGGAAATCGAACTACAAACTAACAAACCAACAACGACTCGCTCTAAACGATCCGTACCGTCAAATATCCAAGAAGAAAGAAGGCGCCTTCTCGAAGATCAAACAAGCCAAATAAAAGAACAGACAAAATATTTAAAGGATCAGATAACAAAGATGGACGTGCAAACCAAATATTATAAGGAATGTGCAAGGTATATAAGGAAAACTCACGAAATAAAAGAACAAAAATTTAAAATTTGGAAGGAACCCCAACTGGAAAAAAGAAAACATCGCCAACAAAATATGGAGTACAAGCTTAGAACACTGGACTACAAAGGAAGAAAGTTGGCACTGAAAGAGAAGCGAGCTTAAAATTTGTAACAGATGATCAGAAAAAATTATGTAAATATGTATGTGATGAAATTGAAATTATTAATCTAAGCTTAAAATTAACAAATCGAATTCATTACTCGAGCTCTCACTCGTTGCGCTCCATCGCTTCCTTCATCTTCTTCTATATATTCAAGTCTATCATTATCTGCATTTGGCTGTCGGATTTCGAATTCGATGTTATGCGAAATACATAAATTATGCATCGCCCAATAAATATTAACAATTTGTGCTGCTTTTTTCGGCGAATAGTGTAATTGCCTCGCCCCAAGCAAGCAATGAAAGCGGTTCTTAAGAATTCCAATTGTTCGTTCCATAATATTTCTTGCTTTCGCATGCTTCGTATTAAATCGCCTTTCTGCTGATTCTGGTCCAGTTGCCCGAAAAGGTATCATCAAATAAGGCTTAAAAGCATATCCTGCATCACCTCCAATTAAAACAAAACATAGAAACAAGACATTTCATACCTTGTTGAAAATTACCTAATAACCACGTATTAATTTGACCATTATCATGGCTGGACTTAAGTTGCGTGTCAAAGTGGCTTGAGTTAAAAATAAAAGAGTCGTGACATGACCGTGGGTGATTATTATGTGATTTGCATTCGATCGTAACAAACCTAAGAAACAATTTAATAAATAGCAACATCAACTTACAATCATAATGTTTAGGCTATAAAACCTTTTTCTGTTATTATATAAATGTCCTTCTCGCTTAATTGGTGGTATGATTTTTATGTGCGTCCCGTCGACACAACCAATCACTCCAGGGAACTCAAATTTTTCGTAAAATCTCAGTTTTATTGTTTCCTTTTCGGTATCAGTTGTTGGAAATTTAATAAATGGAGTACAAATTTGTTCCTCGAGAATATCACATATTTCGCCTAGACTTTTTGAAAATGTTGACTGGGCCAACCCCGCTACAAATTCGTTGCCAATACCTGTCTGATAGCTCCCTAAAGCAAAAAATCGCAATGTAGCTGCTAATTTAATAACTGGCGAAACGGAACGATGGTTAGCGCATTCTGCATTACGTCTACAATCGTGCCCAGGAATTTCCTGGTAACAGCTAAAGCTACGTCGCCTGCGTAAGCGATAACTTCAATACCAACTCTCTCCAATTCTAGTAGTAATCGGTTTACCACTATGTTCCAGAGAAAAGGGGATAGAACCTCACGCGCGGTTCCCCTAGTTACTCGCCTCTTGATGGTAGAGTCACCCAACTTCGAGTTAACAATTCTGCTTCCTAGCATATAATTGATTAACCTTCTGAGAGGAACGTCAACCTCCACAAATGACAATCCCTTCTTGATTGCCTTCGATTTCACATTATTAAAGCGCTCTTTATATCCTGGAAGGCCACCAAACAGAATTCCTTCGAATTAATCGATTTCTCAATCGTATACACCAAGGCGTGTAGAGCAGTGTCCACAGATCTACTCTTTGTGTACGCATACTGAGACGGTGCCCACTTCCTGGCACCTATTTTATCTCTAATGTATACATCCAGCAGCCTTTCCAAGGTTTTCAAAAGAAAAGATGATAGAGTTATTGGTCTTAGGTCCTTAGAATAGACATGTGAGCTTTTCACCGCTTTCGGTTTAAACACCACATTGACCTCCGTCCAGTACCTAGGAATATAGCCCAGCTTTAAACACCCTTTGAATATAGCTTCCAGGTAGGGAAGAATAATTACTGAGTTGTTTTGAAGTTCCGCTGGTATAATTTGATCCGGTCCGGATGATTTAAATGGTTTAAAACCCCTCAGTGCCGATAGGATCCGTTTCCTGGTTACGATATCCTCTGTGAACACTGACAATGAATCCTGATGATTGATATGCACCAACTGGTCTTCAAAGCTCTTTGGGAAGTGTGTCTCGAAGAGAAGCTCCAGAGATTCTCCACTAGAAGCTGTCCAAGATCCGTCCGGTTTTATCAAAAAACTGGGACTAGCGGTACTTTTGGAAAGAATCTTCCTAAAGCGGAAGGTTTTGGATACCTCTTCCATTTTATCACAGAACATTCTCCAAGACCTCCTTTGTGTCTTTCTTAATTCTTTCTTATAAATTCTGAGTTTCTCATTATAGGAGTCCCAATCCTAAGCCTCACTTGTAATTTTGGCTTTATTAAAGGCTGTCCTACAAGCCTTACGATAGGTTCCCAGTTCCCTGAACCACCATACTGGTTTTTGCCTACCTCTAGGCTTAACCAATGGGCAGGCAGCACGAAAGGATCGGTTGCAGTAGCTAGTAATGCTAGCCAGCATATCCTTCAGCTCCTCAACGGTCGTCGGGGGCTCCAGAGACCGCGACGGCAACAAATCTTCAAGTAATTCCCATATTTTCTCCAGTTGGTCCTTCTAGGGTTCCTGAAGGCTTCCCGGGTAGCAGGGTGAATATCGAGGCTATAGGTTAAATATCGATGATAAGGAAAAGAGTGTTCCTTATCCACCCTTCAATTTTTAACCATATGAAGAATATTATTTGAGGCAAGGGTCACGTCTAAAACCTCCTGACAGTTACTAGTAATACATGTGGATTCCCGCTTAATATTACACACTCATCAAATAATCAAAAAGTGACTCACCTTTTTCATTAATGTCCGTGCTTTCCCAGATAGTTTGACGCGCATTAGTATCAACTCCCAGTACCACACCAACCTTTGATTGTTCCGCTTCATGGATCAGCTCCTCCAGTTTATCCGGAGGAACCTCCTTCTCCCGGTCCATGTAGGCTGAAACTTGCCAGAATCTACAATTGCCTACTTCCAGGCTAACTGAGGTAGTGTTACCATTGCTGTATTGAGAGAGAAGGAAAAGATTAATATTATTTTACCCAAGAATACAAGATCTGATCTTCCCAGACTTACTAGAGGATATAAATTTTACCCCTTGGTTCTGAGGACACAAATCCTGTTGTTGTTAATCCAAGGTTCTTGGATTAGTATCATATCCTCACCCGAACTAGCCAGAATGGTGAAGGTTAATTTGAATTATCTTAACCATAACCTTTTAACTTTTACCTACCTCTGTGGTATATTCCTGCTACCGCAGGAATATTATTTCTCTGTATTTTGGGATGGGCCGGATTCGCCCGTCTCGCTAACCCTCATACACTCTGTAGAGGACTTGTCAGTGCCCCCCCCCTCCCCAAAAAATAAATTAAATAAAACTAAAATTTATAAATTTGGAATAAAAATATTAAATTAAATTTGTGGCGTGTTAAAATTTAGTGTAAAAAAATAAATATATCTCACACGCTAAAATACTTTATACTTTTTACTTTTTACATTCTAATGTTTGTAGATCTTGAAACATCTGATATTCTTAGCTGTCTTATTATGCGATAATTTTTTAGTAGTATTAAATACTCGTTGCTATAATTTGTACGCTCAATAACGACATTTGAGGGACCGAGTCATGCGAAGGACATATTCTCCTAAATACAATGGTTATGACACTGTAGCGATTCAACCATTCACTCATTTGTTTTACCAATACAAATATAAGTTATTACCATAAGAACAAGCCTTCCATGTTACTCCCAGCAGTGTTACTTTTAACTTTTTACACATTCATGCGATATGCATTAGTGTATTGAACCTAATCGTGTTGGTTAATTTAAATAATAAAAACGTATAACTGAATAATTTACTAACAATCAGTACAATAATTATAAATAAATTGAGTGTTTTCCCGTATAACCGTGTGTGAAGTTAGGATGAGATAGGCCCGATATAATCCCAGTTAATTTACCATTTGCTATTACACCGATTACTAATAATGTTTATAAATTTTACAAATGTACTATCAAAATCAGCGTTCATTTAGAGCCACTACGGCCACATATAGTGATTAATAAGTAAACGACAGCTGTAACAATCAAGTATTTTCGCTAATTACCAAAAAAGAAAACTAAAATGGAAATTTGTAATGTGAATATTATGCAGTGTGATGGTACCAAACCCTTACCAAGAATTTGTTTTTGGGCGATTATTTGAAGTACATAATCCCTCACATTTCAAAGAAAGCAAAATCGCCCAAAAATCGTTGAAAAATTATTCATTTTTAGTTTTGGATGATTATGAATTTCTTGTCGTTTTGTAAGCATTTCGACATACTAGTAATACACAATCGTAGAAACGGCAAACTTACCAACGACTAGAGTTTGCAAAAACCCGGAAATTTTAAAAGCTGGGTTTTCGGGTTTAGAAAATCCTTAAACCCGGGTAACCGGGTTAAACCCGGTTTTTTTAACTTCATTAAAATAAAAAAAAAATTTATAATAGGAAGTCAGAAATTCAATTTTATTCATAAAATACTAACATAAATAAACTTTTCAATCGCAAAGTAAATTAAAAACCAATTGTTTAATACATTTAAATTACTCGTAAATATGTCTAATATGCATCTTAATGCAAAATTTTACCGTATCGCAAAAAAAATGTTTTTGTACAAATATTACCTGTAATTGAGAATACTTTTTCTGCGTCAGCTGAAGTTGGCGATATCGATAGTAAAGCTGTGTATATATTTTCTAATTGGTTTTTCACCTCAAAACTAGAATATTGTGGACTCTTTTTTAAATAAATTAGCACTTTGGAATGTTGGTTTTGATTGCTGCAAAGAGGCAGTTTTAATGGCCAAATTCAATTCTTCGGCCATTGATAGTTTGACAGAAACATCGCAACATTCTAATTTTCCTGCGTATTCCAATATTTGTGACTTTGTACTTTACGGAAGGGTATCTGCGTGTTTGTTCCAACTATGCGTGTGTCTCTTAGATAATGCATCAATGACGTTACAAATGTTACATTTCTACTATCTATAATTCTTATTTTGAGCCCATCTAGCAGTTTTAGTCCAATATTTGAATTCAAATTTTCAATTTTCTTGAACATAAAAATATTTACTGTTTTTGCTGTAATCAGAGTGGCATCCTCCCATCCTAATGCTTCATCTGCTAATTTAATTGGTGATAGTGCATTTCGAAAATCATTCAATAGATCTAAGTCAATATGTGAGAGCTCCTTAAGATGATTAAGATCTTTCAAAGCAAGTTTCACACATTCCAATAAGATTAAGAATCGTTCTATCATATTAAAAATGGAATTCCAACGTGTCTTGCGATCTAGAACTAATGTCAGCTCCTTATGGAACTTTTCCTTTACATAATTTTGAAAACATGTGTTACGCACGGGTGATTTTTAAAAAAATTTAACTATACTTCGCATTGCTTCAACAAAATTGTGAAGTTTGTCATCGTTATAATCTATTTCTATGTTTTCGTCGTTGCTACTTTCCTTAAAAGAATGAATGTTGGATTCATTGTCGATATTACCCCCGTTTGCATTTTAGAAGTTTTTCTCCTAATTATTGCATCTAAAAAAGCGAAATGAATACTATGATTTATGCAAATGATGATTTCCTGCCAAATTTAAGATTCACACTTGCACCGTTGCATGTTGTCGCTATGATATCTGACCAAAGTATACCAAAGTCTTCAAATTTTGTGTTTTGAGTTATTCCTTGGTTTTCTCCGAATCACAACTGCCGTAAATTCGCACATGATCTAAATTAAAACTTTTTTGATTTGAATTGTGTAAATTTACATTTAAGTATTGCCGAATTTTGGTGCTTGTCCATTCATCAAAGGTTAGTGAATATTTTGCGTTCTCCATTTTTAATTCCTGTTTCATTACCAATTCTTTAGTCTTTGCAAAATTAATAATTATACTCATTGTTGTATTCTCTGATTTAGGTGACTCAAACCCTTGAAAACTCAAACTTTCTCGAATAAACTTAGACCTAGTAATTTTCCGAATAGTAACGTTTTATGCTTGGTAAATGATAGTATTGATTTATGGTGGGTGTTATGCGGCCGTTCGGCTCACCGACACCCCACACAATCTAATGCCGACCGGGTTCAGATATGTTGAACGGTGGCACTAGGTAATTTCACTGTTAATCTGCTTTACAAGTACACTCACGGTTCTTTAATTTAATGCTAGTTTTATTTTTATTAATTGCCGAGTTTGAACTCGGTTTGATTTAAGAAAAACATTATAATGATATAATAACTAATTAATATTATATTGTGGAGCTAGAATTTTCGTGCTAGCTCCTAACGGCCACCAAGTAATTCTTTTTTCTTTATTCAACCGAATTTTCTTATATACTAGACGTATTGTTTTTACGTCGCCTGTACGATTTGCGTGCAGTGTCTTTGCTGAAACTCTCCACGCAGTGCGAACGAGTGGTGGTAAGTTTTATTATTGAAATCTATATGGCACTTCACATAACTATGGCGAAAAATCGTTATTGGTACCGGTATGTGGAATATGGTGTTATCTCACTCTAATGGTAATGAATTGTCATTAGCTTTATTGGATGTCACAATATTCCACGACCGCGTGATTGTTGTTTTGATAATCGGGAGTTGTGGGAAATAAATGGGTAAATAAAATAAGATAGAGTGTTTTCGCTTTGATAAGTTTATTTGATCTTTATTTATTCGTAAATACCATCGACGTATCACCACAGATTGATTAGTAGTTGGTTTTTTCCACGATGGCCACACGATTCATCATCACTATCAATTTTATGTACGGTTTTGATGTGTCTTTGTGAAGCTGACGTTGAACCACCTTTACATTGAATTGGTTTAAGACAAATTATGCATGTTGCTTTTTCTTGTTTTCCGTAACTTGTAAATGCTTCCACATGCTGCTCTTTTGCAGAAAATTAACGTTTCACCCGTGTTTTTGTACCTGCAAACCTTTCGAACAGGTGATATGTATAACATTTCTGTATTATCCTCAACAACGTCCTATCTTCAGCGGAATTTATGTGTTTGTATTTTAATTAATACAATTTAATTATAATGTATTTTAAATAGAATTTATTTTGAAATATAAATCCGAATTTTAAGTAAAAAAACCGGGTTTTCAGGTTCATTCAATTTACAAAAAAGCCCGAGTTTTTGAGACCGGGTAAACCCGGTCTTTTTTTCCCCCTTTTTTTAGATTTTTCTTTTGATACTGAAATACAATTTTGGGTTTGCATTGTTAATTGTTTGCCAAAATATTTGAAACGTGCATTTTTTTGTAAATATAAAAATTAACTTAACATATAAATTATTTCGTTTCAATTAATTACGGCAGCTAATGCAAATTAATTCAATAATATGGTCCAACACAAAAAAAATTTTGTTTATCCGAAACTTCAAAATATTTGCCTATAGTATTGTCTACACTACCCTTCTCTGTTTCGCTTTACTAGTTTTGCAGCCCTTTATTGTACTTGAAAAAAAGTGAGTATCATACAGCCATTACCCTATTGATCAAAATCGGAATTTAACTTTTATTTATAAGCCAATACCCAACAAAGGGGCAAACATACTCCAGATTCCTTTGGCCGACATATTTTGACATTTCTGCGGATGACTAAGTGATCTAATAGTTTTTTTGTTTTTGGATATAATTAACCGTTTTTCAAAATTTGTTTCAGTAACTCCACAGCAAATTTTTATTTACGTTCGCAAAACTACTACAAGTTACTTTGCCGATACCAAAAAGTTAAAACAATTTATGAATGCGTTCGTTCGGGCTTTTGGCATTTGTTTTTTAAACCAACTTTGTTAAGTTTGAAATATTTTTATAAGCTTTCTTATTGTTCGAATGAGTCGGTAAATTTGCCTCTCATTCAAAAATTGGAAAACAAATCAATCTCAAAATATTACCTGTTAAGTCCTAAACCATTTCTTGTTGAGAAAAGCCTTAGAATTATAAGAGTTTGTTTATAAAAACCATCATGTTATATTAAGTGTATTGCTTTCAACCAAAATGAGTTAGGTATTTTATTTGGCTAACGGCTGGTCAAAGCAACAGCAAAAATTAACCGAATTTTGATCTAATTTTTATTTCGTGTATTTTATTGTCAATTCAACTCTTGTGACAGGTATTAAAACTAAAAATTTGATTAAGGTTTGTTTAACCACTAATTTTTTTTGGCTTAGCTAAACTATTTTTTGGTCTATATAGTACGATTGTTGTTGTAATTTTTTATTATTGTTGAAAGCAATACAACTATTATATGACATTAATTGGATATTGTTTGAAATTGCTACTAAATTTATATTTCCAAGCAAGCTTTTGATACAAACAAAGTTAAAACAAATCCAGTAACACGGAAAAAGTAAATTCCAAGTGCATATCCAAACAATAATATTACATTGGATTCCACAAGGGTAGTTTCCATCCAATTGTGTACCATAAGCTATTAAACCAAAAAAAGCTCTTCCAAACACACACAGACTAAAAAGTTCCATTGATAACAAAAACATCAGTTATGATGGTAAAACCAGACAAAAAAAATATAATGCCATTTGCAAATATTGTAAATTATGTATATAAAAAAAAACACAAAAACCAGTCAAATAGAATAAAAATAAATACTGCACTGAACTGAAAATATATAAAAAAAGTGGATATTAAAATTAAAATGAAAACGTGGAAATAAAAAGTTTTATGTCATGAACATTTTCACGCCGTTTATTTACCGTAAGAGATATATGACCTCAAAACGTTTATTTTTTTTCGTGTGCACCAGCAGCAGCAGTAGCACCACCACCATACACAATTTCAGTTGTAAAACAGTAATTTATTTTGCGAAAATTTATAGGCAAACGACAAAATACAACGATTCTAAAATAAATATGTAGTTATGTATATGCAAAACGTATACACTAAATCAACAGTCTGAAATACTTGTTATGGTTCTATATACAGTATTATAGTATCTGTAGCCGTTTTAATTTTATATAAAAAATACAAAAAAAAATCCGCCACACATACACACAAACACAGACAAGTTTCCATTTGAAAAGAGCATTTCCCAATTATATTTAGTTTTTTTTTTGTTCATCTTGTTTTATTTTATGATTACAAAGAATATACATACAATTTATATACATAGTGATTTGATTGTTATTTTATTAGATCTGATTCAAACAAACCATTTTCAAGAGCGTCAGGAGGAAAATATAAAAGAATTTAACATATGTTAGTAGTTGGAAATTTATTACCGTACGTACGTATATGAACATTATAATGGAAAGTCATTAATTGTGTACAAAAAAATAATTATTTTATTTCATATATAGTATGTATATCCGCAATTGCATTGCGCCTTTGTAATAGTGTAAAAAAATGTTTAATTATCTTTTCGGTTGTTCATTTAATTTAACTCAAGACACCGAATTCCATAAATTCAACAAATTCATTTAATTTTCATTCACCACAAATATATTTACTTTGTACACAAAAGAAAAACAAAAACAAATATTTTTGCATTAAGTATCATCTCTAAATCTCCACTAAAATTATTTCTTGAATCCTTTTGATGTTACCATTTCATCCGCACACAAACATATATAACACTTCAAAGCAAAATCCTAAATTAAATCACTGTAACATAATTCTAAGCACTTTTTTTGTTTTACTACAAGAGTGTATGTTGTATGTACCAAGATAATTTATTTTCTTTTGTGTTTTTTTTTATTTTCTTTTTTTATTATATGCTTTTGCCTAAGGGTTCAACTTTTTGATTTGAATTAAGGATTAGATAAAAATACAAAGTAGAATAGAATAAATATAATTATGGTGTTAATAGGTAAATTAAATTAGACGCAAAGAATGCTTAAATGTAATTAAATAAATAAGAGCTTTAAGAGTTAATTTATGTGTTTATTTATTAAGGGCAGGGAAAAGTTGTGTATAACATGAATTGCGAAAGTGATTTTTTCGTATCACTTTACAGTGGTATTAGTAATATTAAGGTGAGATGTTTTAATATTAAAGTTTTCGAATTTCAAAGAAGTATCAAATTTTTCGATAAATCGGTGTAAATAAAAATGTATGTGATATTGACGCTAAAAACAAGTGTTTGCTAGAAAATGTTATAAACATTATGAAAACAAACATTAGCTTTTAGAAAAAAAATGTAATTAATTTGTTTGGTACCAACCGATCCAATTCTTAATTTGTCATTGTATACACATTAGGGTAATCCGGGTTGTAAGACCGATTAATTTGTATACACTAGACTCAAAACAATATTATTATTTTCCTTGATAATCTTCTGGCGATGTAATAAATATAAATATGTAAAAAATACACTAATTATTAAATATTTATTTGGTGTGTTCACTTCTGCAGTCAGCGATCAAGAGGCAGATTTTTAATTTATTTTAGAATGAAGAAAATTTTTAAAATCATTTTTACTTTATATTATCACCAATTGGTGGTTAAAACCTTTTAAATACATAACACTTAACGTACTAATTATTATATCTTAAGCTACCGAAAAGGCTTCACTAATTTAGTAAGATAAGTGATTAAATATGATGATAGAATTTAGAAAATTAGTTTGTTAATCTAATCTAATTTTGTGTTTCGTTTTGGTTATAATCTGATGTGATCACTGGATTTGTGAAATTGTGATGAGTTTTGCTGTCGCCAACATACCGGCCGCCTTGAATCGATTGATTCAATTAACAGGAAGAAGGCATAATTTATGAATTGGGCGCTTTATTATTCCATTCGTGGTTTTTAGCGTTACCACTTTTATGTTGTGATCTGCTCCTGGATGTACTTCAATTATTCTGCCTAATGACCATTTGAATATGGCCAAGTTTTTGTCTTTGATTGCAACTACGTCTCCAATTTTAGCGTTCTTTTGTTTTTTGTGCCAATTGCTTCTGTTTTGAAGATTCGTCAGATACTCCTGTTGACATCGTTCCCAAAAATGTTGGGCCATTTATTGTATTAGTTGCCATCTGTTTAGTTTTGATACCTTGATATCTCTGAAATCGTGTGATGGTAATTGAGTGGTAGGCCGCCCAATTAAGAAATGGCCTGGTATAATTTAATCCAACTCATCGGTTGACAGGATACAAATTGGCCTAGAATTTAAAACGGCTTCAATTTCGGCAAGTAACGTTGTCATCTCTTTTATGGTAAGTATTTGCCCATTCGTAATCCTCTTGAGATGAAATTTTGTACTTTTAACGGCCGCTTCCCATAACCCGCCAAAGTGTGGTGAACCAGGCGGATTGAACTTGAAGGATATTTGATCTGTTAATAGACTATTAGAAATTGTGTTAGCATTTTTATTTAAAAATATATATAGCTCAGTCAATTGGGATGCTGCTCCGAGGAAATTGGAACCGTTGTCGCAGTATATTTCGCTACATATGCCTCGACGCGCAATAAATCTACGTAGTGATCCGATAAACGCTTCTCTGGTAAGGTCTGAGACTAACTCTATATGCACAGCTTTGGTTGCCATATATACGAACAAACACACGTAGCTCTTATATATCTTTTGCCCTCTTCCCCTGATAATATGCGTCAATCATGGGCCTGCGTAATCAATTCCTATACTTTGTACAATGGTCTGATGAATTCCACTCTTGCAGTTGGCAAATCACTGATTATTTGATTCAATTCTTTTGCATTATATTTGACGCATCTAATACAGTTGTGTATGACTCTTCGGACTAAAGTTCTACAGCCCACAATCCAGTACTTTGAACGTAAAATTGCGATCATTAAGGTAGCTCCAGCATGTAAGTGTCTAAGGTGATGTTCTTTTACTACGTACGTTTGCTTTACCCAGGCGTCCTTCAACTCGAAGCAATTCAAATTCGTCAAGGAAAGGTTGAAGATATTTGAGACGACTTATAGGTGATAATGGTTTCTTCAGCTTTAAACGTTCGACGATTATGTCGTCATTAAATTCCTTATTTTGTACGTGCTTGAATATAAGTTTTTCCGCAGCTTGTAGTTCCGAAGTGTGAAGCAATTTACCTTGTATCTGAAAGTATCTTTTTAACGGGTTGGCTACGAAATCACCTCAAAACAAAATCCAAAAATCAAAATCCTCAAATTCAAAATCAAATTTATAGAAAGTTTATAGGAAGTTTATAGGAATTTAAAAGGCGGGTCGCTGCGCTCCCGTCGCTTAGCTCCCAAATTAGAAAAAAAAAATTCAGTTTATAGGAATTTAAAAATTGATAGGAGCGGGAATATATGATCAGATTATATCAGGCTGGTCGCTGCGCTCCCGCCGCTTCGCAATGTACATTCTGGAAAAGGGAAACTTTAATTTCAGTTTATAGGAATTTAAAAATTGATAGGAGCAGGAATATAGGATCGGATTATATCAGGCGGGTCAACATATGATATTTGTCATCTGTCATCTTTGAGAAAATGTGAATTATGGTACTTGAGGATTTTGTGTTTCAGGTTTTTGTAGGTTTCCCCTTTTTAACCATAAAGTAATAAATTGAGAAACCAAAGCTAACACTCGAACCAGTTTATTAAAACTTGAATATTTCTCAATTAGTTGATCAAGCAGTGTATTCTCTGGGGTTTGAATTAGTACCGAATACACGACCCATTTTCCACCTAAGAGGTGGCAGATTGTCTTCCTTTACGAGAACGAGTTCTCCGACATCAATGTTCCGCGATGATGTTGACCATTTTCTGCGATGCTGCATCCCTAGGAGGTACTCATTAGTCCAACGCGACCAGAAGTGCTGATGTAATTGCTGAATATGGCGCCACCGTTTTAAATACGGCACCTTTTCATTTTCGATATTCGGCTCCATAATTGCCGTGAGAGGTCGTCCGACTAGAAAATGCCCGGGAGTAATTGCCTCCAGATCGTTCGGGCCTGATGATAGTGGGGACAATGGCCGTGAATTTAATACAGCTTCTACTTGCTTAAATGCTGTATTCATCTCTTCATACGTTAAGGATGAGTCCCCCATTATCCGACGTAAATGGTGCTTCGCGGATTTTACGGCAGCTTCATAAATCCCACCGAAATGTAGGGCCAATGGTGGAGCAAAACGCCAATTTATCATACCGTCTTGACATATGTGCAAAATCCCGTCGTTACAATGTTGAGTTTTGAATAACTGGTACAACTCGTGTAAGGACGAATTTGCTCCTACAAAATTCGTACCATTATCACAAAATATGTTTTTGCACATACCTCTTGTTGAAATGAATCTCTTCAGAGCTCCAACAAACGCATCTGAAGACAGATCTGACACCAGTTCCAAATGAACTGCTTTTATCGCCAGACAGACGAATATGGCTAAATACCCTTTTGTTGGCCCCTTGCCTCGTATTTTGTGGTGTATAAAGAAAGGACCTGCGAAGTCGACTCCAACATTGTAAAATGGTGGCGCACATGTAACACGTTCGGTTGGAAAATCCCCCATCTTCTGCTGACTCGTTTTTGCTCGAAATCGGAAACAGAGGATGCAATTGTGGCACACCATTTTTGCTAGCCTTCGTCCAATAATTGGCCAGTATTCTTGCCGCACAGCTGCCAATAATGCCTGTGGACCTGCGTGAAGAAGTTTTTTATGAAAATAAGACAGGATTGACAAGGTGATTGGATGTGTGGATGGCAATAAAATCGGATATTTCGTTGAATATGCGAGGGATGACGGTTTTAGTCGACCCCCCATTCGAAGGAATCCGCTACTATCTAGGAAAGGAGACAACGGAATTAATGGGTCCTTGGGACTGAGTGATGTTTTGGCCCTTAATGACCCCATCTGGTCTTTAAAACCAGTAGACTGTATTATCTTTATTATTAAATTCAGACCATTCTGAAGATCACATGCCTGGATGTCACCATATATCCTATCACTTTCTTGCCTTGACAGATAGTTGTGAATAAAGCGATGAACATAAGCCATAATTCTTTGCAAAGAGAGGAAATTTCGTGATTGGAATCTCTGCAGAAGGTCCACCTCCTCCAGCACAGATGAACATGCCAAGGCGGCTTTAGTTTGCCGACGTTCCGGAACTTCATCTATTACTGGTATGCGTGACGTAGGCCATTGGTCAGGCGAGGTTTTCAAAAATGATGGCCCTGTAAACCACGCGATGAGTGCCGTATCAGTTCTAGTGGCGAACATCCTCTCGACAATAGATCCGCCGTGTTAAATTTAGTGCTGATATGGTGCCAATTAGATATTGCTGTCAGTCTCTGAATTTTTGCTACTCGATTCCCGACAAATGTTTTTAATGTGGTTGATTCCGAAGAGATCCACGATAATGCGACTGCTGAATCTGACCAGTAGTAGGTTTCATGAATGGTGATATTTAAGACTGGAATAACCTTTCTTACCGGTTCAACTAACAGCAGAGCCGCACAAAGTTCAAGACGTGGTATGGTTGTTTTACTGAGAGGCGCCACACGAGACTTTGCGCAGATTAATTGAACGTTAACGGAGCACATGCCTTGACTCCTCAGATATATAGCTGCTCCAAATGCCTTTTCGCTAGCGTCTGCAAACCCGTGAAGCTCGTAAACCACGCCCATTGATGTTAATGTGATGCGCCGACTAACTTGAAGATCGTTTAAAAGTGTGAGCTGATTTCGAAAATCTTGCCAAACAGTAAACAGATCTTGTGGAAGCGACTGATCCCAATCATTCTTAAGCATCCATATTTTTTGTAAATAAATTTTGGCTCGGTAATGACTGGCGAGGTAAGCCCGAGTGGATCGAATATACGAGCTATGCCCGACAAAACTGTTCTTTTCGTAACTCGTCCTCCATTGCCTTTAACCTGCACATTAAAACAGAAAACGTCCGATGATGGCTGCCAATACATCCCAAGTGTCTTGATGAAATCGCCATTTTCGGGCTGAAGCAGTTTCTCGCGATGTTCCTGAGGTGTGCCCTCCAAAATGTCTTGCGAATTGGCGCACCATTTTCGGAGTTCCATTCCCGCCGTGCTTAGAATTTTCGAGATTTGGGTTTTTATAGCCTTAGCCTCCTCCAAATTGTTGGTGCCGGTCAGTACATCATCTATGTATACGTCGCGCTTTATGACTTGTGATGCCAAGGGATACTGTTCCTGATGAGTTTCCGCTAACCTCTGAACACATTTTGTTGCCAGATACGAAGCACTGGCTGTACCGAAGGTTAAGGTGAGCAGTCTAAACATTTTTAGAGATTCTGATGGTGTTTTTCTCCAGAATATATGTTGTAGCTGAGCATCATCATCAGTAACCATTATCTGACGATACATTTTACAGATATCTGCACTGAATACGTACTCGTAGGTTCTGAACCTGGCCAAAATAGAGAACAAGTCTTGTTGCAATACAGGCCACACCATAAGAATGCCGTTTAAAGCCTTTCCGAAATCAGATTTTGCCGAGGCGTCAAAAACTATCCTCATCTTGGTCGTGGAGCTATCCGGTTTTAACACGCAATGATGCGGTAAGAAGAAATTTGTTGCGGAGACCTCTTCTGCTGTGACTTGCTTCATATGGCCTAACTCTAAATATTCTTCAATGGTTTCTTGATAGACCTTTCTCAGATTATCATTCCTGGTTAGCCGATGTTCCAGGCTGTTAAACCTTCGACGAGCCATATCTTGCGAGTTACCTAAAACCGAGGGTGGTTGGGACATTGGAAGTTTCACAATAAATTTACCTGCGGCCGTGCCTCCTTAGTGTTTCTTAAAATGATCCTCCACATACTGTTCTTGCTTGGACATCGCAGGACATGCGGCGTTGAGATGTTCAATTTCAAAAAAATTTCGGAGTTGCTCATTTAGACTGGTTTCTTCTATTGATAGCGTGTTGCATACATGGTAGTTTTGTGGTGATGAGCAATAATTTGCGGTTTTGCCCACTGCGACCCAGCCTAGCAAGGTGTTGTGTAAGATAGGCATGTCTGGACCCAGCAGGATTTGGCCGACCGCTTGTAGAGAATAGTAGAGATCTGCCCCTATCAGAAGATCTATGTGCTGTGGTGTTGAAAATTCTGGATCGGCTAGCCTTTTATTTTGCGGAATCGTCCATTGACTTGTATTTATGCCAATTGTAGGTTACGGTCCCGAAATTTTTGGCAATACGGTCCCGAAATTTTTGGCGTTTAAAACAACCCTGTTAGAGACCGACCAGCGAACGATATTACTTAAATCTTCATTTATCAGACAAATATTCCTAACAATAGAATCCTGATCTAAACGACTATTTCTATAAATTTGAACGTCATCAGCGAAAATATGAAATGAACAATGTTGAATGGAGGATTCTATGTCATTTATGTACATAGAAAATAAGAGAGGACCCAGGACTGAACCCTGAGGCACGCCGGAAATTACAGGAAGGAAATCAGACAAGGAATTGTCGAAAAAAAAACTGCCTGAGAACGATTAGAAAGATAGTTAAAAATCAATTTGGCAGCAGAAAGCGAAAATCTAAACTGAGATAAGAGTTTATTGAAAAGAATTATGTGATTAATAGAATCAAAGGCCTTAGAAAAATCTAACAAAATTAAAGAAGTTAATTCCCTAATATTCATATTACGCCTAATATCATCACATACATTTAATAACGCAGTAGAAGTACTATGAAATTTTCTAAACCCAGATTGGAAGCAACTAATTAAACTATTGCTATGTAAATGCGATTGAATTTGATTTTTAACAACTATCTCGAAAGCCTTAGAGAGAGAACTTAAAATGCTAATTGGCCGAAAATGGGATAGCTCTAAAGGATTACTGATCTTTGGAATCGGGATTATTTTACTTAGCTTCCACTAATCTGGATAGGAAGAGGACGTGAGAATAAAATTGAAGATATGTAACAAGTATTTTGAGACGAAAGGGAAAACTACCTTAACGAATTTTAAATGGACGTTATCCACATTTTCCAGAATTTATTAAATAAAAAATGCATTTTTGAAAGTGTGGCAGGAATTATTATAGATGTTGATCCAATTTCAGAATATTCAGTTAATTTTGACTATAATTTCTATTGATTTCTAATTCCTGTTTTGTTATTCTAGTATGATTGTTAATGAATTCCCTAATGTGATTAAATCTTTCTATCATTTTAATATTAATGTCAGTTTGGTCGATAATTTTTTGTTGCAGTTTGTACTCGTTATTGTTCAGTTCTTCTGTAGCTTTACTAATTTGTATATGAAATATAATATGGTATGGAATAAAGGTTGTCGTCTATCTCTAGTATATTTTGATCATAGTTATTTAAATCGATTATACGCAAAAGTCTCTTTGTTTCTGTGATAATTCTAGCTTTTCCTAATTTTACCGGAATTAACCCCCTGTTTTTGTGTATTAACATCCAGGCACCTGTAAAAGTTTTTTGATTTTAGCTTTATGAACTTTTCGTTTGTTAGTCTGTACCGTGATTTTATTATCTTTTAGGACTATATGTTTTTGGAATCTGGGATCTAATTTATTCCTTCTATTATTATTTTCGTACACTACTTCATTTACATTGAACATAGGCGGATTTTTCCTAGTTTTGTTGAGATTTTCAATAAGTTTTCCTTTGTTATGTTGGTTACTCATGTGTACTAATCTCGTATTTTATCGTACTCTTTCTGGTGCTTTATTAGGTAGTCGTGTAGATTTGTCGGATTTTCCCTATGAGGAAATACTTCTTGCCTTTGATAATGCCCGTTTTTTTAATTCGAACGGAGTCATTTGAATACTAGAGTGTATTAAATTATTCTATATTATAATAGAATCGGACATTAACTTTTATTCGAGGTTTTTTGCTTTTAATAGATTTCGATGAGGGTTGAATGGAACCTTTCAACTGGTCAATTACCCGTTAGGTGCAGTTGTATTTTGTATAGACTGCAAAATTGTTTAAAGACAATAGAAGTGAATTCGGTTTCTCTGTCTGTGATTAATTTAATAGGAATGGCGTGAATGGCAATGAACTCCTTCATGAGTTTACAAACTTCTACTGCTTCTGAGATTTAAAGTGAGATCGCTAATCCAAATTTTGTGAATTTATCAATTATTGTTAACCCTCCATTACTAACCTCTATTCTCAGTACATAACTACTAAACATGGGTGTAATCCACCCATAATACAAAAACCGCTGATGCAAAAAATCTTACCATCCAAATCGTAAAATTTGTTAATTTTAAGTAAATTTAATAATAATACAATAAAATCAAAATTAAAAAAATAAAGATTTATTCGTTCAATAATTTTTTTTAAAGATAAACAATACACTTCATATCAGCAAAAAAAAAAAAAAGTTAATGGTTTTGTAAAACCTATCACATTAGTTCATTTCAGTCATTACTTGTTACATATTATATGTTTTGGAAAGCTGAAATGTTAAACAAAAGTTTATTAGAACATAATTTTTTACTGGTAGAACATACATTTTGAGTAAAATACCAAAGAAATCGAGCAATTTACCTTGTATTTTTGTAATCAAAATTATAATTCATCGCATGATGTAGAGTTTTCTTTAGCCGTTTGGTCCTCTTTTTCATAGCAATCGGAACAAAGTGATATTGCATGGCTACCACAAATGTATCTATCACACTTAAAACATGTGGTTTTAGTTTTCCGGTCACTTTTGTAGCTACACACCTGGCACCGATATTGCTTATCTGCCTTCATCTTCTTTGGCAATGGTTGCGTGATTGTGTTTGTTTGCGATGGTCCTGGTTTCTGGTGCAGACCGTTTGCAGGAGTTTTACTTGCAAATTTAATGCAGCTACTTCTTACATTAGCAGGCAATGTCTTACACATGCTTCGTTGATCGATCTGAGCTTGTATGAGGCTCAATGCAAGATCCTTTATAAAGAATGATCTTTTTTTATACTGGAGTGGTGGATTTTCGGTAGATAGCAATATTATTCGGGCATTTATGCCTGCCATAAATTAAGCATACTAAAAAATACTACCAAAGGCCAACTGCGAGCATTTCTAGCCACGTTATACGTTGCGCATAGCTGGTCGGTAGTGTCAACACCACCTTTTGTTTCATTATAAAACTCTATAATTTCGGGTAATCTTTTTTGATTACTAATTATATTGCCATCCAAATGAAGTGTTGAAAGTAGTAAAACACACTTGTTCTTTTTTGGAACATACGAGTAGGATAGAATTGTGGTATTCTTTATATATCCAAAAATCGTTGATTTTATTTCACGATATTTACCGGTAGTGAATTCTGGTAGCAATACTCTTTTATTTTTTCTGATGGTACCGACCAAAGTAGTTTTTTTCTGCAACAAGTTTTCAGCCAATGAATGTGTAGTGAACCAGTTATCCATTGCTCGTTATTCTTGCAATGTTCCTACCAACACCTTGTAAGTGTTGTGTTATTCTATTCACGATTTGTTCCGGTTTATTACAAAAGTTGTATGGCCCAGCTGGTTATTGGCCACAATATATCTCCAGTTTTGAAGTATAGAAAGTGGTTGAATCTACTGCCGAAAATATCTTGATCCCATATTTTGCTGGTTTATTTGGGATATACTGTCTGAAACTGCAGCGCCCTCGGAAGCTTTCTAATTTTTCGTCAACCGTAACATGAAATCCAACATTATAGTTTTCCTGGAAATTAGTATTAAATTTTTCAAAAATTTCTCGAATCGGCGCTAGTTTGTCAAATTGGCGCCGCTCTTGACGAGTTTCAATATTATCGAACCGGATACACCGCATCAAGAACTGAAATCTTCCGTAGCTCATTGTAGCAGAAAATAACTCAAATCCTGTGACGTCTTTAGCCCATAAATCGCGAACATAAACGTGGGATGATTTATGTAAACCACATAAATATAATAAACCTAACAAACTATTGATTTCAGTCGTGTCTGTGAGTTAGGCGTTTTTACATCTCTGTAATTTAGTTGTTGTTTTGTAATATAAATATTAGTATTTTCCACGATCTGGTTTACGAACGAGAAAAAGAGATTCCAACTCTCTTGCGGAGTTTTAACGTTTTTGGACAGGTTTGTCAGATTTGGTAGAACCGTAAATAAATTTCCTGCTTGAGGCCTTCTTTGTACGAAAGGTTTTGTTTTCCAAATGGTTCCATCTTTTCCAGTATAATGGTTATCAGATTCGTCTATTAAATTTTCGACATCAGAATCCAACTCTTGCTCCGTGTCCGATTCATGGTCACTTCGGATTTCTAAATCTTCGTCGTTTTCATCTTCTCCACCAACGAACTCTTCTTCGCTGTCTAGTTCCGCTAGAATCGCTCGTAACCTTTCCTGCTCTCTTTCATAATCGCACATCCTATATAAACAAAATATGCCCACATGATTCCACAAAAATCCGTACCACTGAGGTCATAAACTATTACATACCTGTTCAATAACGTTGTTCTAAAATCTAAATAAACACCTCAAAAACTACACACACAATATTACTAACGTGGGTGTAAGACACCCAAAATTATACGACGTAACTACTATCCTGGGTGTAAACAACCCAGTCACTTTTAAATATTATTAAATATGTTTTAAATTGCGGGGAAATACCTAAAGATAAAATACAAATAAGTGGTAGCAGGTAAAAAATCATAATCGCCTGATTTTTCCAACGTTAATTCTAATTGGGTGGATTACACCCATAGGTTAGTAATGCAGGGTTAAATACTTTCTTTTATTTATGGCAAAATTGTCTATATGGATAATTTCCATAGGTTTACTAGGAGTTTCTGTTAGTTCTAATTTGATTGGTCTTTCGTTGCAATTTTATTTGAGAGTTTGACAAATCTAACATTTATTTATAATAATATTTATCAAGATTTTTAATTTCGGGAAATAGTATTTCCGTTTAATTCTTTGGGTATTTTCTAGAATACCACGATGATTACTTTCTGTGTGTTGTTCTAGTATAAGGTTTTTTTGCTGTTCTTCATCCACTATATCTATGGCTAAGTATTTACTACGGACTATTCTATAATTTGCTTGATTAAAATGGGTTTTTATTATTGAATTTAGAAGTCTGAAACTGTCTTGTTCACAAACTATTCCTGTTACTTTGTTCGGGACCATGTAATCTTTGATTATTTGGGTTGTTAGTATTTGTTCATTGAAGTGATGACTCCTGATAGTAAATCTTTTCTTTTTTTTAAAGAGGATTTTAAAATCTACTTTAAAATGTTCTGTTATTGATTGATCCGGTTGAAAAATAATTTGGGTATTAAATTCATTTAATACGGTTTCGGTAGTGGGAATGACTATGAACTGGTACTATGAGTATTGACTTCCATTAATTCAATATTTTAAAGCATCATACAGGATAAGGCATCGGCATTGGTATTGCGGGTCCCTTTTTTATATACAATTTCGTATTCGAATTCTTCCAATTGTAATTTCAAACGGACTAGTTTGGAGTTGGGATTTTTTAATGACATTAGCCATGTGAGTGGCTTATGATTAGTTACAATTTGAAATTTCCTACCGTAAAGGTATGGTCGGAAGTATTTCACTGACCATATTATGGCTAGTAACTCCTTCTCAATTATGGAGTAGTTCTGCTCTGTTTGTGTTAGCGTTCGGCTGGCATAGCATATGGGTAAATCTTGTCCTATTGTACCTTGCGAAAGTACAGATCCTATGGCAACATTACTTGCGTCGGTTGTTAGCACGAATGGTCGGCTGAAATCTGGATACTGTAATATTGGATCGTTCGAAACAAGTAATATATCTTTTATCAAGAATAATATTCCTGCCTTTTCGAAGACACTCAGTCAGTGGTTTGGTTAAGTTAGCGAAATTTTTGATAAACTTTCGGTAATAACCTAACAACCCGAGGGAAGATTTTATTTGTTTTTCTGTCTTTGGGACAGAAAACTTTTAATTGCCTAAATCTTTTCCGGATTCGGTTTGACTCCTTCTGCGATGACTAAATGGCCTAGGAAGGCTACTTCCCGGTGGAGAAACTCCGATTTATCCAACTGGACTTTTAAGTTGGCTTGCCCTAATTTTGTAAATACTTGATTTAACTGTCTAAGTGTTCTTGTACCGACGTTGAAAAAACTATAATGTCCGTGATATTGGGGCTTTAGCTTTCTATAATAATCGACTAATAATCTCCATTTGGATTTCCCGCTGGCATCTACCTTTTTCGGTACTATCCATATGGGTGCACTCCAGGGTGAATAACTCTGCCGAATTATTTCATCTTCAAGCATTTTTTTTGATTTGGGAATTCACTTCCTCTCTATGTATATAGTGATACCTATAACTTTTACTGAAAATGGGTTTTTCTTTGATGAGATTGATCTCATGTTTAACCTGATTTGTGAATGTCAGGGGTTGGTTTTCTTTTAAGACTATTCTTTCGTGTTTCCTACAAAGTTTAAGGATTGCTTGAGATTCTTTACTATTTAAATGGTCAATTCGAATGAGATTTGATATGTCTTGACTGTCTTTTGTGTCAAGTGATGTGACAGAAGAGTGATTTATTTCTGTTTTATAATCTGATAATGGTTCAACTTTTATAGATTGTTCGAAAATAAAAGTTTTTACTTGATTTGAAAGATTAATTACTACCATTTGAGCATGCCAGTTATCTGCATTATAGATACCTTCTGGTATCACTAATTGCTCATCTATTTGTATAGGTCTTATGTAAAAGTTTCCGTTTGAGAAATCTACTGGAACTTTAACTGTTAGTTTGTCTCGTGCAGAGATTTTATAAACCGAAGACATGAAATTGGGTTTAAATAACAAGGGTATTTTAACTTTGTCGGTTTCAAGAGTAGAATTCTTGAAATCGAGACGAATGTTGAGTTTTTGTATTAACTCGAGACCGATGAGTCCATCAAAGTAATTGTGGAATCGAAAGGAAAGAAATTCTAGATGTTCTTTTGTTTGAAATTCTTGGAGTCCAAGTATTGTTACTTGGTCTTCTACTTCGTGTGTTTGGAAAACAGTTGTTATTTTTATTGGTTATATTTTGGCTATCCGTGAAGGATGTATATGCTGTGGATCGATAAACGATTTGTTAGCGCCTATTTCTATTAACAATTTTAATGTCTTTTTGGATTAAGCTTTACATGTATGTACGGTACTAACTCAGTTTGAAATGAATTTATATTTATGAACCCGATGGTTTTATCGAGGCGGGTATGAGAAAATCCGTGGGGTGGGTGCGTTTCGTATTCGTACTCCGTATCTAAATTAGGAAAATATTTCAGATCTTGAGGAGTGTCTTCCTGTAAGTCGAAATCTGGGTAGACTATTTCTGGATTTTCTAAGTTAAATAATTCCTGAGATATGAATATTGATGTACGTTGAAATACTTGTCCAGGTTTGTATCCCTGATTTGGTTTATAATTATTATAATTATTACCTTGGTTTGCCGTATGTTGTTTATATTTATTGCTAATGGATGTAGTATCCATAGGCTCAGGTTTCGGTTGAGGCTTTGGCGGAAATAAGGCAGGTGGTTTGTTATATTGGAAGTTATTTCTAAATTGGGTATTAAAATTCATTATGTGGAGTTTGTTCATATGATTTGTGTGGTAATGAAACATTCAACTTGGGTTGGAATGACTGATTATACAACCTTTAAAAATGACGATTTGGTAGTGAAATATTATAAACCATTTTTCGTTGAGAATTTTGAGGAATATAATTGGTTTAGCCCTAGCTCTTATCATTGAACCCATAGGTTCTTTGATACCTACCAAGAAGGTTGCTAAACACATTTCTTTATATATGGTGTTTTTAATAGCTCATGCTGTGAGATTATCTTCATTTAACTTTATGTTATTAATCATTGTGCTTTGAATATCAATTATTTTGGAAAAAGAAACTCTCAATGGTATCATTTCCTTGGTGAAGTGTATGTAAATCTGTAATGAGACTTACCTCGTTTCTTTTATCCGTATAATGCATGGTCAAATTTTCTTTAATAGATTTCCAGTCTAAATGAGTTCAATACATATTAAGGATTTCATCTGCCTGATTTGTTATTATATTACGAATAGCTCTTAAAAATGTTGTTGGGATTTTACCTTTACCTAATACTGACTCACATTGTTCTATTATTTCATTGACATTGTCGATGAACTCGTAAAGAGTATGTTTTGATCCCTCAAATTTTGGCAAATCCCTAATGGAATCTGGTAGTTTAGGACAATTAATTAAATTATTAAGGTTTTCTAATGACATTTTATCAGAATGATTTATCTTAAAATTTTTTTGAACTGTATCTTATTCTATTGATAAACTAATTGTCTTTGATAAACTAACTAATAAACTAATATCTTCGTTATTAATTGTTATTTTTTCTTATTACGTTAACTAATTCATCCATAAACCGTGGATTAACTAATTTATTTTATATTTTTCACTGTTCTAACACAATTATTTTAACAAACTTTAACTTTTAACAAGTTTAACAAGATTGTCCTCATATGCCGTGAGGTTGAGAATTAAGGGTTAGGATTTTAAATTTTTATTTTATAGGACGGTGAGTCCACCGGACGTAACTCAGGCTTGCAAAAGGGATTCCCGATTTATTTATCGTAACTCCGGTACAACTCGTTAAGGGATCAATTCATTATTTTACCGATTTTCGAAAAAAAGACTGGATTGAATCGTTCTTAGCCACATTCGATTTCGAAGTGCAAAGCTCATAATTTCTCATGTTTTGATTATACCGAAAAATTTTGGTTTTTACGTATTAATAGTGAGCGCAATTCCTTTGGACGCATCCAGTTATTTTGTTGAAAAACAAAACTAATACCATCATACTGGCTTAAATTGACGATATTACTATGTTTTGGTTTCCCTTAGAATTTAAATCCCCTATTTTCGATATCGTCTAACGGTAGTTTTAAACCTGATTACGTATAAGATACGAATTCTTTTGATTTTCCTAACTTTTTATCTCTTTAATAACTTATTACTTTGCCTTCAGTCATTTAATTATTACCATCATCAGTATAAGTGACAGGATATTACTATGGTATTATTATGTACAGGCAAGCGACTTTCTGATACAGAACAAACAAAAATAACGGCATATTTCGAAACGGGGATTCCAAAAAGGGATATTGCGAGAAAAATTGAACGATCTGATCATGTCGTTCGAAATTTCCTCAAAAAGAGCGAAAATTATGATTTGAAGGAATACGAAGCTCACTGCGAACCAAAGGGGTCAAATACGGCAGAAAGCCACTTTGGAACGGACGAGTGCTGCGAAAATTGTTGATGACCTGGATTTACCAGTGCGCAAACGACGTGTTCAAGAAATCCTAAAAGTCACCCGCCATATTGCATACAAGAAACCGGCAAAACACCCGGCCTTGAAAGATTGGCATAAACTCGCTTGACTTAAATTTGCCAAGGAGCATTTGCAGTGGAATGAAGAGTGAGGACATGTTATTTTTTCTGATAAAAATAAAGAAATTTAATGTGGGTGGAGCCGTTGGCTTCAGCATATATTAGCACGATGTGACCAAAGAAAACCACCTACGAATGAGTCGCAACAGCTTTCTCCTTATACGGAAATGTCCAGTTGTGCTTGGTTACACATCGAATAAACTCTGCGATTTATAAGGATATGTTAGAAATGGCACTTATTCCATACCTGGAGGATTTTTTGGGTGACCGATAATTCTGTTTTCAACAGGAAAATGCGCTAATTCATGTGTCCGTCTGATGAATTGGGCTGCATTCAACACGGATTTAAACCCTTTAAAAAATTTGTGGGGATCCTGGCCAGAAGAATCTAATTTGCTACTTGGTTCCGTTTCAGTAGAAGCTTAATAGAAAATAGAAAATGAACTTGCAAGTATGTATATGAAAAACTCGTAAAACAATAAAAAATCCATTAAAATGTTTGTAATTTCCATACCTATGTAAGGTTGCCAGCTTTTTCAGATTTTTATGTAATACAGTAAAAATCTCCAAAGATGATATCTCACGGTAAAAACGATATTTGATTACAATTTATATTTATATCTATGTACATACATTTATGAATAATCTACATACACATATTATATACTGTATTTGTGTGGATACATTATTATTATTATTATTATTGATTGTAGCGCCATGTGGGCGATAAGCTACACTGCACTGCAACCTAAAAGATCTATAGTGCTGGATCATACTTAATTATCCGTCCAGTCAATATTCAGGCTCTTAATGAATCTAATAATACTACCGGCCGATTTAAGATACATACTATCTGGGTTTATTATTCTCCCTCCTAGATGTTGCAGTCTTTGCTGGAAAATGGCTGGGCATTGGTACAGAACATGTTCCGCTGATTCCACTTCGCCAGATCGCAAAAGCGGCATCCATCTGTCGTACTTAGGCCCATCTTCTTAAGGTGGTACCTTAAGGGGACATGTCCTGTGAGGAGGCCAGTAAGCAGCCTCAACTCAGGTTTCCTAAGTTTAAGACACTCCTTAACCCTGACAGACGAAGGTGATATACATTTCTTCGCCTGTCGTAAACCTGGAATTCTGCGCCAGTAGGAGGACTTTTGAACCTCCTCCCAGCAGAAGGGTTCTGGTCCAATAAATGAAGAGGCAGAACTCTCATGGATGAGGCCAACAGCTGCCTCATTTCCTTCGATTCCAGTATGACCTGGCACCCACATAAGTATTACCTTATTTGAGCCTGCCAGATGTTTAATAACCTTCAGACAATCCCATACCAGCATTGATTTAACGATACAAGACCTAAGAGCCTTTAAGGCCGATTGGCTGTCTGATACAATATAAATCTTTGCATCGTTTAGGCCTTTTGATATACCTTTCCTAGCGCAAAGTTCTATAGCATGTACTTCTGCTTGAAAAACGGTAGCATTGGTACCCAAGGACTTCGAGAGGGTAGTGCCACTCCCGTGTATTCCTATCGCCCCCCTATCTTCCGTTTTTGATCCATCTGTAAACCATACCATAGACCATCGCTCAAAGGATGGTCTACCTGCATTCCACAAATCCCGGTCAGGTAACCTAACACAGAATGGTTTGAGGAAGTCCAGTTTAGCTGGCACACAGTCGGAAGGCATTCCTATGGTAGAGTCTGTCTGAAATTCCTTAAGGATTTCCAGATGACCCACCATATTGCCTTGTTTGATATTTCTTACGCCTGTATTTTCAGGGCCATAATTGCAGCATCTTTTTAAAAAGCAGGTGTAACGGTGTCAGTCCTAGAAGTGACTCCATCGCAACGGTTGGACATGTTTTCATTGAGACCGTAACACCGATGCAGGCTATACGCTGAACCTTATTTAATAAGGTTTGCGTTGCCTTCTGCTCAGTTTTAGGCCACCATACAACCGATGCGTAGGTAACCATAGGTCTAATATTTGTAATAAATGACCAGTAGATCATTTTTGGTTGTAGTTCCCAAGTACGCCCATAGAGATTTTAACAGGCCCAGAAAGTCTTGGTGGCTTTATTTTGAACTTTTAACAAATGTTGGTTACAGTTCAGTTTTTGATCTAGGATAACCCCTAGATATTTAACCTCGCTGGAAAATGGAACAGTTGCGCGAGCTTTTTTTCTCCTCGTAAAAGGAACAATGACATTTGAGTATTATTGAGTGCATTTTGCATACGATCAGAAATGACATGCCTACTCAGAAGGACTAGTGTCTCCTGGAGAGGGCCGCCACTCCGATGGTTTTGGCTACAGGTGCGGCCACCGTAGTCTCCAAACGGTTGACTACTTGGGTCCCGCCCACAGAAGCCGGTTTGGCACCACTCTTGGGATGAAGTTAAACAGTCCCAAACTTATAGTTGACTTTAAAACTAACCCGCTTGAGCTTAACAACTGAAAAGGAATCCATAGAGAAGGTGCAAAAGGCTGAAGAGGCCTTCGCATCTCTCCTCACCACTCTCCAGTTGAACGCTGCATGCCCTCGTCTTGGCTTTTGATAAAACCAAAAAGAGGCAGGTTTTCCGCCTCGACCACGATCAGCTGTGCACCCTCCCATGGCTTGTTATTTCCTATGGCCTTCCTGAGCCACTGAACAGTGGCCCGGTCAGCACAGGTTACTTCCAGCCAACCAGGCCGAAGCGGACTGCCAAGGAACTTAGGTTTAAGCTCTTTGGCCTCTTGCTCTAGCACCTTATCTAGGATGCCCTACTGAACAGCCTTAAGCTGTTCTCCAGTGAGGACGACCTCAGGAGACCAGAGGGCAAGAAAGATCACAACGATCTCCGGCTCCGCAGCCTCCCTGAAGTTAAGTCCAGACCGGACCGCAGAACTTGATACCACCGGGACAGATTCCTTCCCCCTGGCCTTATTTTATGCCGGTGGAGCGGCATCTTTTCGACGCTAAGACCTCAGTGGGAACACAAGTCTTCCTTTGTGGCCGCATCGCCAGAAGCCTTGTCTCGCTTCCGGGCGGTTTGCCCTCAGCAAGAAGCCTCTTATACCGCTTCTTCGCGGCTCCATACATTTTCACGCGAAGAGCCCCGACAGGTTTGTCAATGGTATTGATCTTACCTTTCGGCTTCTCCCCGACGTCTATACTCTCCTCTGCTTTCACAGAGGAGGAAACCTCACTTACGGGGACCGAGTCCTCATCTCCTGAGGTGTTCATGTCGGAGTTGAGAACTAATTTCTCAAGCACCGAGCGGACCTCCACATCCGATCGACTACTCATCGAGAGCCCTACAGCAGAAAGAGGGTCGAGGTCCTCAAAAGCCACGCTTTAGTAGCGTCACCATCCTTATTTTTATTCCTTTGGTCAGACATTTGATTCCCAAGAGTTGCTGGGAAATGAAAGTCACCTGTGGGACACCCAGATTTACCAGAGGAAGGCTAGATAAAACTGAAGGGCGCCTGGTATCCAGAGTCCGCATACTTAGGTCTGATTAACCTATCAGCCATTCATCCATCGGCATATGCTGTTCCACCTTAGATTAGGGTTTTTTATCAAGGATTTCTCCTTTAGCGCCGTACTTAGCTTGTGCCAAATGTTCCAAACGGTCTCAGTTACCAGTGGTTGCCATGAGGAGGTAGCACGTATACTTGCAAATTGTGACCAGGTTACCACTTACACAATTGTACCCATCACGCTAGCTGCCTAAAACATGACCAGAACAGCTCGCGTGATGCGCACCCCACCGAAAGGTTACGGAGCTGATAGATTACTCTACTCAACTTTGGTCCCCCCCCCATCCCTCCAGTAGACGCCAAAACCACCTATTAATACGGTAATACTTTCACGTTTTTCGACAAGAATAAATATCGGAATGATATTACAACATCCCACTTATGGTATGTTGATAAAATATTTAAAGCTGGCGAGTAACCCAAAATCAATCTGTTGTTAGATTTGAAAATTTATTTACTGAACGATTAAAAATATGTTAAATTAACCATCCCCACGTTTTAGAATATATTGTATCAATAAAGTTAAGCAACAACTCTGTTTTTGTGTCTATTTAGACGAATATTTGTACTAAATGTTAAGAAAATTTTATTTCCCAAAATAACAATATAAAATCATAAATAATTCATAAATTAAAAATTTATTTACTTGAAAATTACAAGAAAATTCAAAAGAAAAACTTTTGAACCAGCAAAAAAAGAAATAAATAAAAAATTATGTTCCCAACAACAAAAACCAAATAAATAAACACAATACAAAGTTCACATATATAACAACAACAACAAAAAAGCTCACAAAAGTTCGGTTTTCAAAATTTAAATTTATTTGGTAAATTTTTTTTATTATTTTTAAACAAAAAAAAAACATTAAAACAAAATTTTCATAAATAAAATGGAAATTTATTTATTAAATATAAATAAGTTATTTGCTGTTGAAAATGTTTTATATTAATTTTATATTAAAAGATGAAAGCAACTGTTTGTTCTTTTGCATACTTATTTATCGATTTTTAATGTTTCGACTCATTTGGGAAATTTTTTTTTAATTGGCTTAATCAGTTATTTCATGGAAGTAAACCATTTAAAACGAATATCGAGAAAGGAAATGTTTTCATGAGAAGAAGAATACATAATTTCTCCTCGCTTCTATTCACTCCTAGTTCTCTATATTTGCGTAGAAATTATCGGTAGTTCTCACTACTAATTATAAAAATGGTGAAATATTTATAAAGAAAATTTTTTTGTAATTATTTACCGATTCAAAGGAACATACGATTTCTGCCTTCTAATTGGAAAACATAAAAAATATAAAAGACTGAAACCCAATGAGGTAACCAGAATTCCAGTATTGTGCCGCGTAGTCTACATGAAGTAGTTAATGAATTGTCTACTCGAGTGAACTATGAATGTAAGGGGTGGGCCATCCATTGCTTTGAAGAAAGTGTTGTGTAGCAGAAACCGTGCGAATTTTGAAATGAAATATGGCTCGCGAAAGAGCGCCAAGCGAAATTGCTGAGTTCGTGAGAAACTCTTGCTCTTAGATAACAGAAGTGGCCCCCGAGCTCGGGTGGTGCACACGCCCGTGAATATTGCATCTGTGTGGCCCATAGTGCAGGACACAATCTACCGAACCCAACTCGACACCGATCGCAGCAACTGGACATTAATCGCACCAGCCTGAGGAGAATACTGCACAAACACACCGGATTATTCGCCTGCAACCGTCGGGCAACCGAATAATCGGCCGTTGTCAATTGGGCTGCGCGGAGCTGCGATTTGACGCCGTTGGACTTTTTTCTATTTGGGGCTTCCTTATAAGGATAGATGTTATGTGGATGATCCAGAGACAATTTCAGATTTAAAACATAACATTGCGACTACTATTCGCGAGATATAAACACCGAAATCATCGAAAAAGTTTTTCGTTGTTAAATCGGAGACTAGCTCACACAGTAAAAAATGTTTACCAAATATAGAGGGGCTCATAAAATAAATATTTTTAACCGATGCATTTAAGGTAATACATTAAATTCGTATTAAAATACAATTATAAAAAAAAGTGAAAATTCTTAGCATATGTATACGAATACAAACAAAAAACCTAAAACAAAACAAAATTGGTAACGGTAATTTGTTTTGTATCTCAGTTTCAGTTGTTTTAAAGTAGTGTTTTAGTGGATGAAGTCGATGAAGTATTGAAGTAGAAAATCGAACGATTTTTTTGGTGTAGAAATTAGTTATTGGTGTTAAGATAATCTTGTGGCCGCGGCGACTGGACTGATTATACCACAATTTACACATGAATCACATTTCTTTTACAATCTTCGAAACATATTAAAAAAAACTCATTTAATTAAATAAATAGAATTATGTATGTCTATTAGCCGGTTTCGTTGAATTACTGTTCGTAAATACTAATATACTTCTCGTGTTAATCGAAACACAATTAAAATGGTCTAACCACCGGTAGCATATTAGAAAATACATGAATTAATTAACATTCAACAAAAAGCATTAATATCCCTACGCAGACGTGAATTAAGAACGGTGGTAGGAATTCTCACGGGACACTGCCTTTTTGGAGAACATTCAAGAAGGCTGGGTCTGGAGGCAAATGAATTCCGAAGAAGCTGCTTGGACGAAGAGGAGGAAAAGACGTTGGTCCACTTCCTCTGCTATTGTCCAGCATTGGCACTCAGAAGGCACAAACACTTGGGTAAGTTCAGAATGGACTGCCTCTCGGATCTCGAAAACATTAAAGCGCCGGACGTCTTACATTACATGAGTAGCTTATGCATAAGCAGCCACTCCTTATTATACATAAGCAGCCACTCCAACCTAACCTAACCTAACCTAACATAATCTTTAAGGTATGGACGAGGGTATGGATGATTTTAAATAGACACCGAGGGAATTTTTGAGCGAGGCACCGAGTCAACCAAATATTGAAATTGAAATATTTGACGGCAGTAATGTTACTATACAAATTGTACTACAGTCTGATTTACATATAATAAGGGAATTAACGAGGTGAAAATTTAACAATTTGACTTTCGAATACATTAAGTTATTTCAGTACATTTGTTCGGATTTGTTTGATTTGTTTTTAGACGTTACAACAAATACAAACCTACAAAGATGATCAAGACGCATACAATTTTTTTTAAATATTGGAAGAGATGTGTGTTTCCTGAATATCTAAAAAAATCTCCTATATTTTAATGGTTTCAGGAGTGTAAGAGCTTTTTCTAAGTTGGAAGAATCAGATGCGATGCTAATGAAAATTATATTAAAAATGTTTTACCAGAAATGGTGCCTCTCTGTTGAATAGCTACAAAACATTTAAATCCGGAATAGCCGGATCACCTAAAATAAAAATAACAACATAATTATAATCACAGAATTTGTCATATTAAAATCTATTAAATTCAAAAGACTTATCTTCATTTAAATAAACAAATAAATTAATCAATTAAAATTAAAATTATATAAAATCAATTGCTTACTAATACTATTGTATCCAATATTTTGAAGTTGACGTTTTATGAATCAACTTAAGTTTTGTATTTATTTCATTCAGCCAACATTCAGGCTAAACATGTTTACATGTACTTAGGTTTTAATTAAAGTGTTATAAGCTCTTAATTTAGATGTCGCGATTTTATACTTAATATTGTAAATATTATAGCAAAATATTAACTAGTTTTTCCAATTTTGCAAATCATATTATTACGATTGTGATACTCCAAGCCGAATTATCAAAAATTACTTAAACCTTATATTATATTATACAAATAAAAATTGAATTATAAATATACATTGAACGAAGTATCTTAATTGTGAGGAGCAAAAAAAATCAACGTGTGTATTCAAAAATACAGTCCACTAAGCAAAATATAAACTTGGGACTAATGCATAGGCGAGTCATAAGCTACAAACAGTGCAGCTTTACTTACGACTGTCGTTGCCCCAACGTTTTGGTCCTTCGAGCCGGATAGTCGGCTGAAGTAATCATCCAAATCAACATTATCATCAGTTTAATCTAATTTAATCATCCAGCTAAATTAAAATATAAGCAGCCGGAAGCCATAGAATATCGGAGGCGTGACCGCATGTTATAATCAGATAAGTAGACTTTTATATAAGATTGCTAAAGTGAAATTACATAGTTAAAGACGCTTATTTATGCGTAAATTCCTTGATTGTTAAACGCGAACAATTGTGCTAAAATAAAATTCAAGTGAAACGAGAAAATTTGTGTATTTAAGTCAACGGGCAAACCTCATGTTCAGAAGTAGCCATTTTCTATTATTTTCTTATTTTCTAACAAAAACTAAATTCTTAACAAATTTTGAAGTGCTATTAAATGAATTTTTATTAAGTTTGTACCTGTGAATAATTGAAAAAACAATTACATAGCTGAAATTTAGAAAATTAACCAGTGATCTAAGACAATTTATCGTGTGTTTTTTAGTGCTTTGGGTCTCAACATAAAGGGCTCCAATCGCGTTAACCAATAGCTAATTTGTTAACTATAATTGAACTCTCGATATGGCAGAAAAATTAGCGGCTCTTAAAAAACAGCGCAGCACAAATAAGTGTAAATTGACTAATTTAGTCAAGTATGCTCGAGAAGATCACTCCGCCACCGATGTAACCGAGTTAAACACTCGTTTAAAACGCGTCGAAAAATTAATGAAGGAATTTACGGAATTAGAGCTTCGAATATTCACTGAAAGTCCTACCGAAGAAAGCGATTTCACGTACGAGGAAAACTACTACGTTGCTACTTCGGCGTTAAATAATTTGATTCGGTCAAAAAATTTGAATCAAGGTGTAATTAGTCTTGATGAAACTACCAATGCGACCATGATTGGTGAAAACTCCCAAGTGAAATTGCCGAAAATACACATACCGGCATTTTCCGGAGAATACTCTGAGTGGCAATCCTTTTTCGACATGTACACTACCACCATACATGAATCTCCAAATCTGAACCCAGTGCAAAAGTTTCAGTACTTAAAGGGACTTCTTCGAGGTGAAGCAGCGGTTTTACTACGCCATATTGCAGTGACAGAAAGCAACTACATTGGAGCGCTCAACAAATTAAAAGAGAGATATGATCGCAAAAAATACATCATAAATACCTTCATCCGAACTTTCTTTGAGCAGCCATCCATTCACCACTCTACAGCAAGTAACATCAAACGTTTCATGGATACCTAAGATGAAGTCGTTCGCGGACTTCAAGCTCTTGGTGAAATAGGCGAAACACGAGATCCATGGTTAATCTACGTACTGTTGCAAAAATTAGACGAAAAATCAAAGTCGCTGTGGGCAGAATATTCAGCAGAAATGATCAATCCAAAATTCTCAGAATTTCTGAATTTCCTCGGCCGAAGAATAGATACTCTTGAATCATTGATTCCCGCTTCTAGACGAACCAGTACCAAATCCGAAGTAAGAAGTCATGTAGTTGCTGAAGATTCAGAGAAACCAATTCAGGGTCATGCTGCGATTAGATCAATGATTGATTATCAATGCGCAATGTGCAAAGAAAAGGGTCATTCGTTATATACCTGCAACGAATTTCAATCAATGGACGTGAAAGGGCGCACGGAATTTGTCAACGGGACCAATAGATGCTTTAACTGTTTCAGCACAAGACATCCAATTTTTAAATGTCCATCAAAACGTCGTTGTCAAAAATGTGGTATGAAGCACAACACTCTGCTGCATTCAGAACAAAGTTTAGATGACTTCCAAAAGCAAACTCAGTATACAGAAAAAGTAAACGGCCTTCATTCACAATATGAAGCAGCATCCGTCATACTACCTACGGCCATCATAAATGCAGTTGACGATTCGGGAATGATAATCCCTTGCAGAGCGCTCTTAGATTCTGGGTCACAAGCCAGTTTCATTACTGAATCCTGTGCGCAACGTCTTCGCTTGAAAAAGAAAAATGCGCGTATTTCAATAAGTGGGATAGGACAAGCGGGCTCTGGAATATCCAAAGGCTTAGTCACCATTCATGTCAGGCCTAAGCATTTTCCCGAATTTTCGATTAATGCTCTTGTAATGGCAAAAATAACCAGCCAATTACCTCCGCAAAAATTAATTATAAATATAAAATCTTATAAAGGGATCGAATTAGCTGATCCACAATTTGATCAGAGCAAAAATATAGACATTTTAATTGGAGTTGACCATTTTTTTAACCTCCTCCAAAACGGCCAAATCAAAACCAGTCTGAATGAACCCATTCTTCAAAACACAGTCTTTGGATGGGTAGTTTCAGGGCAATCCAGCAATCGCAAAGATGATCAGCTAATTTCAATGCTAGCTTTGTCCAACCAAGAATCCGAAATGATAAACATCGACCGAAGCTTACGAAAATTCTGGGAATTGGAATCACTCAACAACCAAGAAATCATTCTTTCACCAGAGGAAACATTTTGTGAGAACCATTTTACAAAGAATCTAGAAAGAAATAATCAAGGGTGATATATCGTCAAACTTCCCTTTAAGGAATCCCCCGACCAATTAGGGGAATCACTAGCATCTGCCATACAAAGGCTCAGAGGTATGGAACGTCGTTTCATCCGAGATCCTAGCTTTGCGAAGTTATATCAAGACTTCATGCTTGAATACCAGAATCTCAACCATATGATTGAATTTTCACCACTAAAGGACCAACAATCTCAATTTTATCTACCACATCATGGTGTTCTTAAAGCATCAAGCGACACCAGCAAAATGAGAGTTGTCTTTGATGGTTCTGCGAAATCCAGCTCAGGTATTTCCCTAAACGATTGTTTAGCGGTTTTGCCTAACGTACACTCAAGTTTGTACGCCATCATTCTTCGATTCAGGGAACATAAATATGCACTCTCCGCGGACATCGAAAAGATGTACCGATAAGTCGAAATATCTCCCAGTGATTCAAAATATCAACAAATAGTTTGGAGAGATGATTCTTCAAAACCTATCCGTCATTTCCGCCTAATGACCGTGACTTATGGGCTGGCTTCAGCTTCATTCCTGGCTACTCGAGCTTTAAAACAGATCGCAGAAGACAACAAAAATTCTTCACCACACGTCTCGCATGTGATAGCTACTCATATTTACGTAGATGATCTCATGACAGGAGCTGAAAATGAAGATGAATTACACCAGTTGAGAGAAAAAATCTCTGAAATTTTAGAAGGTTACGGTTTTCATCTCCGGAAGTGGAAGTCCAATAGTAATAAAACATTAAGAAGTATCGCTCATGAACATCAAGATACTGAAAACAAAATAATAAAAGATCACACCCAAATGCCTTCAGAATCGGTTAAGGTTCTGGGAATTAATTGGAATCCAAAAACTGATAGCCTCACCTTCACATCTCAGCTACCGGATTCCACCAGCTATACAAAACGGTCTATTCTTTCCGAAGCAAGTCGAATATTTGATCCACTGGGTTGGGTATCTCCGGTTGTAATAACTTACAAAATTTTTCTACAGATGCTTTGGGCAGATAATCTAGAGTGGGACGATCCAATTCCGCATAATAAAGTTGTTCTTTGGGAGAAAATGAGAAACAGCTTGAAGACAATCAACCAAATTTCGATACCAAGATTTATAAATTCGTTCAAAGATTCCATTACTGACATACATGGCTTCTGCGATGCAAGCCAATCAGCTTATGCAGCTGTTGTGTTTTTCAGAACAACCGAAGCAGATGGTAAAGTGTCGGTACAACTCATTTCCTCGAAAACAAAGGTAGCTCCTATTAAGCAGCAAACACTGCCACGACTCGAACTATGTGCAGCAGTTTTATTAACAAAACTCATCGAAGTTGTCAAACGAGAAACAAATACCAATATAAGCGAAACATTTGCTTGGACTGATTCACAAATTGTTCTCGATTGGCTAGCAAGCCACCCAAGACGATGGAGCACGTTTGTAGGCAACCGCACAGCTGAGATCCTCTCCGGTCTATCTCGAAAAAATTGGAGGCACGTTCCTTCAGCCGACAATCCGGCAGACTGCGCTTCCAGAGGTTTATCAGCTAGTGAATAAAATTACATCTGTTATGGTGGAATGGACCAAGTTGGTTGCATAAAGCTTCTGCTACTTGGCCACCACAGGCAAGTCATTATGGTAATCTTGATGAAAGGGCCAATAAACCGATAACTTTTGCCTTCATTTGCACTAAATCCAATGAATGGTACGACGAAATGATCAGTAGGTATTCGTCATTTCACAAATTGCAAAGAGTTTTGTGCTACATTTTGCGATTCATCGGCAAAGCATCAAAGCTCTTAGCTTTCAGAATCGAAGGCAGTCATTTAAGGCGAGATGAATTATTCCAAGTAGTGCGCATAGTTTGTCAACACGAGCAACAAGAATTTTACGAAGATGACATTAAAGCATTGCAGTTAGAAGGAGAAGTCAGGAAATCCAGTTCTCTTAAATCATTGGATCCTTTTCTTGATGATTCCGGATTACTTCGGGTTGGCGGTAGACTGCACAATAGCTTGGCCCCATATTCAACAAAGCACCCGATTATCATGCATATTAAATCGAGAATTACAGCACTTATCCTTCATGACATCCATTTGGCAAATAAACACGCTGGTCCAACTCTTCTCCTATCCATTGCTCGTCAAGAATATTGGATACCAAATGGGAAAACGAAGGCAAAAGAAATCATTAGAAAATGCGTTATTTGCTCTAAATTTAAAGCACAATGCCAAGAACAACTTATGGGTAGCTTACCCAGTGCACGAGTAGAATTAATTCGACCTTTTCTGAAAACTGGTGTAGATTATGCTGGTCCCATATCAATCCACTTAACTAAAGGACGAGGACAGAAAACCTACAAAGCTTACATATGTCTATTTATATGTCTAAGCACTAAAGCTGTCCATTTAGAGCTAGTAAGTGACTTATCCAGCGATGCATTCCTAGGAGCTCTAAAAAGATTTATTGCAAGGCGAGGAATTTGTCATGAATTGCATAGTGATAATGGAACCAACTTTATTGGCTCCGACCATAAACTGCAAAAGGAATTCAACAAACTCATAAAAAACTCAAATAATATCTCTAATTATCTTTCTAGTAATCGCATCACCTGGAGTTTCATTCCACCAAGTTCCCCACATTTTGGTGGCCTGTGGGAAGCGGCAATAAAATCCACGAAATTTCATCTCAAGAGAGTAATAGGAAAACATATCTTAACCCTCGAGGAGATGAATACGTTGTTAGCCGAAATAGAAGCAATTCTAAATTCAAGGCCTTTAAGCACCATCAACGACGTAGAGGTCGATCCACTTACACCATCGCACTTCTTAATTGGACATCCACATACCAAAATTCCAGAAATGGACATTACTCATCTTAAAGTATCGCATTTAACTTGGTGGCAACTCGTCCAACAAATGAGTCAACACTTCTGGAAAAGGTGGTATATCGAATATCTCATCTCCCTGCAGCAAAGAACCAAATGGAGAACCAGAAAAGCATCAATCCAGGCAAACGACGTTGTCTTAATAAATGACAAAAACTTACCCGTCAACCAGTGGCCGCTTGCACGGGTCATAGAAGTTCATCCCGGTTCCGATGGTCTGGTCAGAGTAGTCACCTTAAAATCCGGCAACAATGAGTTCAAACGTCCCATAAATAAACTCTGTATTCTACCAATTTCTCCAGAAAAGTCAGATAAAACGCAACAACAAACATCATCATGATCATCCAGATTTTCATTCAATAATAAAACAAAAATAAATTACAAGCAACAAAGTATACACCATCCCGAAATTAAAGCATTCAAATATCCGTGTTCCATCTATGTATTATCATTTTGAACCAGCCCGTTCAAAGGGGGGTGTATGTTGAATAGCTACAAAACATTTAAATCCGGAGTAGCCGGATCACCTAAAATAAAAATAACAACATAATTATAATCACAGAATTTGTCATATTAAAATCTATTAAATTCAAAAGACTTATCTTCATTTATGTAAAATGATTGTCAGCTCACATTCCATTAAAAGTTCTAAAATATTAAAATAAATAAATTAATCAATTAAAATTAAAATTATATAAAATCAATTGCTTACTAATATTATTGTATCCAATATTTTGAAGTTGACGTTTTATGAATCAACTTAAGTTTTGTATTTATTTCATTCAGCCAACATTCAGGCTAAACATGTTTACATGTACTTAGGTTTTAATTAAAGTGTTATAAGCTCTTAATTTAGATGTCACGATTTTATACTTAATATTATAAATATTATAGCAAAATATTAACTAGTTTTTCCAATTTTGCAAATCATATTATTACGATTGTGATACTCCAAGCCGAATTATCAAAAATTACTTAAACCTTATATTATATTATACAAATAAAAATTGAATTATAAATATACATTGAACGAAGTATTTTAATTGTGAGGAGCAAAAAAAATCAACGTGTGTAATCAAAAATACAGTCCACTAAGCAAAATATAAACTTGGGACTAATGCAGAGGCAAGTCATAAACCACAAACAGTGCAGCTTTACTTACGACTGTCGTTGCCCCAACACTCTCAAAGTAGAATTTTTTTACATATTTGTTAATAATCCAGAGCTTTTCCATTTTGTTGCTGGGCATAGAAAATTAACTTGTTTTTTTTGCCAAAGAAATGGTAGATAAACATTTTAACTCTTTAAATATTAAAATGAAAACCTTCTCGGCAAAATTTAGCTTAGATTTAGATGCGGAACTGGTATAACCGGCAAATGTGTTGAAGATTCCACCTCTAATGAAAATAATAAAAAAGCTCACGGTAAATTAGGAGTTAAGCTGCGTACAAAACTAAAAACTCTAATATTTAAATGGTTCCGTAATTACATTGTGATAGTCACCAATATTAACGGTATATACATTGGAATTGTACTATGTCCATTATGTAAATCAAACGTTAAGGTTTCAATTTCATCACTCATATAAAAAAACATTTCAAACCTAGCTTAAAAACCACCATTAAAATGAATCTGAAGCAAGATTCGCTAACAAAATATTTTCCACCTCAAAGTGAGGTTTCGGAAAACTAAAGAGGAAGCCTGAAGATGGAGATGACCAGACGGCTTCCTACTTAAAATATCCAACGAAACTATGACAAACTTGTACCAGATCAGATAATCGAAAAAAAATGAACTTAGCAATAATAGATAGTGGAGTGGAACAAAATATGAATTAAATGTTACGGTGTAATTTAGATATTTTAGAGATTCCAAATGCATCTTCGACCGCCACTAAACATGAAGGTTTCCTGAATGCTGTATTTGAAACTTGTGCAGAAAATCAAAACCGAAACATCGCAATCACTACAGCAAATATTCACAAAATGTTTCCATTTATTTATACATTTTTGGTGGGCACCAATCAAGGGGTGCTCAAATCTAAACAATCGGTGTACACTTTCCTGTTAAAATCACTTATTAAATAAAAAAGTTATGTACATTTGTAAAACAATCCTTAGCAATCTTAAAAGTCATCAAAACCTATCAAAAAGTCACGAAAATCAATCAAAAGTTAAAGCAGTCAAAAAACAGTTCCAACATTTATTAAAAAAATTGAGGTGTGGGCAACACAGGACTTTCTTTTACGAACAGAGAATTTTGAGAAATTTTATTTTTTTAATTTTACAAATTTTTAAATTTTTTTTTTTATTTTTTTTTTTTTAATTTTTATTTGTTTTTAATTTTTAAAAACATTTTGTATTACGTAGTTTTTTGTAAACCTTATACTTTTTAAGATATTTGCAAAATAAATTTTATGGACCAAGGGAGTGGCCACTTCCGGTTAACCGATTTGGAGTAAAATTCACTGGGGCCTCCCCATTTATCAATAAAGCTTAAATCTGAACTTTCAGTTCGATTGGTTAAACCATCTGGGCTGTAGAGAGGACACAGACAGACTGACAGACTGACAGACGGACAGACTGACAGACTGACAGACTGACAGACTGACAGACTGACAGACTGACAGACTGACAGACTGACAGACTGACAGACTGACAGACTGACAGACTGACAGACTGACAGACTGACAGACTGACAGACTGACAGACTGACAGGCTGACAGACTGACAGACTGACAGACTGACAGACTGACAGACTGACAGACTGACAGACAGACACCATTTCGAAACCAACTTTTTCGGACTCAGGGGACCTCAAAACAAATAAATCTCTAAAAATCTCAAGGTCCAAAATTTTCATGATTACTATACTTTATTTTACTAGAGTAAAAGAAAGTAAAAGTAAGAAAAAACTCAAACAGTCACACAAACAAAAACAAAACAGTCTACACAGTCCCATTTGTTTTTTTTTATTTTTCCGTTATTTTTTCACGTTCGAATACATGAGGTTAGTCTCATTTGTAGAATTTTAAACGCGTTAAACAGTACTACTTTAGACATCGTTGTAATATTAATTAATAAAACTAAAATTAAAATTAATGAACAAATGAATTTGTTTTGGAGAGTAGTGGAAGAATCAGCGGGTGGTATTTTACCCACCAATCTAAAAATAATTTTGGAGCAGCAGGGGTACGCTAGCTTTATCGTACTGATTTCATCGATATTCAGAAAGCTGCCTCCGAAAGCGAAACCCCTTTAAAATCAATAACGGATATAAAAACTATTTGCAGCATTTTAAAATTTTGATCAATGAAAAGGGCATAAACTATTTCAATGAGAAACTTAGCCGATTTACCTACAAACTTCGTCTGTAAAACTATGTACAAGGAAAACTTTATGAAAATGTACACTTAAATTCGAATTTCGATCCGACCCATAGATTTAAAAGATAAATTTTTAATATTATATCCATAAGTTGCATATTGGCAAACTAAATTCTTTTTGAATCCATGTTTAAAATATTTGTATTTTAAATTCATTTAAGTGTTTATTTAAATTATTTTGTGAGCTTTTTTATTATAATAAAACTTATAATAAAAACATTATTTGGTTCAGCTCAATTTTAAAATTTGTTTAAATTTTTTAATAAAAACCCCGTTTCGTCGATTTATTCCGTCGTTCCAATTAGATATATAACTTGTTCTTGTACCCTAGAGAACGAAATATATCGTCGTAAATCAACGGTTCTACATATTTTTTTTTTTTTAAATTGAGGTAAAAATCAAATAAGGGCTTTTTCATTTAAGAATGTTTTCAAAACCTAAGAATATTAAAATTAATGGTAACTATATTGCTTATTACTATTTGCTTAATCAACAGAGAGTTTTCAGATGACGGCGATCCTCGCCTTCTAAAGGCTATGAAATTAAAAGCTAATTTCCCGCCAAACTCATATCAGATTCAGTCTACAAAACCGGAGTGGAATGAGTGGTATAAAGCTCACTATGCTACAAATATTCAGTACATTCAAGATACTGTACATTACGAACGCGATTGTTATGTGATCTATTGTGATTTGTTCAGCTCCGTCTCTAAGGATAGTCACCGTTTAAACTCTACCGATATAAATTTCATGGACAAAATGAATTTTAAGGCTGCCCAATCCTTCATGAATCCAGTTGTACGGCAGGTTTTAGCAGAAAAAGTAAAGGGGAGTGAAGGCACCATAGAGTATCTTAAACTAATGGAGTACAGTATTCAATCATATCTAAATAAAGATATTATAACGATCGATAGGATATATTATATATGGTATGTAATATTTTTCCTTAGAAATGGAAAATTTTGTTAACTGACAACGTCTATAACTGCATCGAATTAAATGGACATGGTCTAATAAATATAATCATTAAATTAAGAAATGAAGATCTTGATGAAGATCATCTCTTCCAACCATGGCCGTGTACAGCAGTCAAGCTTGCGAAAGTACTTTCCGTGATTTACGTTCGAAGACTACTACCAGAGCACCGTGTATTTTATAGAGCCATAATCAAAAAATCTGAGCTTTTATAAGGGAATTAGAAACGAGGAAAAAACGAAACTTTTCATAGTAAAACACACAAAACATATGGGAAATCACTTTTTTTCCTAAGACAAATTTTTAAATGAAAACGTTACAAATTCTTAATTATGATTTCTGAAATACTTTCTTAAATGTTTGAATTTCAACATATATGAATATCGTTTAAGTAAATCGTTTTCATTTTCTTGTAATAATTGATTTATTTAAACCAATATATTAAAAAAAATTCATAACAACATTCTGGTCAAATTGAAATAAAAGCTTACTACGATTTATTTGGTCATTAAGTCAATATACGTTACATAGATGGTAGTGATGGCCGTAAAAGTTTGGAAAATTCGTACCAAAAATTACCACCTGGGGAAATTTCAAGTTCAAAAATTGTAGGGAAAACCAAACAAATTCACAAAATATAGGAACGTGTGATAATTTTGCGATTAAATAATTTTTTTTCGTATTTCTCTTTTACCATTTTAGACATCTTACGTACACTAGTAAAACTAAAGATAAATTTAGCAAGTATTATTTTATTTGTCAGAGCCAGCTTTGATGTATTTTTCAAAACGAAAGTTCGAAAAAAATTTTTTTAGAATTAATTTAATTTTAATATTTCTGCAATTAATATTTACTTAATACCAATATGGCCTTCTTGTATATTGTTCTTAAAGATATGTAGAAAACTTTTCTATAAACATTTTATAATATTTTTACTTTTTTCATTGAAAAACTTGAAGCTAAAAAATATCATTTTTACTATGGATTCCTATGGAAATCAATGAAAAGTTATACCACTAAAAAAGCTTCTAAAAAATACGTCATAAAAATTATGGCTCTATACTCTAGAAGGCTCTGCTACTACTCACAATACAGTGGTCAACTTTAGCGTACGAGATGTTTTGTTTCGTATTAAGCGTTTAGATTTACAATCCGAAATAAAATTTAAATTAGCTGACGGCCATGAAGATGAATCGTACCATTTTAAAAAGCAGCATAGATGTTTTTCACAAGCATCAAATAATTGTCAGCCTACCACAAGCCTACCGGCTGATAATGAAATTTCACACATAATTGCGAAATCTAGAAATACAGCTATATGTAGTGCTATTAGCTTAGGTATACTATCTGTTGAAAATGGACAAGGCAAGGAAAACGTAACAATACCATTTAGCTTAAAACGATTAGATTTAAGTGAAATTAGCCATGAAGGCAATATTGAAGCCGGTGATAATATTAGGTTATGATTTTGATGCAGTTTCCGGAAATCCTGAAGAGATCGAAATCGAAAATGAAATAATTGAAGACCTACAAAAAATACCCGGTATTGAAAATTTAAATTTGAAACAATATGACTTTACAGATAACGAATCATATATAACATTTAACAAACCATATCTCGTTCTAGGATCAAATCATGAGGAGCAAAATCTAGATCCAAAGTCTCAATTCTGTTTCGTTAAAGTGAAAGAAAATGATCGGGAGAAACTTGTGAAAATCAGGAAGTCTTCTTTGTGCTGGTTATTTTCCAATAACAGTAATAAAATTAGTTCAGACAGACGCTTACGATTTACTTCTAGGAATATGGAATTGAGAAAAACTAACTAAATTGGGAAAATTAATTCGAAAGCGCAATACATAATTAGAATCTGTTTGATAAAAATAAACAATACATATATGAACTATTCTAAGCAAGATTCTAAGTACAACAACCAATTTTTTATTCGAAGTCAATCTCGGTCGAAAAATTTTCAGATAATTTAGTCTCAAGTTGGGCATATCATTGAACACAGATTAAAGATTTGCAACCCGTCGTCACCTAAAATTTTTCTAAATTCATATGTAATTACATAACCGCGACACTCAACCCAATTCATTCTGATGCTAATTATGGCCCATGCTCCTCCTCTTCTTTTTCTCTTCCTACTTCTTCATCACAAAACCAGATTCTTGCAGTAAGATTTGCTATGAAAGCTCAGTCTACCATGATTTGATTGCAATTCTGTTATGAATTGAGGCAAAGAAGGTTCATACAATCCACACAAGTTTTGTATCTTCACCGGTAAAAAGACACACCATCTTTTGAGATTTGTGGTTCCAGTGTAGGCAAATTTAAACCTGTTGACTTGTTTGGTTTAACGATAAAAACTAAGTATTCTTGGATCGGTCGAATTTTCGGATTTCAACGTTTCCTCTATCCTTGATTCTTCCCCCATAAATGGAATGTGGGAGCTTTATAATAAGTGTTGCACTATTATTTCCATGGCATGTGTTCGGCGGAGCTTTATGAACTTACGCCTGGCCTGTTCAGACCAACACGTACATTAAAACTTACAATTCGAAGGAACAACCTTGAACTGTAATTTGCAAAAACCGATAAGTACAAAAACTCATTTTTCCTTCGGACTCAATACCAAAAATACAATAATTTTTCCCAAACCTTTATAATCCCCTGTTATAAAACCTATTTTCTATCTTATTCCTTTCGTTTCCTTTCGTAATGCTATGCGTAGTGTGTTGCCACGTTTTCACATAAATACACATTAAGGAAGAAATTCCTAACCGGGAACCGTAGTAAAAAGTCTCCCAGTTAGCAACTTTGGGATAGTATAGAATTGTTGGCTTTGAAAAATATAGCATGTCGTTTTTCAAAACTTAAAATAGGAAAAATTTAAAAAAAGTCATTATTGATCCACAAAAAAAATCAAACAGTCTGTGTTAAAAAAGTAGACAGTCACTACAATTCTTAATGTTAATTTAAACAGTCAAGAAAAGTCATAATTTTATTAAAAAGTCGTGATTTTTTAAACAATAATTGTTATTATAGGAAAAAAATAAAAGAAATCCGAAAAGGGAACTTCAGTTAAAACAGTATTAACTTTTAGTGCAGTGACTTATTTAAGGTGTACAATATTTTTTAGATTCATTTACCCTTTGGCACCAATTAAATGAAACACTAGCAGCGAATATTATGTTACCATATTCAGCTGCCATAATGGAAGGAGATTTACAAATATTTCAACTTAAACAATTTCTTTTACAACATAATTTACCCTTAGTGGTGTTCACTAGTGAGGATGCGACAAAAATTATACCAAAAATAAAATACGTTCTGTCAACAAATCAATTAGTCAGTAAGTGTAACGAAATATAATTACATTAATTTTATTTTATTTTAGGTTTAGTTCCAAAACTGGATGAAAATGGGATGCTTTTAAAATTTCCGTTTCCGGTCACCAGCGCATTAAAAATAAAACAATTTATTGATGGCAACTCTAAAAGCGAGTATGTCTACGCGGTTATGGCACAGCCTCTATCACCTAATGGCCCTTCATTTTCTTAATGAATTGTATAAGTAGTAATATCAAAAAAAAAAGAAAAAAGTGAAGCTACGGTTGCTTATACAAAATTAATGGAGAATATTATACTTCCTTTAACGTCGATAGATCTCACTGTAACTCAAAGGGTCAAAAAGCTTTGGAAGCGCTTTACTGTTTTTAAGAGGTTGGCGAAATTGGCTTAAAAGATCGGGTTTATCATCACAGAATTTTATTACTACTAACGCATATGATTGCATTGAATTAAATAATCATGATCAATTTTATAATAAATTGTAGAGAATCAAACGATGAACAGTATTTTTTACCTTATTTATTCAATAGCCAAATATGTGAACAATTTTATCGTACCGCGAGATCACTAACTTCCACACAATCAACGATTATCAATTTTATGATGCCTTGATTTCCTTCACAAAACCAAAAGAATTAATATTTTTGAAAATTTTAAAAATAAACTAAAGGAAAGGACAGATTGCCAAAATATTCGTTTACCTTCAGACAACATAATTTTTGATGTAATTTGCAAAGTAAAGGAAGAAGCCGAGTCAATGTTAAACATTGGTTTAGAACGGGTTTCTTTTAAAACTTCTATAAAAGAAATCAGTGATTTTCTTGAATATGACAATGAGGTCAAAATATCTTTGAAAATGTAAGCCCTGAAATTAAATTAAGGAGTTTCATAAACAGCTTAGGTCATTATTGAATTCCAACTATAAAAAGATTGCTTACAATTAATAGAACAATTTCCTTTTTAGATAACAGTATTTGTTTTAAAATTAAAAAGAAAAAAGGCTCTATCATAAATATTAAAAATAGCACGTAGGTTTGGATGCTGTTTGGTGAGCAAGGTAAGGGTCAGCACGGATAGAATACGTAAATTTATCTAAAAACCAGCGACTACCAGCTGTCCAATCTGTATTCATCATAATAGGAGCTATTAGGTACAGGAGCTTCGTTCCGCGCTCGGTACAGAGCAGAAAAATATTGAAATGTGATTTTATCTGTAATTTGTTTAAATTAAGTGAATTAATGTGCATCATCAATGAATGATAGAATTTAAATATTATGTACGTATTTTTTTCAAATAAACCTGCAATTAATTGGAATCCTGCCTAATCCTTCCCAAAGTATGTAAAAACGGTTTTACGGGAGATCCTCAAACAAAATGTATCTCCCCATCAATCAACCAGTTCGAGTTAATATTGGCTTGGTCGTACACTCAAGAAAATCAAGCAATTCCAGTTATTTACTGTTAATTGATTCCAGACAAGAACGATGAGATTGATTTGTATTGCAAACTTGATATTCGTTTATAGACCTCCTTTGCTGTAGCATTAAAAATAATTGAGCTCGTAAGTTTATTTTGCTATATGCATTTAGCTCGTAGGAATGTTATTTCTAACGAGATTTCTAATTAATGAATGGTTAATAATATTTTTGAATTTGAGGGTAAATAAACATTTCAAATCACTTGGAAATCTCTTGTCGGTAAAGAAAATTAATGAAAGAATGCACTGCAGGTCCCAAAATTACCCAAAGATTATTATTCAGTGATCAGGTATTCCTTCATCATACTAAAACGCACTGCATATTGTATATCTTTTATCTATTGGAAAAGAACGAAACGATTGAAGGTGTAAATCAGCCTTTATGCAGATAATTTCAAAATTAAATACCAAAAAAATACAAAAATTCATTTTAAAATTCCGAAAATACAACTACAATTTACAAATTCAAATAATTTATTAAATATTAAGTTATTCTACGAAAAATTCGCAATAATTCACTAAATAATTAAATTAATACAATATATTAAACAAACAACTACAATAAACGCAATTTAATACGCATTAGTGATCTACGCAATTCACCGGTAGTGAAATTAGTAATTAACCCCTCGCCAAATAAAGATGTATACTCATTTTATAGATTCATAATCTCATTTCACAATCTTGTTTATTCCAACACCCGTTTATTGCAACTATATATACTCGAAAGTGCATCATAGGAAGATTGGCTCTTTAAAATCTTTATAATTGCAAAATTTTATAAAAATAGTTTCGATAACTGCAATTTGTAAAATAATAATAAGAAAGGAACGAACACATTGTATGGATCTAGCACACAGAGCTCTCACAAAAAAAAAAAAAAAAAATAGCACGTAAAATGTGTGAGACCTACTTATTTTTTAGTAAGGCCTCTCTGAAGTTAAAAATATTAAGAGACTCTAGAAACAGAGACATAAAGCTGTTAACATTTTTTTTACGATAAGAATTGGCGCTAGCAAAAATCATAAATAAGAAGAATTGTTCACAAAGTGCGGAAAATGGCACGTTTTCCCGACTAATGGACATATAAAAATCGTCTTCGAAATTATCGATCATCAATCAAGGAATTACAGGCACTTTTAAAAATATTGTTTTGCTCAATAAGGAAATAACAAAATTAATAATCAAAAATTAAAAATGTTTACTAACGGCCAACATCTATGAAGATTATTTTAAAATTCTAAAATTCAGTACGATTACAAAATATAAAATTTTCAAAATTGATCTGCCCAGCAAGTGTTGCAGAAGAAACAGCCTTGACCAGAGCTATGGAATACGAATGCATAGAAATGGAGGAAGTGTTTATTGAAAATCCTAGAACTGTAGCTGATATAGAAAATGGCATTTCTAAAGTAGACGAGACAATACAGCATCAGGAGCAAACTTTTCACAAATAGATTTTTGACAAAGGACGAAACACGATAAACTCGGCAAACCCGCAAAGCTAAGGTATTATAACTCATCAAAAAACCGAGTATATTGAGAACACGGACTCGTTCTTATTAGACAACAATACGTACGGAAATAAGAAAGTTAAAGTACAAAAAGGAGGCAATCCTTTGAGGCCAATTGTTAGCTATGATAGTTGAGCTTTATAGGGTTGTTCCCAAGAATTCCTAAGGCAAATTTCCTGGCAAAATAGGTAAATTTATGTAAACCCTGGAATTTTCTATGTTTTCCCTCAAAATGTATTCAATTTTCTCCGTGAATCCAAGTCAGTGTTAGAACTCCGTGTTTTACTGGGTAATATAAATTGTACAATTGTTTTATTCTATTTGATTCTATTTGTAATTATAAACCATCGGTAATAGATGCAGAAAATATGCCCATAACCACACAGAAAAACGATACAGAATCATTAAAATACCTGGCTCCTTGAATTTTTAAAACACCTGGGAAAGCAACGCACTGTCCAGCATTATACAAGTAATTTGTCTGTAAGTTTTTGTCAAATACTGTTACGTTTTTGCCTTGTCAATTAAGGTTCGTATTACTGGATTGTTAATAATACAAAATCAATTTAATTTATCACCAACGAATTTATTTATGTCACACAACAATTATTACAACACAGTTTATTAATAAAAATTCACAAAATCACTTTATATAAATTATTCTCAAATTTTACTGTACACTTATAATTTTTATTTCCACTAAAACACTTTTTAAATCACTTTTTAATTACTTTTTAATCTTCACACTGTCGCTTTCCAAATACTACTGATCCAATTCGATCTTGTTCGCCTTTTTATATGCACAAACAAAGCTTCTCGAAAGTTCATGACTTTTCCAGTACTAATAGTGTAGAAACATTTAGAACTGTTTTATCATGGAAAATTCCGTTTAGTACAGTAAAACATTGAGCTATTAGTTAAACTTATTCTATCACACGCTAGGTGTCACCGTCAGTATACATATTGTGACGGTGACATCTAGTGTGTAATAGAATAAGTTAAATTAATAGCTCAATGTTTAACTGTACTAAAATGGAATTTTCCATGATAAAATTGTTCTAAATGTTTCTATGCTATTCTAACTGGAAAAATCAAGAGCTTTCTAGAAATTTGGTTTGTGTATATAAAAAGGCGAACGAAGTCGAATTGGATCAGTAGTATTTGGAAAGCGACAGTGTGAAAATTAAAAAGGAATTAAAAAGTGATTTAAACAGTGTTTTAATATGAAATAAAAAGTAAAAGTGATTAGTAAAATTGTGCGAATAATTTATAAATACTGATTTTGTGAATTATCATTAATAAACTGTGTTGTAATAATTTTTGTGTGACATATATAAATTCGTTGGTGACAAATTGAAATGATTGTGTTCTATTCACAATCCAGTGAAACGAACCTTGAGTGACAAGGCAAAAACGCAACAATATTTAAAATTATAATTTGTGCGAAAGTGTTCAAATCTAAAATCAAAAATATTAGTTTGCCACCAAATTGTATATTAAAGAAAATCTAACTTACCGATTGAATAAATTGAGACTAAAGTTCTGGAAGCATCTTCGGTTAAATCTATATTTTGTTTTTTTTTTTTAGAATTGTGGACGATATTATTACGGCTATAAGAAAATCTGAAGTTAATATTTTTTTTTATGATAATCTGTTAAACCACGAATAAAATTTCCATGTGAAATTGAAAAAGGAAATGGTTAGCTTTTATGGATGGTGTGATGGTTATACGCAATGAGAATAGAAGTTTGACCACTAATTGATGTCCTAATGATCTCTTTTTATGCTTGGTTCTTTCATCATCTTATGAAAATGATTCTGTATTTTTATTAGCTGAGAGAAATTTTAAATGATCAGATGAATGTTTTCGTTATGAAATTTTTACTGATAGAAAAGGTTATCCAAAAATTTTAAGTGTTGAGCTCCAACATGCAAAATTTAAGTGTTGAAAACACTCAACAGATTTTTATTTCAATTCCATATGTTAAAATCCTTTTAATAAAAGTTGTGCGGTTCAAAATTATGATTAAAATATTCTTTGTAGACCATTAGGAGGTGTATACAAGTTGTTGTTTACAAAACAGAAAGATCAATTTTCTTTAGAGTTACAGTAAAATTTGGTGTACAGTTTGAGGCATGTTCACGATTCCATTTTTAACTTTCAAAATTCGCATTATGGCCGTAAAAATCATTGATCTTTAGAAGATGCTACAATTTTAGACAGGGAAGAAAATCTTGATGAACGTATAGTTTTAGAAAATATTCATATAAAACATGGATTTCAAACACTAATTTTTAAAATATATACAAGAAGTTTCCAAATTTTTCAAGAATAAAATAATTTAGTTTCAAACCAAGGAAAAATGATGCAATTTTGAAACTTGATACACAGGACACTTCCAGGAGGGTGTTAAATAATGTAAAAAAATGAATTACATAAAAATCTGAAGAAGCTGCCAACCCTTACATAGCTAAGGAAATTGCAAACGATCCATATCTACCATAGAGTACTCTCGGTGAATATGTGTTGCTGAAATAACAATCCCCAAGGTTATTTCCCTTACCAAATTAAGGAATAAAAGATCCTTTTACTAGAACGCCAACTATTAATTTATTTTTTATCCTTTAGTACTTCTCAAAAAAAAAATTATTTATCTCTCTAATTTTCTTCAGGTTAATTTGAATTTAACATCTTCATTTAAACCTTCATTTACTATAAAACTAAAGTTCGCTAAATTTTTTCAAGAGGCCCAGTATGGACGTGATAATGGCCGATTTCAACCTCTAATCCATAAATCACATAAAACGTTTACCAGATATATTTTGAAGACGTTGGACAATCTCCACGATTAAGATGCTATTTGATGCTTCATAAAGAAATAGGCGTACATAAAAATTTTCGAGCTTTTTGTTTTTCGAAAATTAGGCTGTGGTCGAATTCTCGAGTAAATCATTTACTACAGTAAATGTAGATTTTTAATGTACGTTTTTTGTTAAATTACGCATTTTTTTCTATTTTATAGTCGTTCAATTCTTATAACAGTAAAGAATAAAGTAAAGTACATATCTAAACGTGAAACATTTACCTTTTTTTATTTTCGTTTACCCTCCATTAAAAAAAGGTAAGTGCATTTGCCGAATTTAGCAGATTTACCCGAGAATTCGATCGCAGCCTTAGCCTTAGAAGTATTTTTGTTACAGAATACCAAATAACCCTTAATTTAGAATTTTGATTGTGAATTCTAACTTGAAATCCTTACGAAACCCCACCGCTGGCTTTCCACGTTTATAACGAATACAAAACGATGTAATTAAATTAATTATTATTTACTTTCAAACAAAAATTTTCAAATTTTCTAGTTTAGAATTTAAATAGTATGGTTATATAGATAATTAAATAGACATTATTTTAATTCAAACATTAATTTAAATATTTTTATGAAAAGGATATATCTGTATAAATTACTTAATTTAGTTATGTAGTTACATTTGTAAAAAGCCTTTCGTTTTTAAAACAACAACGATATAAAATATTTAATTTGTAGTGCACGCAAAATAGCATTTCAAATTCAAAAACGGGTAGGTAAACACAGCTACTCATATAGAGTATAGTTTATTGAAAAAGAGGATGTACGGTTTTAATTAAATACAGTTAAAAATGGGATCCACTCTTGATAATCCTTTTAAAACATCTTATAATTGTTTAATCGTCTCATTATTCAAATTAGATACTTTTGTTTTGGAAATAAATTTTTATTTTATCTCCCTCACTATTGTTCGTTATAATTTTATTTTTTTATTTTTTTTTTTTTTTTTTTAACTAACTATGGTACATAAAATAATAAAACGAAAATCTTAATTAAATTATAATAATAAAAATAAAATTGGTTAACTTATTTGTGTTTTATCCGTATAATTAAGGGTTTCCTTTTTGTGTTATATCCAGGAAAATCTAAACGAAAATGTTGAGTTCCGAGAGAAGGAGAGAGAGAGAGAGAGTATTGTTTTTTGGATTATCGTGTTGCTTATATATTGACTGTTTAACAACAAAAAACATTTTTAACTCCTTCTGTTTTGATAAAAAAATTTTGTTACCCAAAATTAAATGGTTTTTATGGTAATTAAGGCATTATTTTACATAATGTTGCTTAATTGATCTTTAGTACACGTTGCTATACATATATGTGGGGAAATTAAAAATTTGGTTTCTGACGGTATTGGGTGTATGCGGTTCAACAATTTCGACTAATTAAACACGTTTAACAATAATGTTATATTTATATACAAGCCGATTATTTGAATTTTATTCGTGATGCTGTATTTTATATGTTAAATACCTTTTAATTAAAATCCCGTTTAAAATTATTCAATTAACATCTTCAGTGGTTGTGTGATGTTTACCTCTTGATATAAGTACATCGCAACATATATGGATATGTAAGTGTTTCTCCTGTATTGTAGCCAAAGAAATGAATATTTATTAAATAAGTTAAGCATATAATTAAAATTGTTGTTCTGATAGAGTTGTTGGTATTACGTAATTATTAAGACTTTCAAGTCTTTCTACGTAGTTGTGTAGCGCTTCTAGACTTTTTGCATAACGTTTTGTAACATCAACAAACGATGACCTGGAATTGGGTTTTCCTTCAGAAAAAGTTAATCTTGGTAAAACTTTGCCCAATGGTTTGAGCGGTTCACTCAATAAGTATTTATTTATTTTGGTTTATTTTCAACAACATGCTGTACCATTTTTATTAATTTTTTATCCACCACCAAACACTCAATCTAATCAACTGATTCTAAAAAAAAACAGAAGTTCTATTTTCAAAAACAATAAATGAATTTATTGAGAGGAAATGTGAAATTTAAATGGGGCAAGAAATGTAAGGCAGCATTTAGGTAGCCACCGACGGAAATCCCTCCGGCATACGGTCTCTAGTGAAATATTTTGAGAATGGCGTCGTCCCAAAATTAACCGGGCAAGAATTTCAGCAATTTCTCTGGATGAAAGCGGAGACCTTCAATAGTAAATTCTATAAGACTCTCAAACTAAGCCAGCTGAATTTGAAATATCAACATTTTTGGTCTAGAGGAGTTATAAGCGCACGTCCATCCGAATACCGATAGTACAAAAACCATAGCAACGTTGAGTAGGTGAATTCAATGCCGCTTTAATTTACTGATTGGACCAAGGACAACAACTACCTGATGCTATTTATGTAGAAATACACAAATAGTAAAAGAAGTTGCATTGTGAGCAGGCATAGGGAAAGTAGGCACGTGCCTACTGTGAAAACAATGTTACTATTTACGTTTTTATTCGTTGCTCAACTTGTGCCCATGAGTTATTTCCAAATGTGTTTGGGATCGTGATCCTGTTCGAAAATAAACGAAACCGGCATGTTCGAAGGAATAAGGCTTTATTACGTTTTCCCTGATATCTAGCGGTGAGCTACTCCTTAATAGTACTAATCTTCAAATAAACATATAATTTTTGGTGTAAGCTCACTTTTATAACTAGAAACTGACAAAAGGCGCTAGATATCACGCTTGTCTCAGATTTTATTAAGGATAGTTTGGTGAATTGAAAAGTGTCTGATGACCATTCCTTTTATGATCACTACTATCTCTAGTAAGAACTGGTTACGGAATCCATAAATAAGGCTATGTTTAGAAACAGAAGGTAAACCGAGCGGGATACCTTCAATACCATTCTAGGTAATTCATTACCAGTACCGGTTACTAAACCCCATGAATCTACACAAGAGCTGGATGACTTAGTAGATAAGCTATCAATAGATATTTGCGTAAACAAAGGCCACTTTGGTGGTCAAAACCGCTCCAAGGCCCTCGTCAAAAATACAAAAGGCTTTTAAGAAAAGAAAAGAAAACGAGAACTGCTGCGGATTGGGACTGCTATAAAGAGGTCCTCAGAACATACAAGTATGAAATAAGAAGTGTAAAAATAATTGCCTGAAGACTATACTGTGGTAATATGCAGGAGTCCTCGAAGGCTGCGAGGCTACGCATAGTACTGACGTCAAGTCCACAGCATCATCACGAGCCATCTCCAGCGACCGGATGTTTCTTGGACTATAACTAGTGCTGAATTTTTGGAGTTGCTACTGATAACCCGGTTCAGGAGTTCAAAGTCGACTAATAAGCGGTAGGAAGTTAGTGTGGGCAATTAACAGCTTTTAACCATATAAGTCAGCTGGACCTGGTGGCATTATTCCTGCGGATATTCAGCAAGCCATTGACTTGGCTCTACCCTCACTGGAAGTTATCTTCAGAAGCAGTCTGGAACTTTGGCACATTCCTAGGCAATGGACTGAGGTAAACGGAATATTTATAACTAAGGTGGAAAAAGCTCTCAATGCCATCCCAAAGACCTTAGGCCTATAAGCTTATGCTCTTTATGATTAAAGATACTAGAAAGACAAATAGTAGTTCACAATAGATCCATATTAGATATCCTTTACACATTAGATATCCTTTCTGGATATAGAAGGTGCCTTTAGCAATGTTAAACCTGTGGCAATAACTTGGGCTGTGTCGAGTCTGGGTGTGGATGGATCGCTCGTTGGCTGGATAGATCAGATGCTGAGAAGCAAGATCGTGAAGGCTAGCCTGGGCGGGTCCGCCATTAGCAGATTTATAGGTGTGCTTTGGAACTTAGTCATAAATGACTTGGTCAATGATGATTTGGGTCAACAGTTGTGGACTAAATGTTAATCCACGTAAAACTGAGGTGGTCCTCTTCTCTAGGAAATACAAACTTCCTCACATTGATCTTTTTACTTTAAACAGCATTACCTTGACCTTTAATGAAAAAGCGAAATATCTAGGTGTTTTTTTTTTGGAAAGCAAACTTAGTTAGAAGCCTAATATTTATAAAAGACTAAAGAAAGCTACTATAGCGCTATAATCCTGTAAAAACGCTATTGGAAAACGATGGAGTCTTGAAAACCAAATCGTATGCTGGCTCTATGCTTAAGTAAAAAGGCCCATACTTTTATATGGGATTGTCGTTTGGTGGCCAGCCTTAAACAGTAGGGCTAACCAAAAGTTACTGATGAAAAATCAGAGAACTTCCATCTTGTGTATTAGTGGTGCACTCTGGAGTACAGCCACTCAGGCATTCTTTTTCATCTCATACCCCTAGATATTCTGGGCACTCAAATGGCCGTGAGCACAGCCATAAGAATCAAATCCATTTCTACGTGGAACTGTGTGATTATATGTTTCCACTACCATCTTTTTCGGAAAGGTTTCATACTGATATTCCCTCCAAAGAAGACTGGGTGAGTGAAGAGATGTTGAACTCTGAAGTTTTGAACTTTTTTACAGATGGTTCTTCAATAATGGATGATAGGGTTGGTTGTGGTGTTTTCTGTGAGAAACTAAATGTGAACCCCTCATTTTGTCTCCCCGACCATTGCAGCATTTTTCAGGCTGAATTAATTGCTGCAACATTAATTATGATTCTCTACTGTTTTGTAGTCAAAACAAGGGATTCGGAGCGAAAGAAATAGCGATTGGATACAAATTCGCTCCGCTCTGCTCCAGCGTAAAGCGAATATCCTACTTTTTAACTACTCTTTCATATAATGATTGTTTTTATATAATTACCCTCATTATGCTTGCCTAACTTCAAGAATTAACACTAAAGCCGCGACCGGAGCAGAGACTTATGTGTAGCAAGTATTATTTTTACAATTTTAGATTATGTAATAATTATCATGATAATAATCACCTTTTACAGTATATAAAACTGTTAGCGTTAAATTTAAAATTAAACCCTAATAATGAAGAAACATTAAGCACGCGTAAGTTTAAAATCATCGGTTTTCTAGACAGATAATTAAGGAAATATAACACCGGATTTTTTTTTTTTTTTTTTTTGAGGAGAGCGAGAAGGTATTTTATTTTTAAACGTTCCTCGCCCATTTTCACTCCTACAGTAATCGTTCCAATTTAGCGCCACGCTCCGATTAAAATTGCATCGCCCCAAACCGTCACTAGCCCCTATTCCGCTCTGCTATGAATCACTGGTAAGAACCCTCAAAAATTACAAGGCACTCAGCCCTCCTGACTTATGGAACTTCAGGTAATTTGACAAGCAAAGGAAGCCCATAGCTTGCACAAAAAAAATTCGACATCCGGAGCTATTTTGAAGTATAGAATTGCCATTTGTAATGAGCACTGATGAAGTGATTTTTGCTGAGACATCAAGGTAGATTCGCCTTCGGGATTTCCGGCCTTCAATGGAAACTCTCGTGTAAAAGACTTGCGACCCGCACACACATATCATAAGTGCCATTCAGATAGGATTTACAGTGTTCAGAAGCAACTTATTTTGCACGCCCTTCTTGGATTACCCACTGAGCGAGTACATCAATATATCCTCCTACCTAATAATAATCGCTGTAATTTATTAAAAGAACAACGTTTGAATCACAGACAAGACGTTGCATCTGCTATCTTCGTTCACGATGTTCTAACTTCCCTAATAGATTGTGACGAATTACTTGCTCGTTTCAATATCTATGCTCCCATACGCTGTTTTCGCGGTCGCCGTTTGCTACATATTGATGCTGTCTCTGCGAATTTTGCAGTTTCGGAACCAGTCTTGACAATATCGCGGCTTTTTAATTCAGTTTATGATGTTTTCGACTTTAACATGACAAGAAATTCGTTTAAAAACGAATTATTTAAATTTCTGTCTAGATAATTGTTAAATTTTGGTTTTTGTATGTTTACTTACCTATTGTATATATTTACTCTATGAGAATCAACGAAACGAAAATAATCAAAAAACTAGAAAAAGAAACTAAAAGATGTCTGCTGCATTTTCAGGAGCTAACGAAATTATAAATTGGGTGCAGTCGTTCGAGATGACAGTCTTGTTCTGCTCGATCTCTGACCAGTCTGCCAGAAAGGCTCCCTAATCATCGGTCCGCCTACCGGAATTGCCTTTCCGGTCGCCGATGCCGATAAGAGATGGAGGGCGCCTTTCCAACAGACCACTCGGCAACCTCACTGGACCGAAACCGTCATCTCTATGAAACGACTAACATATATGTTGTGTCGTTCTCTCAGACAGCCTTTCAGGAGAGAACGGTACGACCGGAAGATTATGGAAGGACCGATCTAGTAGAGAGAACCCTACCACGAACACCCATCAAGATCCCTAGTCACACCTTACTCCCTCAGCACGGTTCGTGACCGGACTGATAGAAAAAAAATATCAACAACAAAAATGTAGATAAAGGTTATTTACAGAATTATAGGAAGATAGAAAAAAAACATATGCAAGAAAACTAAATAAGTGAGAATGTCAATTAACTAATATGGCCTTGCTTAAAACAAGCCAAGGTCATCACTTCACTTAAAGTTAAAACTTGATTGCAATAATAAGTCAGCTTAAAAAAAAACGTTATGTAGAGCAAGCAATATAATAAATCAAAAAAATTAAAAAAAAAAGGCGTTAATCAGCCAAGGCCTGCTCAGAAAGAATGGCTATTTTAATAAAGATTTTCTGACCTTTAAATATAAAACCGGCTTTTTTGAAACAATTAAATATGGTTTCAGGTTTAACATTATTCCATGCTAGATTAATCCATTGAACCCCATCCAGCACGTTAATTTTTTTAGTGTATTCCAACACATTTTCTACAATCGCCCTCGCAACGATCGATTATAAATTTTTAATAAAAACGATCTATAAAAATGCTTAAAGTTTTTTATGATCCCTTGGTCTAAAGGCTGAATTACCTAAGTTGTGTTAGCAGGTAGAAACCTAAGTGTGATATTTGATAGGTTTTCTATTCGAGGATGTGCCGGACAATTATCCAGCATAAGTAAAATTTTTCTGTTTTGCTTTTTCATTGGTCGATTAATAATGTTTAGCCATTCCCCAAAAATAGTTCCGGACATCCATGCTCTACTGTTAAACCTCCATATCACCGGTATATCTTCCATTTTCTAATTTTTAAATGCACGTAGAGATTTTGACTTTCCTATAACAAGAGGTTTGAGTTTTTCATCCGTGACGCTTGTGCATAAAAGTACTGTCAACCGTTGAAAACGTAGCTTTTGTTAGGCATTGCTTTAAAAAAAAAGTCCGCATTCGTCTGCGTTAAAAAGAGGAACATATCCTTGAGAAAACTCATCAAATTTTTCCTTAAAATCCTCCACAACTTCGTTAGATACTTCATTAGATTCTCCCGACAATGTTTTGTAAGACAAGTTATGACGAATACAAAATTTTTGCAACCACCCATTTGACGCTTTAAAATCTGGTGTTTCATATTTTGTTGCATACTATAGAGCTATTTCTTTAATTAAGTCTCCAGAAATTCGAGCATTTATGCCTCTCATCTTTTTTAACCAAAGAAAGACTGCCTCATTTACACTTTCTACTGCGTCGTTTTTAATTTTCTTTTTGACGATCCATTATCATTCTCGTACCATGACAAGTACTCTACCTTTCGTTTTTTAATGTTGTGAACCGTTGTTTTGCTTATCGCACATTTTTCAGCTGCTTTCCTTTCGCTGTTACTTTCTAAGAAGTTAATCAGCTCTACCTTTTGTTTCAAGTTTAATTATTTGTATTGTTTTGATTTGCTTTGTTCCATTTTTCAATATATAAATATGTTTTTCCACTGAAATTAGGTGTTTTAATGCTCTTAAAAATTAAAATAAAAATCGTCATTGACTTTACCTGATCGAGAGTTACACAACATACTAATAACCTATTAACCCAATTATACGACACAACACACAATATAATAAAAATCACAATTGAGAGGAGAAGACGAAATATGCATTTTAAATTTCCGCTATTTTACTGAACACATCAGGGAATTCAAAATACTCTTTTTTATCAGTTTTGTACTAGAAATATTGGTCCCAATTCAGAATAAGGAGGTGGTCAATGTTGAGAATAAAATTACATTACGTTTCATGTGAAGGGTGCTTGGTCCAAAGCAAAATTGGTCAATATACAGAAGTGGTCACAATGTGGAGGGGTCACTTTTGGGAGGATATACTATATATATATATATATATATATATATATATATATATATATATATATATATATATATATATATATATATTGTGTATATATATATATATATATATATATATATATATATATATATATATAATATATATATATATATATATATATATATATATATATATATATATATATATATATATATATATATATATATATATATATATATATATATATATATATAGATTAGATATCACTTATTAGTCACCCGGCATTAAATAAGAAGATAAACAAACACAATGTGTCCAAAAGGCACTAAACTTGTTATAAAGAAAAATTAAATATGCCACACGGCACTAAACTTTTCATTAATCTATTTATTTATGATTTAATTTATATAATTATCAATAAAATAAAACAAACGCCATTTTAGGTTTTATAGTATGCGACCAGACTAACCGATACTACAGACTTGACTGATCAGTTTTTTTTTTTTTTTTTTTTCTTGCAATCACGCTCACCAAAAGTACCAATACATGACCCACAAAGTAAAATATGACAAATACTCCCTCCCTACTCCCTCATATTTTCTTGCACCTATGATTATGTACAGTGCTGGGAAAAAAAAATCGGCAAACATATTTTGTTACAAATTGGAGTCTTGTTTTGCTAAAATTACAAAACTTTTGAACGCAATTGGCTTATTGTTTCATTTTAAATACATCTATGACCTAATTTTTTGAAAGGAACAAAAATGTACCTTCAATTTAGGGGGAAAACCCGTAAAATGCCAAAATATTCAAAATACGTTGATTGGAATAATTAAAGTAATGGAATAAATTAAACACTTATTATTTAATTTTTTTTTGTTTCTTACTGATTTATTGAAATTCTATCTTTAATACTAATATTTTGTTGGACCACCATTTGCTTTTATTACAGCGATACACCACTTATTCATTGAATTTGATAAATTTTTCAAAGTCGTAGAAGGTATGGATTCCTAAATCGTAATCAACAAACTTTTTAAAGCGTGAATTGATTCTGGGCGCCTTCATGCTACTTCTAGCTTCATTATAGAGAAATATTTTCTATGGGATTTAAGTCTGGACTGTACGGGGGCCAGCTCAACACATCAATATTTTTTTCTGCGAAGTACTTTTTAACCTTTAAATGAAGAGATAAGTAAAAAAATCAAGTTTTTAACAAATTATTTATGTTTATCTGAAAGCCAATTTTTCAATCTACAATTCAAAATGAATAACTCACAACTTTGGCGGTATTGTTACGAAAGATGGTAATTTTCATTTTATAAAAAAAAAGACAAAAAAAAAAAAGAAGCGAAACAAATTAATGAAGAAAAAAACAGAAGAATTATAACCGACAACTTTTTTTTATCCCGAAATATTTACACTAATTTTTTTTTATTTTGACCGATTGTAATTATAATTTAGGAATAAATAAAAGTAGGAATAAAAGTTAGGAATAAATAAAAGTAGTAATAGAAGAAATTTATAGATTGGGAATGCCGGAAATGAAAAAAAAAAAAAGAAAGCAAAAAGGTGAGAAAGAAGAAGGGGATTGAAGCGGAAGAAATGGAAAAGGACGGACGAGTTTTTTTGTCTGGAGTGGAATGATTTTTCTTTTTGAATAAAATAAATATAAAATAAAATTAATTAAATGGATGATAAAATAAAATGAGTGGTTAATTAGATTTAGTATTGGTTCTGCTGGTGATTCTTGACGCGATGTAGGTTTCAGTTATCTTTTTATTTTTATGAATGCAGCAAATTTAAGCTTTCCTGAGGTCCACAAAGAACCACTCCTCACCACCACTGATTTCTAGCCGGCTGAGAAATGCTGCGTGGAACAACTTTCAGGAAAGTCTGCAACAAGTTCAATAATCAGTAGCTTGTTACAGTATGGTACGGAGCGGTGTCCAATTGAAAAATAAATCTGCAAGTCTCGCCAAAAAGCTTTAACACAGAAGGCTTAAATTCGTTACGTAGGGCCTGCAGATAAACAACTGCTGTAATTTTGAAACTGAGGAAGCACAATCGCCCAGTTTCATTTTCAGAAAAGCATCCCCAGACCATAACTCCTTCATTTTTCGGTGGAAGTCTTAATATACATTCGTTGCTAACCCTCTCGCGAGATTCTCTCCTTACGAGAATTATTCCATCTCCAATATGCAGCTTGAATTTTGATTCATCGGAGAAAATCACATTATTCCACATCTCTTGAGTTCAAGAAACATGCTCCTGGGCCCATAGCAAACGTTTTTTTTTTTCACTCGTAATGTGAACTTAGGCTTCTGGACTTGTTTAAGTCCTTTCAAAGCAGCTTTAACAAGTCTTTTTCTCACTAAGCTGACTGGAATTTGGTTTTCCGTTGCTCGTTCAAGATCCCCTCTTATGTGCGATGAAGTTTTAAAACGGTTCCGACGACATTGTAATATTAAAAATCCTAAAATCTCTAAAAATGAATCAAATTCAATGAATCAGAAGTGTATCGTTGTAATAAAAGCAAATACAGCAACAAAATATTAATATTAAAGATAGAATTTCTATAAATCAGTAAAAAACAAAAAAAAAAATTAAATAATAAGTATTTAATTTAATCCATTACTTTAACTCCAATCAACCTATTTTGAATATTTTGGCATTTTACGGGTTTTCCCCCTAAATTGCAGGTCAATTTGTTTTTAAAAAATCAGGCCATAGATGTCTTTAAAATGAAACAATAAGCCAATTGCTTCAAAAGTTTTGTAATTTTAGCAAAACAAGACTCCAATTTGTAATAAAATATGTTTGCCCAATTTTTTTTCCCAGCACTGTATTATGATACATTGTACCAATCAGCCTTTAACATTTAATCATCATCCTCTCAGTTGACAACAATACCCATCGCTTTTCTCAGCTCATAAAACTAATAAACCAAACAAAAATGTACAATCGGTGTTAGTCGATGAGGGGTAATGTAAATCAATAATGAATCAGAATTGCTAATACAAAATATTAAAGATATCACGCACCAATCCATTCATGATCAGTAATCAAACAGACATCACGAATGATGCGCGACACAAAAGGTGCGCAACAAGCTCCTTAAAAATCTTTAAAACTATCGATTTCTTGGGAAACAAAATTTCTGGGGAAATCGAAATTCTAACTGTAATGTAAGCAATATTGACAAACAATGTTCAATTCACTATAATTTAATAGCCATAACATAAAATTTTAATTGTTTTATGTGTAAGACCATTTGGGTTAATTTAGCATAATGCCTACATTGTAATTAAGGGACCCCTTTTATACGACCAACATGTAAAAGATTACATATTTTGAAACGACCAATAAACTGTAAAATTTTGTATTTGTTGGGATTTTTCAGCCACTTTAACAGGTTTTTTTTTAACCCTTGTTTCTTTAGCCACTTCGTTTTAAAATTTTCGTAAAATGTTAAACTGTCGACTTCCTGGATTCCAACCCGTCGACAAACTAAAAATTACTAATTTTTAGCGATTTTCTAATAGAAGCTGGACATACTAAGTATGTTAAAATTCGGATTTGCTTGTTTCAAGATTTGCATTCCCTTGTTCTATAACCGGATATCCGGGTAGCCAACCCGGTTTTGTAAAACAATTGTGATGATATGTGAAAATATGATTACGTTATATCACAAGTAAAACAGAATAAGAAAGAATAAAAATTTGTTCCATTGAATAATTCACTACGTGCACTTTGGGCATCTTACAATCGATGTTGGGTATACTCAGCATTTACTGATTTTTTACAAATACTACCTGAGTTCAGTGCCGCCCTCCGATTCTTTGATTCTGACCTCAAATAAAATCCAGCGGTTTGCTAATGATGCTATCGTAAATATCTTCGGATAAAAATGGTAGTTGTAGGCGTTTGACCAAGAAAACATTGAATACCTGAACGTGAGTTAAAATGTTTATATACATAAATTGGAGACTGATGTTTGATCTCAGATTCTTTTAAAATATCGATATTTTACGAGTTTTGCTACTACGGTTGTTTGGCTTATACATCTTCTTCGCTGCAACGCACGCAACATTGATAATGTTGAAGAAGGAAGTAAAAGGTCACCGATGAGTCCTCCTCTTCGTTCTAAAGTGGGTTAAGACAACAAAAATATTAAGGACATTAACTAACGCATTTGGCTACCTGATTATAGAACAATGTAGATTTTTTTTATTGTAAAAATGCGTACTTTTCACGCTTTTTTGGTCCGGATTCTCCTATTGTTTCGGAAAGGCCCAGAAAGCTAAGCCACTATTTATGTAAATATGTATTAATCCACCACCTGAACACAAAGGCATAATTTTTATTGAACACCTTTAATTACAAAAACAAGCAATACACATAGGTACATACAAACAACAAACTTACATCATCATTTAATTTTCCTTCTACCTATTTCGATATTCTTCAAATTTCTTTAAGTTTTAATCGATTTTACACTTCAAATAATTTTGTGTGCTGCTTATTTTCTATATCTATCATCAATAAAAGTGTATAAAAACTAAACTTTTTCTTTGTGCTTTTTTTATGTAAAAACTTTTTGAAAAGTTGTTATATTTTTTCTTTCATTCTCGATATTTTATAATATTATAAAAATTTCATTTTCATTTTTAAGTTTTCAGGAAAAAAAAAATGAAACAAAAACAAAAAGAAAATTTGTAATATCGGAAAAGTATTTCAAAGTATAAGGAAATTTTGTTTTTGTTTGAAAAATATTTTAATTAGATATAAAGTGGATTTTTCTGATCAAACTTATTGTGTTTGTTTGGATAGCAATAGATTTCTTCTGCCTGTGTTGCTAGGCATACAATTTTTACTTTCTTACACAAAGTATAAGGAAAGTATCGAAATCATCAAAATTGTATATAAATCGAGCATTTAGCGGAAACGGCCATTCTGGAAAATGTCTGCGTACATGATATGTATGGAATGGGTGGACAAAGAAATCTTGGGTCCTACAAAAACTATTTTAAAACTGACGTAACAAATTACCTCACGGCTATTAGACCAAACTTAGGAATATGGAAATGTAAATATTTACTGTTGTATAAGGAAGTCGGGTGTAGGCATCAACAAAAAACCGCAACTTTTTTTTGTTATTTTATAAAGAGAGAGAACTTTTGTGGCTCAATTGTAGTAAGATAATTTATGTGGCGACGTTAGACGAAAACAAAAGATTAACTATTTTGGTGTGTGTGTAGGTATGTTTATTATACATAACATTATTTAATTCAGTACGTTCGATGAAATGAATATAAAAATTGATATGGTTATCGCCTTACACAGATTGGTTTATCTTTTCATAAAAGAATAATTTATATTTTTATCTCTAGACGAGAATATAGATTTTACAAAAAACATAATTTATTTAAACAAAAAAAAATACTTGAATTATATATTCATTACGCTACACAAAAACGTATAAAACGTAACACGTTTGGATCACGTCGTTGCTCTGTTCTTGTACTGTGTCATATCGACAAAATTATTTGTTGTTGTTTTACTTGCTATACAATACTTACATCTCGTAAGTATGTATGTAAATTATAAACTATTTTCAATTTATGTAATTACTTTCCAAAGAGTGATATGTATCTTATTTAATTCAGATATTAAAAGGGGGTTTTAGGGTGATTTTGAATTTTAACTAGTGTTCATATACGAGTAGGTGTTGGTTTTAACAATGATTTTGTTTTCTAGTATCTGAAAATTCAAAATTAATTCTGGGTTATTGTAATAAAAAAAAATTGGGGGGTCGACCCAATTAAAAAAATCAAATTACGTAGAAAGCTTTCGATAGGGAAGTGCTATATACTTGTAAGTAACAGGAGGTTTTTCGTCCGACCATAATAAATTATAAACAGTGAAACAAATTAACCAGCAGATCATGGACCAGCCAATTAAATACTTCTTGGAATACGGATCTAAAAATAAATAATAAAATTATACTTACCTAAAAACACCAAAATACCTTACCTAACAACAAATAAATTGAAACCATTGCTGTGGAAATAAGGCATTTTATTTGTTCCATCATCAACAAGCAAATACAGTCCACCATTATCGCGAAAACATTGGTCCTTCGAGCCAGATCATACGGCTATATAAAATCGCAGAAATTACCACAGCAGCAGATCAGAACAGCAGCAAAGGCGAAATCCAGCCAAAATAAACCCACGCTAAAGCTCAGATAAGTACCACTTTTGATTAATAATTAATAATAAATAAATATTAATAAAACGTAATAGTCGGCATAATTGAAATTAAAACCAGAATTGATAAAATAACGCGCGGGAAGTGTATAAACCGAAACGAATTTATTATAAGCTCTACATAACAAAGACAGTGAAAATATCAAAAGTGAAAAATAAAATAAACAGTTTAGTAAACGGTCTCAGTCAGTTAAGTGTCCGAAGAAGCGTTTTAACGGGCCTACTGATGAGAATAGATAAATATTCTGTCACGTTATCCGCAGAATCATGCGAAGATGAAGTAAGAGAGCAAGCACGTCGCGCGAAGGAGCTTAGGCAGAATTTTTCCGACATTGAAGATCAAATCTTTAATGAAAACCTGGATGAAAAATCGGACGGAGAAAAGTTTGAAGAACAATATTACCGCGTGGTAGCTAAACTCAACAAATGGCTGCGCATGAAAACATGGTCGTTTACCAACCAAATGAATGCATCGATAGTAAATAACTCATAAGTAACCAATAGTGACTTCAAACTACCGAGAGTCAATGTTCCAATTTTTTCTGGTGATTATCGGGAGTGGCAAGGCTTCTTCGATTTGTTCAATACCATGGTACATGAGAACCCGGCGCTTTCTGCAGCGGAAAAATTTCAATAAAAATTCATTTTAATGCTTCAAATGTAAGAAAGCTCTTAGATACTTCCGGTGAGATCACAAGCATTTTAAAAGCATTAGGACCGGAAGCCGAATCCAAGGATACATGGTTACTGTACATTTTATTTAACAAATTGGATGATGGAATCAAAGCAATTATGGATGAGGCATACCAATGGACAAGAGCTTCCAGCATTAAAAAGATTCTATGAATTATTAGCTAATAGAGCAGATGCACTTGAAGGAATAAATATGAGCAATAAGAGTCATTCATTAAAACCAGTACCAACAGTTACCTCTGTCAAGGAATTTCATGTCAAGTCAGATGTCACGTGTCCAGTTTGTCATACCAACAACCATCAGCTATTTGAATGTACCAAATTTAAATCAATGGACGTATCAGCATGAAGGGATTTGATCAAAACCGATGGCCGTTGCTTCAATTGCTTAAACAACAATCACGGTGCTTACAATTGCCGATCCACCAAAAAAATGTCGAATCTGGTTCAAGAGACATCATTCTCTCCTTCATTTGACAATATTACCAGACGAAACAACATCAAAGACATCCGCAACCAGTAATCTACATCCACCAGAAAGTGAAAAATTATCATATGCAGTTAATTTGGCGAATAATCATAAAAATCAAAGATGGTTTTGGTGAATGGAAGTTATGTCGTGCTCTTTTAGATTCCAGATCGTAAGCATCTTTTGTGAGTGAGGATCTAGTGCAACAATTAAATTTATCGCGAACTAATGCACGCATCATCATCAGTGGAATTGGTCAGTCAACTGCGGGAATAACCAAGGGAAAGGTGACAGTAAGCATATCATCTCGTATCGACGGGTAAAATTGGCAACTAGAGTGCCTAATTATATCAAAGGTAACATCATGCCAACCAGCCACGTTAATTGGAATACCAAACTTACATAACATGGAGCATCTGACACTAGCTGACCGCACATTCAACCAACCAAACCAAATTGATGTGCTTTTGGGAAGCGATAAATTTTTTAGTTTATTGAAACACGGAATTATCAACCTAAATAGTGGCGGACTCATCGCGCAAAATACAGTGTTCGGGTGGATTATTGCTGGTCCATCGTATGTAATCAATAAGCAATCACTTAATCCCAGCAGCTTACACTGTGAGGTGAATATTGATAAATCATTACAGAGATTCTCGGAAATAGAAGAGATCACACCGCCAGTTTAATCAACCAATTGGAGTATGGCAAGTTTATGGTGAAACTTCCATTTAAATCATTACCGGGAATGCTGGATAATACCACTGGCGGAGTATTAAGAAGGCTGGAAGCAATGGAGAGAAAATTGGTGAAGAATCCACAATTTAAAACGGACTATCACAATTTCATGGAAGAATACTTGGTTTTTAACCATATGGAAGGGGTACCCCACCCCATCATGGTGTGTTAAGACATGCATCGTTCAAAGGATCTACTAAAACCTCGCTAAACGATATGTTGATGGTCGAACCAACCGTATACCAACCCCTTACGTCAATCCTAATACGATTCCGCTTTTACAGGATCGTGTTTACCGTGGATATTGAAAAAATGTCCAGGCAAATTGTCTTACATCCAAATGATAGGGATTATCACCGAATCATGTGGCGAACTGATACAAAGAAGGCACCGACACATTTTCGTCTCACGACCGTCACATACGGAACGGCGTCGGCACCCTACCTCGCTACAAAGACTCTACAAATGATCGGGAATAGCATAATGATGAATGAACCGATGATAGCACAGAAGATTTTGCACGATTTCTATGTAGATGACTTTATGTCGGGATGCCAAACACCGGAAGAAGCATTCAAAATTCAAGAATTCATTACAGCTGTTTTCAAATCATATGGATTTAATTTGCGGAAGTGGTCATCTAATTACGGCCCCTTACTAGACAATATTGCCCCAGAAAACAAGGAGAACATTCCGGTAAATATAGAAGGTGATCAATCTTATCTTAAACTGCTCGGTATTCAATTGGATCCTACCAAAGACGAATTCCAATACCAAGCCTTAGTCAACAAAGAATCAGCACGCATCTTTGACCCAATGGGATGGCTCGCACCAGTCATCGTGACCATCAAAATTTTGTTCCAAAGCTTGTGGTTGTTAAACCTAGAATGGGATGATCCATTACCTGTCAATGAAGCCAAGCTATGGTAAAAAATATAGATAGAACTTCCAGCACTCGCGAAAATAAAAATTCCGAGATGGTACAGAACAAGCGAGGAAAAGTGTGAGCTTCGTGGATTTAGCGATACATCCGAGAAGGCTTATTAAAGTTAGAGTTACCTTAATAAATTCAAAAACAAAGGTTGTTCCGATAAATCAGGTATCCATTCCAAGACTTGAACTGTGTGCTGGGCCCATATTCTTGAAATTCACCAAAAAAGTCGCCGGTGACTTTGGTATGAAACAATTTAAATTTTCGACTGAAATGACGTATATCACTAGAAAATCATGGGCGACTTTTTTAATCGAATTTCAAGAATAGCGGCCCTGCAGCGTTATTAGCCAAATTGATCAAATCTGTTAGAGAAGCCTTGGGAGTTCTTGAAGTCAAAACAACATTATGGACCGATTTCAATATTGTCTAAGATGGTAGTCATCTGCTCCAAGAAGATGGAAAACATTTATCGCTAATCGCACAGCCAACATCTTAACAAAAACATCGAGAGAATGTTGCAATCATGTTGATTCAAAGACTAACCCAGCAGATTGCACATCACAGAGGATGATGCCATCAGATTTAGTTAACTTTGCGAAGGAGGTGAGGGTTGAAGGGGGGGTTAAAAACGTTCAGACATGATAGACCGCATATATTTAGAATCTGGAGCCGTAGTTAAGATACTAACTGAAACAACCTTGAACGATATATATATATATATATATATATATATATATATATATATATATATATATATATATATATATATATATTTATATATATATATATGTATATATATATATATATGTAAGGTTCTTAAATAATTAAACACGAGATGTTTGTTGCTTGAATATTTATTTTAGACTACCTTCTATTTTTATTTTCACATTATTATTCGATAGACAGTCATGAAGCCTAACAGTAGTACAATACAAAGACAATTTTAAATTATATTTGAATCTATGAATCAGTTACAATTAACAGAGATGTATTTCAGTCACGAATCCCACACGGTCATCCTGTACTTCCATCCGGCCCGGATGGATTTTCGGATTCTCCTAGTCCCTCAGCCAAATCGTCATCATCATCTTCGTCTGACACCCCGACATAATATGGCTTCATGTATGCAGCACAGGTAGATGTATTCAACGGACCTTCTGATTGCGACACCTTGCGAACGTCGTAGCGATCACAGTCTTTCACCTTGACCACTTCATATGGCCCTATGTACTTTTGATCCAATTTTGCGCCACTATTAAACTGTGTACGCTTGATGAGCACATAATCTCCAACTGTGTAAATGTTTGCTTTCTTCCGCTTGCGATTATAGCCCCGTTTGTTCTCTTTTTGGATATCTGCGATGTTCTCTTTCGCCTGTTCACGGAGTTGTTCTCGTTCACTGATAAACGCCTTAGTTAATTCATCCAACACGATTTCCTTTAAATTAACATCCTCAGCTGTACGCATTCTAACGCCAAATAGAAGTTCGAATGGTGACATCCCAATTGCACGTTGTAGAGAATTGTTCAAATATCGCTGCAAATCACCGGTTTTTTTATACCATTCATCAACGTTGTTAGAAGACAATTTCGCCAGAACAGGTGTAATAATTCTGAAAATCCGTTCGACTTGACCATTCCCAGTCGCCACACCAGCCGTAACCAAATGTAATTCAATTCCCTCTTTGTCGCAGTAGTCGCCAAACTCTTGTGACCGAAAAGCATCACCTCTGTCCGCGATGATTCTCTTTGGGTTTCCGAAAATGGTTTTCTGCGCATCCAGTCGTAGGATTACTTCACTGATGCCCATAGTCTTCGTCGGATAGATCCAGGTAAATTTGGAGAAACCGTCAATGACAAAAAGCACGTACCGATATAACTTGCGGGTCGGTGACAAACTTCCCAAATGATCAATATGATACGTCATCAATGGACTATCTCCTTTCGGGATAAGATTTAGTAAACCCTCTTGTTTCCCCATCTTTCTGTCTGTAACAATACATCGAACGCAGTTTTGGATACACAGTTTGATCTTTTCGGTTAGCTTCGGAATGTAGAATTGACGTTCAATAAGATCCTCCGTTTTTCGAACTGCAAAATGCCCTTGATCGTGATAAATTTTAATAATTTCACGCTCCAACTTTCTTGGCACCACCAGCAATGGCGTTCCCCCTTTCATCTTGAATAAAATATCATTATTAATAAAATAATCACGATACTTACCGATTCTCAGAAGTTCAAAAATCGGTTGCAACTCAGTGTCGTCTTTCTGTGCGGCCTTCACACGATGTAACACATCGTCCACAATTGGTAATACTACAGGACCTCTGCTGAGAGCGTCTACGTGCCGCATACGGTACCCTGGTCGATGTTCTAATGTGAAGTTGAACTCTTGTAGTGCAAGTGCCCATCCTGCGATTCTAGAATTGATTTCTTCCCGCTCCATCGTACCTTTAAACGCTGCGCAGTCGGTAATGATTTTAAAATTAAGTCCGAGCAGATACACTCGTAATTTCTTTAATGCAGCTATAATTGCCAGAACTTCTAGCTCGTAGCTGCTGTAATTTTCTTGGCACTTAGAAGTCTTCTTAGAATAATAAAATACTGGATGCATCTTCTGATCGTCGTCTGACTTCTGCAACAGTATAGCACCTAACCCCAGCTTACACGCGTCCGTGTGTAGTTCGGTTTCCGCCTTTTGAGAATAGATTTTCAACACTGGATGACCAATTAAACATTTCTTTAAATTTTCGAATGCTGCTTTCTGTTCTACGCCAAATTTAAACTCTACCCCATTGCGTAGTATGTCGCTTAAAGGCCTAGCCAATACCGCATAATTTTCGACGAATCTCCTAAAATATCCTGAAAGTCCCAAAAACCTCTGAACTTTTTTCACTGAATCTGGTTCTGGAAATTTCAAAATTGCCATAGTTTTCTGTGCTGAAGGTTGCACTTCTCCGTTCTCGACCTCGTACCCTAAATAATTTATTTTGTGACACAGAAACTGGCACTTGCTGCACTTGATCTGCAATCCGTTTTGCTCCGCTACTTGAAGCACCTGTTCCAATCTCGCCACACCGTCTGATAAATTTGAAGCTGGAATGATGACGTCATCGATGTAAACGCAAATAATCCCTTCACGACACAGATCATCAAATACGGCATTAATGAAACGCTTACAAACTGACTGACTGTTACACAGACCAAACGGTGTTTTCAAGAACTCGTAGTGTCCGAACGGAGTAACAAATGCAGTGTACTTTACGGAAGATTCGGCAACGGGCACATAGAAAAATCCATTACGAAGATCCAGTGTTGAAAAGAGTTTTGCATCCACTAATTTGTCGATTTGGTCATCGATTAAAGGCAGTGGATATCGGTCTTTAACGACAATTGTATTTAATTTCCGATAGTCGATGCAAAGCCTCTTTGAACCGTCTTTTTTACTGGCCAACACTATAGGGCTTGCATATTCTGAAGTGCTGTGACGAATAACCTTCTCATCTAGCCACTCGTCGATTTGGTTTTTCACCAGCTCCATCTCCAATGGTGACAATCGTCTTGGCTTGAAAGCAATAGGTTTCTGATCCATTACCTCAATATGCATTTTGATATTGGTTTGCGTTTTGTACTTCTCAGGATTGTAGTTGACGACTAATTTTCTAATAGTATCGGCTGCTGCTGGATCATTTACGTGTTCCAAGTCAATTGGAACATCTCCATGTTCGACTACCATTGAATATGTCTCAGGAATAATCTTCTTCATAGTGATACTATCTGGAGTTAAAACAGTGACAGTTTGGTCGATAATTTCTCTACCGAGCAGGAAATCGACAGGCAACACGTCATCAGGTACCACATGAATTTTAGTTTCGTACTCATCACCATCAATTACTAACGTTGTTTCGAAACTTCCTAACGTACGTAGACCTCTCGCCCCGGCACCATGAAAAACTGTCGGTTCGCCATGAAAACTCGATACTCCAGTGACCAAAAACTTTTTATATGACATCAGATTAATGTCACTTCCTGTATCCACCAAAGCACAAAACTCCTTACCATTCAACGAAATTTCTTTGATTGTTTTTGATGGCAGCATGTTCTGCTTTTCTATAACTGCAACTTTCGAAGACTCCGATTTGCTTTCACAATTTGTTGATATATGTCCAAATTCCTGGCATTTGAAGCATTTTGGACCTCTTGATTTATTCTTGCAATCTCTTCCAACATGCCCGGCACTTCCGCAATTGTAACACTTATAACCCCGATTAAACTTTTTAACTGGTTTAGACTCACCTGCTGACTTGGGTATTGCAGCTTCACTTTTTGGAGTACATTTCGTTTTGCACTTGATTTCTTCGTAAATAATTAGTTTCTCCTTGAAACTTTCGATTGTGTTAGCTCCGTACAACACGGCTTTATTTGGCTCGTGATCAATTATGCCATCAATACAGTATTGTATTATCGCAGCCTCTTCCAAATTACCGTTTTTCCCCAGTTCTCTCATCACCAGTACATAATTCCTGAACGATTCATCTGGTAGATTTTTCCGACCGGCCATCCGTTTGTGTATCAGTGCACTATTTTCCATAACAGGAAACTCTGCCTTTAGTAGACCAATCAATTTTTCCCACGTATTAACATCGTCCGCTACTCTCAAGGAATTTTTCGCTGTACCGCACAGTAAGCGCTTGGCATAAACAAATTTTTGCTGGATTGTCCATCCAGTACACACAGCTGCTTCATCAACGTCCTTTATCCACTTATCCAGTAAATATTCGTCATCGCCACTGAATTTAGATAGGGATTCTTCAACATCCTTGAAGGTAAAAATTGAACTTGGATTCGCGTTTGTTGATGTCACTGTGCCCATCTTTATAATCTCATTCTCCTTTCTCAAGAGTTCGATTTCCTTGTCCTTTAATTCTGTCTCCTTCTTACGAATAAACTCCAACTGCTCCCTTTCCTCCCGTCCGTCCTTGAACTCATCTCTGGACTCAAACATCGTACTGTTTCCCAAACGTTGTTTATTTTCCCGATCATTGTTGGTGGATTCGTTATTAATTGCGCGTCTACAAAATTCATACATCTTGCGCGTAAACAAGTCATCATAATCATCATCCGCATTATTTTTTGTACTCCGACGTTTATTTTTCGACATCGATAAATTAAATAAAATTAATTTTCAAACCACCAATTAGTACACACACAATAGATTGTAGAAATATTTTCTCGTTTGATTTCACCTTGTTATATACACAGTAATGTGCGCAAACGCATACGGTATTCCAAATACAAAATTTACTGTACTATTACGATTGCATTGAACTACTATACTAATGCAATTTACGACGTCCTCGACAAAAATTTTGCGTTCCACGTGTTGTACAATAAGTTAGTAGAATCCGGCGAATATTCAATTAATTATTTAATTAATTCTCACTCCACTATTAATAGTTAATTATAGGTATACCTTCTATTTTTATTTTCACATTATTATTCGATAGACAGTCATGAAGCCTAACAGTAGTACAATACAAAGACAATTTTAAATTATATTTGAATCTATGAATCAGTTACAATTAACAGAGATGTATTTCAGTCACGAATCCCATATATATATATATATATATATATATATATATATATATATATATATATATATATATATATATATATATATATATATATATATATATATATATATATATATATATATATATATATATATATATATATATATATATATATATATATATATATATATATATATATATATATATATATATATATATATATATATATATATGTATATATATATATATATATATACATATATGAATACTGACCCATTGAGGGAAAAGACTGCGAAAGCGAATGCACTCCTGACTAGTATACCCGCCAAGGCCAACCCAGATTTCTGAGTGAGCCTCACTGAGTGTAACAACCACCCTTCAAGAGTCTAGCTTCTCGGGAGATATGGGTATTATGCAAGTGAGTCCCCGGTAGATCATCAGGAGAGACCTTCACCCCTCCTCCTGATGCCGTATGTGAAGATGGGACCGCCATTGAATAAATGCTTGCTAGAGTTAGTGTTTGTAGAAGATATCGATACCAGCGGGATTCGTACGGTTTTTATTTAGCCTCCGAGAAATGATGGATTCATAAGCGGGGAAGGCAATGGCGAAGATAAGTTGGGCGCGGTTCCAGATGATGTCTGCCCTGGCCAGCTAAAAGCTAATTGCTAATTGGTCGCCGAATTACAACATTGGACGATGAAATTGATTCTGACTTTAAATTGGACAAAGAAAATACACTGTTTGCCCATTCTTTGCTGATGTATACGAGCCTAGTTCTCTAACATCAAACGAACCATCGACTTCTGCTTCAATCGAACAGTGTAAGAAGCGGAAACTGAAATCTAAAAAATAAAAACAATCGATTTGATATATAGAATTGAAGCAATTTTCACCTGGTCGACGACAAATCGAACGCCATAACCCTAATATTTCCTGAAGGGAATTATGAAGATTGTCACAATTTAAACCCGAAGGAGCAGTTCGAAAAATTTGTCGACGACGAGTTGACGCAACTTATAGCACACGAATCAGCCAAATATGCTGTGTTTCGCGAGAAAAATAATCCTCAAATTACTATTGCTGAACTACGAACATTCATTGGAATTCTTCTTATTAGTGGTTATAATTATAACGCCAGTCTTCGGAGTATCTGGAGCAACGATTATGATTTGCGGAACTACCATGTCAACAGCATGCGAGAAAACCAATTCAACGAAATTTTGCAATTTCTCCATTTTAAAGATAGGAATCATGCTGGCTCAAGTGAAAACCCGAACCCAGATAAAATGTGGAAGCTTCGTCCAATTACGGACCGCATAAAATCCAAAAAGTTATTACTTTTTCATCCAAAGCCAAACTTGTCATATAATGAAAGTATGACAGGCTACTTTAGAAGACACGGATGTAAGCAATTTATTGCAAGAAAACCATTGCGGTTTGACTACAAAGTTTGGTCACTATACACGCCTTCTGGATATACGGTGAATTTCGATGTGTATCAAGGAAGAAATCCTCAAAAATTACCGAGTCTACCGTAAACTTGTCATTTGCATTTAACTTACAAAACCTATTTACGGGCTTACCTCTTTTAGAACATTTGAAATAGTAGTGGCAGTGGAACAATTCGCGAAAACCGTTTATACCTAAATCATGTTTACTTCCATTGAAAAAATAAAAGAAGAAGGAAAAACGCGGCCTTTTCAAATCAGCAACAAAAAATTAAAATGGAGTTCGTCTGACAAAATGGGTCGATAATAGCGTAGTCTGTATGGCTTCAACTGCTTTTGGGACACATCCGTGTTCGAAACACCAAACGAGCAAAGTCGTTGTTCTTTGTCCTTGGGTCCACCGTTTAGATCAAAATGTGGCTCTTTATCGCATGGCCTACGAAGGCAAAAAGTTATGAAGTTCTATTTTTACCTGGTTAGTATATGTTTCTGTACAGAATGTATGGCAACTACATCGTTTGGGTCAATCGAAAATGTCACAGCTCGAGTTCAGAAGGCAAATCGCCAAATACTATTGACAACATTATGGTGAGAGACCAATTCGACCAGGTCTATCATTTAATCCGAAGCGTAAAGTTAAGGAAAACTCTTTAGCAACCACAATCCGTTTCGGATTAATAAGACATTATTGGAATTCTTCTAAAAAATTTCTTGAAGCTTCCGGTAACAACAAAACACAATGGGCTCTTGTAGATGAAATTTTGATTAAGAATAATTCTAAACATATTGGCAGCTTCGGATATCGCAAATAGTTTCAACCATTACTTCTTTAACATCGTTCCTAAAACACGTCCTAAAATTTGTCGTCAATATGTTTTAGATAATTTAATTTTTGATGAGCCGATAAATTATAGCTGCTTATAGTCATTCCGCTGTTCAAAAAAGGGGATCGACTTTCCATAAGCTATTATCGTCCGATTTCACTCCTACCTATCTTACCAAAAATTTTCGAAAAGCGGTTAAATCCTGGGTGGTTAATTTTTTGTATAGGATGAATTACTTTAGCGATTCTCAGTTTAGTTTTAGAACTGACCTTAGTACTGGAAATGCGCTAGTCGAACTAATGAATCCACTTCATGAAGGACTAAATAAGAGTAAGTTGGTGGCTGCTCTTTTCGTGGATATAAATGAAGCGTTTGATATGGTCCATCATCAGATACTATTACGTAAATTATGGAATATTGGCTTCAGAGGTAGTATGTATAATTTGTTTAGGTCATTTATCACCAGTCGTTCACAAAGAGTTTGCATTGATGATTGTCTGAGTGATTCTGTTGTCCTGTGTTAGGCCAAGTATTATTTTTAATCTATATTAATTCAATATTTAGGCAACATTTCAAAGGAAAAGTTGTAGCATTTGCAGCTGATATGGCATTTGCTTGATTTAGAAATTTTAAGTAAATGTAAATTTTGAATCTTTCAGTATTTGGCCCTCTATATCAGTTTGCATGAATTGATCCGAAAAACGTTGGTTTTGTTGAGTTTTCATTTTAGTTTTTGATATAAATCATATAGAACGTGGAATTCATCATTAAAATTGATTTGTTGGATTTCTCTGTTCTCGATTTTCTTAAAAATGTCCAGTCTTTTTTCACCGACACTAGAACAAAGTGTTTCGCATGCACTTATTTGGATAGCAGGATTAACATTCTCATTAAAGTTCTTTAACGACCTTTCAGCATTTAGCTAAATTAATTCCCAATTTATTAAAAGGAAAAATTCTACCCAACTTTTGGGCAAGGACTTCAGAATTACTTCCGGTATTCTTCTGTAAGGGTATATCACCATCACTCCTATTGCGGAAAAGGTAAACATAACCGTAAGGTTAGCTTTTCCCAATCCCTTGTCCTACCTCATAAACATTCTTTGATCCTTTGGATTCGAGCAGATTTTTGGTTGTCGGGACATAAAAAAAAGAAAATTGGTTTCGTCGCCATTAAATATTGGAGTAGGGTCTCTCAATATAATTATTGTCTCACAAAAATCTTTTAATTCTTATTTTGTTTTATTTTTCACATTATCAGCATATTAATATGCTGATAATGTGAAAAATAAAACAAAATAAAAATTACAATACAAATCAGCGAGAAAATTAAAAATTTATAAAAATCTTTTAATTCCTTCAAACCAGGAGTATATATCCAATGCCGCAACTGTGGATCTTGAAGCTGAAACTGGATCAGTCGCTCGGACTGTTAAATGTGGGTGCCGTTTTAAAATAGATTGGAACCAGCCACCAAATGGGTGAGGTATGTTACTTTCGTTCAAAAACTCTTCAACAGCATATGAACAACGTCTTCCTTTTGTTTGGGAAATCCTTTTTTTCCAATCATAATTACCCACTCTAATATCCGTTTTTCAACATCTTCAGTTATAACGTTTGCGGAGCCTGGACGAACTTTGGCAAAGTATCATCCCAGTCTAAATTACATGATGGATATTGGGATATAGTACAACTTAGCTGCCGATTTTTTGCTTAATCCATTTCTTACATCTTTTAGAGCGTTTTGAATTTAGCTTTCGTCATATGTCTTCCATTTCTTCGGCAGTGTAATAATCTGAAACGGCATTGTACAATTATTGACACCTCCTAAATGTATAATAATTGGCTTGTGCCAATAGTTAGTTGCAGTTCTATATAAACTAACTATTGGCACATGCTTAGTGTTAGATATTTTAATTTGTTTTGGGGGAGGGGGGGGGGGGTTTGTTTTTCACTAAAAGCAGTCTCTTCATCGCCTACTAAATGGCATTCACTTCGTCAAATCGGTGACAGGATAACACAACGATGGCTACATTTTTGTATCGTTGTTTTATATCTACATGTTGTTCATTAAAGTCGAAATATTTTGGGAATTCTCCTGGAGTTTCTTGGAAAATTAACTAGTTCTAACAGCAAACCACATAGTTTTCGTCACGCAGTGGTTGTGCAAAGTGGCTTCTGGATTGCCAATTTAACTTAGCTGCAACCGCATTTAAAACTAGCCACATTTAAAATATTGTCACCCAGGTGTGGATACAGGGGAGAAGGAGGCGATGGGGGTTTTTGACAAAAAAATAAAATATTTTTTCGTCCCTTCCTAAAATAGTACTTAGGTGCACGCGTGGCTGTCACCACGATCTTCCACCGCTATTGTCGCAATTTACTTATCTTAAGAAAAAACTCCAAATTTCACTACCATAATCAAAAATAATTCCAGAAATTCTGAAAAAGGAAGATTTATTCATTTAGCCAACAGTACATCTCGTATTTAAAAAAAACATGAAATCTATTCAATTTTATATAATTCAAATTTGTATAATAAGTTTTTTATAATACTTTTAAATTAGTTTCTAGGCAAATTAAAATCGAACACGACTTGAATAAAAAATCTAGTCCGACATACCAAAGTTCGACCATGGAAGTTGAGATCAATCACAAAGCCTCGACCTCTTAGTGATCGCATGGGAGCAATGGATGGAATCAATTTAGCACTTTATAATGTCGTGCCCGAAAATTGAGCAAGAAACTTGTTTGCGGACGGACAATGGTTTAATATTCAATAAAAGACAACGGCCTAAAGACGGCGGTAGCATATACTTTAAAGCGTTTACCTCCCGAGGGAGTCGCCATAAGGCAAACATCAGAAATCGCTTCATCAGAAATCGCGCATTGTCGATAATCGAGGCATATTCCAAGTGCGAACCAACAATTGAAAAGAAGAGTACTTTTAGAGTATACGGATCATGAATATCTTTTAAGTCTATAAACGATAAATTTCGAACCTAAATCTTGGATGCATATTACTTCTTCTAGAAAAGTTCAAAACTTTACATTTAGAAACCAGTAGCGTAACTAGGTACCCGCAGCCCCCGCAGCCGCGGGGGGCCCACGGTTATTGAGCCCTACGAGATTTACCAAGCGTTCAAATATTAGTTAAAAGTTAAGGTTAGATATATGGTAGCTCAAATTAATCTCAAAGTAGACCACCATTTCAAAATTGTAGAACAGAACATTTGTAGAGAAAGAAGAAATCGTTCCTGTTGCTATTAAATATTTTCTTATGACAGGCCCAACAATTTCTTCTCGGTTGCTGAAGTGAAGTGGATGTCAGAGTACCTACACGTAATCTGACTCCAGAGAAATGAAATTAGCTTTAGGTTCTGACAGATATTTAGATTTAGAAGAAGATTTGCTCAACTTGTTTGATTAAAACTTTCGACATCAAATGATAACGATTTTAGTGTTTGCTGAGTTGATCTATAAAAATAATGATAATGATTTATATGTAATACTATATACTCGTATGTAAAATTGAATGTGATTGACGACAGATTAAATTTCTTTTGCAAATTTTAAATTTATTTTGAAAAATTGGTGAAAATTTCTTTCTTGAAAAATACCTGACCGCGACGGAAAACAATTATTTGTTTCCCTTGTTTGGAGCGCCTTTGTCTTTAGAAAGGATACTTGAGCCAAACCAGTCAGTCTCTTGAATGAATTCGTTCAATTTATAGTTCTCATTTACCGAAATCTTTTTTATTACCGGTAAACGGTTTATTTTGAAAACCTACTTTAAATATAAGGAAATTGCAAATTCCAACTTCCAAATTGCCACTTTGTAATCGGTGAAGTTAGGGGTAGTAACCTCACCCCTCACCGTTACATAGAAATTGTCCCATCACCTTACTCACCACGGCTATCTACTCCTGCTAGCTCAGCAGGGTGGCGTGGGGTTTGGTGAGAGGTGAATAGGACCTTGTTTTAGCCGTATAAATGGGGGAAAGGAGGCTGGTATAACCCTGTTAGGTTATAAAATTCGGGACAAGAAATGGTTCACGGACTAATAACTACCATGGAGAATACGTTTCGCGCAAGCACCTACCCCTCTGAGTCTGCCATGTGACTCAGGGGTTGAGATTTGGACGGAGGAAGGAACATTTAGCTACCCTAGCCTACCATATGTTTTCCTTGGTAATTTAACACAAAATAAGAAAAAAAAAACACAATTTCCACGTACCTGTATCTTATATCCTTACCTGACTGCTGCTCCGGTTTAACTCGTAAAACACGTAGGCAAAAAAAACACTAAACCAATTTAACCAAATTTATGAACTTTAGAATTTTTTTTATTTAATTTTTTTTTTTCCAATATATCTTAAAAACTACACCATTTATTGTTTCACTTAACTAATTGTACACTATTATACACAAAAACAAAAAAACACAAAAGCACAACACCACAAAAGAATTACCGCGTGAAAAAAAAACAGGAAAAATCCCAACGAACCACTCTTTAAAACAAAAAAACTCGCACGAAAAAAAACTCCGTTGAATTTGCCTTTACCGTAAACAAATCAAAAAAAAAAACGTTCGACTCTTTCGGTTGTTACCACATACTATTAAAGTTAGCCGAAAGTTTTCAGCCGAAAGATATAAAATGTCGGTAAGGCAGACAGTGTCTTGGCTGTATCAGCCGAAAGTTACCAGCCGACATATTTCAGCCGAAACATATTTAAAATAAACTGAAAAAATAACAAGACAACCTAGAAACTGGTATTTTCATGAAGTGAATTTACGGATGAAAAAAGGCTCATTTTGGTTTGTCACTGTTTACCATAGGAATTATACTTAAAATTTCATCAGAAAACCTAAATATAAAATTAAAAAATTGGTATAAATTCAACCTTTAAAGTGTCATGTTTGGAAAGTATTTCAATTAGTGTGCCTACCCAACAATTATTCCTAGAAAAATTATCAGGGCAAGTTTCATGTAGGGAGCCCGGTAAAATTCGTTTGAATGAAAAGCCCATATAAAAGTGAAAAATTTATATAAATTCAACCTTTAAAGTGTCATGTCTGGAAAGTATTTCAATTAGTGTGCCTACCCAACAATTATTACTAGAAAATTTATCAGCGCAAGTTTCATGTGGGGAGCTCGGGAAAATTCGTTTGAATGAAAAGGTCATATAAACATGAAAAATTTGTATAAATTCAACCTTTAAAGTGTCAATTCTGGAAAGTATTTTAATTAGTGTGCCTTACTAACAGTTATCCCTTGAAAAATTATCAGGGCAAGTTGTATGTGGGGAGCCCGGGAAAATTCATTTGAATGAAAAGACCATATAAAATTAAAAAGTTTGTATAAATTCAACCTTTAAAGTATCATTTCTGGAAAGTATTTCAATTAGTGTGCCTTACTAACAGTTAACACATTAAAAATTATCAGGGCAAGTTTCATGTGGGGAGCCATTGTTATTCGTTTGAATTCGTTTATATGGGCTTTTCATTCAAACGAATTTTCCCGGGCTGCTCACATGAAACTTGCCCTGATAATTTTTCAAGGAATAACTGTTGGGTAGGCACACTAATTGAAATACTTTCCAGACATGACACTTTAAAGGTTGCATTTATACAAATTTTTTAATTTTATATGGGCTTTTCATTCAAACGAATTTTCCTGGGCTCCCCACATGAAACTTGCCCTGATAATTTTTCTAGTAATAATTGTTGGCTAGGCACACTAATTGAAATACTTTCCAGACATGACACTTTAAAGGTTGAATTTATACAAATTTTTCAATTTTATATGGGCTTTTCATTCAAACGAATTTTCCAGGGCCCTTCACAAGAAACCGACCGTGATAATTTTTCTAGTAATAATTGTTGGCTAGGCACACTAATTGAAATACTTTCCAGACATGACACTTTAAAGGTTGAATTTATACAAATTTTTTAATTTTATATGGGCTTTTCATTCAAACGAATTTTCCAGGGCCCTTCACAAGAAACCGACCGTGATAATTTTTCTAGTAATAATTGTTGGCTAGGCACACTAATTGAAATACTTTCCAGACATGACACTTTAAAGGTTGAATTTATACAAATTTTTTAATTTTATATGGGCTTTTCATTCAAACGAATTTTCCCGGGCTCCCCACATGAAACTTGCCCTGATAATTTTTCTAAAGGCACTATTTGGGTAGGCACACTAATTGAAATACTTTCCAGACATGACACTTTAAAGGTTGAATTTATACAAATTTTTCAATTTTATATGGGCTTTTCATTCAAACGAATTTTCCCGGGCTCCCCACATGAAACTTGCCCTGATAATTTTTCTAGTAATAATTGTTGACTAGACACACTAATTGAAATACTTTCCAGACATGACACTTAAAAGGTTGAATTTATATAAATTTTTAAATTTTATATGGGCTTTTCATTCATCCGAATTTTCCCGGGCTCCCCACATGAAACTTGCTCTGATAATTTTTCTAGGAATAATTGTTGGCTAGGCACACTAATAGAAATACTTTCCAGACATGACACTTTAAAGGTTGAATTTATACCAATTTTTTAATTTTTTATTTAGCTTTTCTGATGAAATTTTAAGTATAATTCCTATGGTAGACAGTGACAAACCAAAATGAGCCTTTTTTCATCCGTAAATTCACTTCATTAAAATACCTGTTTCTAGGTTGTCTTGTTATTTTTTCAGTTTATTTTAAATATGTTTCGGCTGAAATATGTCGGCTGGTAACTTTCGGCTGATATAGCCAAGACACTATCTGCATTACCGACATTTTATATCTTTCGGCTGAAAACTTTCGGCTAACTTTAACAAGGTTGTTACCACTTGACTTCAGTCTCTTGAATGAATTCGTTCAATTTATAGTTCTCATTTACCGAAATCTTTTTTATTACCGGTAAACGGTTTATTTTGAAAACCTACTTTAAATATAAGGAAATTGCAAATTCCAAATTAAATTTGCAATTAGTGATGGTGTTTATTTTTGGTTGTTGTTTTCGGTGGGTTCTAGAGATAGTGGAGTGTAGCATGGAAATGGGATGCATGATGTTCGAGAGTTAATTGGTGAATCGGTGTTTCGAAGCAGTCAGGTTATTCAAGATTTTCGAAAATATTCGAGTAATTTTGAAATTGTCGGGTGTATTTGATAGTTCGATGTTACTCGAGAATCTTAGGGCCTAATCGAAGAATATGATTGTTCGATATTTATAAAATTATCCGGTACTACTTGAGAGTTTTCTTATTATTGCATACCATTTTGTTGAGCTTAGTTCTAACTTGCCTACTAGCATTTTGCTTAGTAGTACTAGTAACATTAAGCTACTTGACAAATTGTTCGATATTTAATGAATTTTCCAAATTTTTACAGGCTTTCCGAAATTATTCATTAATATCTAGATTTTTCGGTATTATTGAAATTGTTCGAGATCAATCAGATTCACATAATATAAAGAAAGAGAGATTTCCTTAGTTTTTCAGCCTTTCTAGGATTATTCAAAATATTTAAAGATTTTCAAATTTATTTGAATTTTGCATGGCAATATTCTGCGCTTAGCTTTCAGTTATAGAAACTTGCAGAGTTACATATATAAATCTGGATCGTGATATTTAGTAAATTTTTCGAGATTATGCCACAATTTCAATATTTCTTAGATTCATCGATTCCTCGAGAATGATCAAGTTTTTTACGTTTTATATGGTGGTGATTAACTCGCAAAACATTTGCTTTGGTTTTACATCCTTCTGGATAATGCGATATTTGAGAACTTTCCGGAATAATCAAGATACTTTGAAAATTTGACATTTTTGATAGTTTTCAAATTATATTCGAAATTTGTGATGCCTTTATTGATATATTTAGAAATCTTCATAGCATTGAGTTGATTGCAAAAAATTGGGTTTTATTTGAACCCATTGAACTGTACCGCCTGTGCCCTCGAAATCAGATACTTTTAATTAATGGGAGACTGGACAATAGGAAGAAATAATCGTTCAATTAAAAGCTTTACTTGTTCATATAAGTATAAGAAGCATTTTAGGGACCCGAAATTTGTAGTTACGGCACTGTTAGAAACGCTGAGACAAAGCTTATTCAAGTTACACCATTCACAGGAAATATTTAATTCCTGCTGTAGTTTTAACAGATTACCATCATTTTTATTCTTGGAAAAGACTTTTACGTCATCGTCATAAATCAAAAACTAACAATGAACCACTGCTTCACATCGCCTATGAATGTAATAAGCAAAAGAGGTCCTAGATGGCTACCTTGTGGGACACCAGAAAAAACATTTATATCTCTAGATAAAATTTTATTTTAAATAACTTTTTGAGTACGTTTCGTTAAATATGACAAAATTGAGCTGTTCCGACAAGGAGACGAAGAAAAAATATGATTTTTTTGAAGATTGGTTTTGGCCCTCAAAACAAACGTAATTTTCAGTGAGGTAAGCAAAGATCAAAAATAAATAAGAAACAGCAAAATTAAAAAAATATAAAAGAATAAATTTGTAGGAAATTTGCATAAGTTTCTCAAAATTCCCTGTTCGTAAACGAAAAACGTCTGTTGGGCACACCTCATTTTTTTATTTTTTGATTAATTGTGTAATTTATAATTTTTTTTTTTTTTTTTTTGGAAACATTTTGTAATAAATAGTTTTTCTGTAACCTTTTACCTTGATAGATTTGCAAACTGCTATTTTGTTTCCTCACAAGTATTATTTTTCGTTTCTCGCAAAATTTTTTAAAATCGTATGATCCGAAAGGGGGTCCATTATCCGTAACAATTTCAGATGGCAACCCGAATATTGAAAAAAAAAAAAATTAACAACTTCGGACATAGGTTTTGACATGTGGTATTGTGCATTTGTTGTATATCTAAGAACTTGCTGTAAGCATCTACTAATATTAAATATATATTACCTCCGAAGTGAAAAAAATTCAAATGGATTCGTTCAAATGGAACAGTGGCGGCTAAACACTTCTTTATCTATTGAGTGCCACCAAAATTAAGACCTAATCTGCATTTTCATTTTAACAATTCCACAGTGATTTTGATGACATAAATTTAAAATTTCTTGAAGAAGACTAACTGAAATTACTAAACGGTTACCATAAAATATAAACCCATCATCACAATATAACTCAGATTTTTTATCTTTACTAGTTGATTACTCGTTCCTACGTAACTTTGCTTTATAGTTTTATTTCATCACAAAAAATATATTAAATTATGGTTAACATATAGATATTCTGGGACGAAAAAAATTCTTGTCGATTCTAATCAGCCCCTACATTATCAATAATATGAAATATTGCAATGAAGAATACTATACAGCCGCCCCGGTGGCACAGTAGTTAGCATGCTTGCTTTAAGCTCCGGAGGTCGCGAGTTCGATTCCCGGCGGGTGATGAAAAAATCACGGCTGGTTAATGTAGGATCAATGAATCAATCACTCATTATCCGTTATAAAAATGATTACGAAATTAAGCGGCCAAATCCCTCTATGGGATGTAGCGCCAGCGAAAAAAAAAAAAAAAAAAAAAAAAAATACTACTGATGTGAGACACCATATACTGAAAAAAAAATAATTGAATGATAAAAAAAAATAAATTCAACATTTATAATAGATGAACAAAAATTGGAATTCATAAAAGTTTCAATTTAAATTAGTTAAATTAATAGAAAGAATATTTAGAGATTAACAAATTGAAATATTTAATCAAAAAATATTTCATTAAATACTATATTTCTAACAATCCTATTCTCTTCGGTTACAATTTTCAAATTATTTCTTATTCCAGTGCGCGACATTCCAACATACAGTTGTCCGTGGGAAAAAACCGGTGTAACAAGCAAAAGGCCAACTTTGTTCAGGGTTTGACCTTGTGCTTTATTAATAGTCATTGCAAAAGCAACTCGGACAGGAAACTGACGTCTCTTAAAAGTACATGGTGTAGTTCGCGTCGCCGATGGGATCATAAGAATTCTGGGTATTAATACACGATTTCCTTTCTTACTACCAACACAAGTTTCCGCTTCAATTATATTGGGCTTAAAATTAATTATTAACAATTTTGTTCCATTACTATGTCCAATTGATGGGTTTAAATTTCTTTGGAGAATTATTGGACAACCAACCTTTAAAACTAATTTGTGTGGTGGTAAACCGGAAACTTCTAATGAATTCAAAAACTCTGTTGGATATATAACTGCGTTATCTTCTGCAATGACTTCATCAGCACTACAATATATTTTTTCGTCACCAATTAATTTATTTAACATGTACGAATACGTGTTAACGGAATCCACATAATTGTTTGTAGGTGCTAGAATAGCATTTTCTAAGAATGCTGATTTATTAAGTTGATTGGAATTTTCAAAGTAAATGAAGTTTACTAAGCTTTACATATTATTTAATGGAAGCGTTAGTTCCTGAGGTATTTGAATTTTATCTTTACAACCGTTGGCAATCTCTTTTCCTTCACCGATGCGTAATAGATATTCTGAAAATTCTTCTGAACTCCTTCCCATATATATGATTTTTTTGTTAGATGCGTTTACGATGTCTGATCTTCCCCCATGCAATACAACAGGCAAAATTTGTCGGAAATCTCCGCCCAACACGATGACTTTACCCCCAAAGAATTCATTGCATTTCAACAAATCTTTAAATGTTCTATCAACGCAGCAGCTTCGAAAATGTATTTGTTTGCCATCGATATTTCATCCCAGATTATTATTTCTGCCTTTCTAATCAATTCTGCAATATCAGAACGATATGAAATATTACATGTTGATGTTTCATGAATACAAAGTGGAATTTTAAATCGGCTGTGAGCCGTTCGACCATTATCAAGTAACTGAGCAGCGATTCAGGCGATGCTACTGCTAATGCTATTTTACCTTCTGATCTAATTTTACTCAAGAACGTATTAAACAGAAACGATTTCCCAGTTCCTCCAGGACCATCTATAAAAAACAATTTTGTTCCAGCGTAATCTGTACCTAAAGATGACATAATAATTTCAAAAGCATGTTTTTGTTCATCATTAAAAAGTCGAAAATTAGTTTCATATTTTTCTCTTTCATTTAGCGAAATGAAATTCATTTCATCTTGTATTATTCGACTTGTATTTATCATACTTACATCCAATTTAGGCATTTCTGGAAATTTTGAAAGAGAAGAACCATTCTGATTTAAAAAAAATTCTATTTCTAGCAAAGCTGAAGTTATATCAGAACTATTTAGCTCCACATTTGGATGTATTACCTGACGTTCGTGCAAGAAATCTTCACAAAGACTTAACTTGAACTTTTCCCACAATAATTGTGGCTGGCTAGGCTCGCAATGAATTAACACCATTGCGAAAAGTTGTCTCATTTGAATAGGCATTTTGAAATTTGATGCCTCTTCTAAACATTTTGTCCATTCTAAATCATCGGCTAGTAATCCACGCTCAATACATGCTCCTTTGTAAGATGCGCATACAATATTACCATATTTTTTAAGTTCACTAAAACTTGTGGCACCTTTTACATGGTGAAGTAAAATTCTTAAGTAGAAAACGTCGCCTTCTCTTGGTGAAGCAGACCTTATTCGGGCAATTATATTATTCGAACCTCTCAATCTGTTTTCCCACTTCTTGTTCTTCCAAACGTAATGGTGTACAAAGTCCAAATAAGTAAATTGCCGTGCGTCAACATCCTCACTGTTTTTTTGAAACCACATGGTCAAAGTGGATGCCGTATTTAAATTTTGTAATTGATTGTGTGTTGCATCATTTCGGAAATATACCTGTTGCTGCTGTTCCAAATGTAAAGCCAGTATAAAAACAGCCGGAAAATGATCTTGCATTTCAAAAGCTAATGTTCGCCAGGCGCATTCTTCTTGACCTATGTAACGGGCATCTATAAATTGTTGAATTTCGTCAATATTTCTTACCTCAGCTAAGGTACGGTCACTGCCTTTATAAATATATTTATACAAATACTTGATTGCTGACACTGATTAACAAATTTCGACATTTATATGTGTGTTAAATTTTCTGGACATATGTTTGTTGTATCCAACTACCCAACGATTGTCATATTCAAAACCATTTACACGTTTTTTGTAAGTAACTCCATTGTTTCGTCTTCTACATAAAGGAAACACATTTTTATCCAACGCTGTGGAGTCTTGAAAATTTTTGGGAAAATCCTTTGAACATTTCCCTTCCTGCATACACGGTGAACTTGGATTTTCAGCACCACATGGTCCATGCAAATACCTTTGTTATAATATTGTACAAAGCTGGTTCCGTTTCCAAGTTAGGTATTTCACAACATACAATTTGGTCATACATATCAACATCATATATACGGTTGGTCTCATCTAATATCTCAGGCATGCCACGTTTCTGAAATTCTATGACGTATACAAAAGCAATAACTTTTCCTAATACATGGCGATTATGTAAATCATAGAGAAATTCTTTCAATTTTTGGCGAAATACTCTACAAATAAGATCTGGTCGATCATTTGGACATTGGCCAGGTAACAGTTCATTTTTAATTTCATCCCAGTTTGGATTTCCTGTAAATGTTATGAAGAAAGATGGTTTTCCAAATTTCCTAACGATAGATATAGCATCTTGAAACAGACGGTGCATATGGTGGGGTCCGCCAGTGAAAGAGGATGGTAAAATCATTCTTTTTCCAATAGTCGCTGCATCACCATCTCCTTCATTAAGGGCATCTTGAACTCCTTGATAAACTTCTGCTCGTAAATTTGATTGGTTGTTTCTAATAAAAAGTAGTCTCATAGCTTCTTGTTTTGCATAACAATCTACAATGTATTGAGCAAAAATACTACGGGAGCGATATAAATTTTCCTATACATTAGTCGGTATGTATAAAATTCCCTAAGTGAAACTTTCCTGGCGGTTGGATTACGATATTCTATTTGCGAATGGTAACCTAAAGCACCAGTGGGAAATAGTAAAACATAATGAAGTGGATCGTATGATGGATGTATTTCACTTATTCGCGCCAATGGTCCCTGTGTAGATTTTAAAATAATATCCCTTGGAGCGTAAGTCTCATTACCATCACCGAGCAATAAAACAGCTATTTGGCTGGGTGCAGGAATATTATGGTATCTTCGGTCAATCGAATGATTTTCCGGTAATCGAATAGTAAAATTTAGATTATTATTTGCAACCATTTCAGATGCAATTTTAAATTGTTGAACAAATGGATTCATTTCATGTTGCATTTGTTGCAACTCGGACAATAACTGACGATTTAGAAATGGCATATTATTATGACGGTTTTCTAACTCATTATTAGTTTCATATATGTACATTTGTAAAAATTTTGGTCGGTCATTGGAGTTAGGTATTAATGACCCTATTTTATGGTGAACTGCTCCATTTATACGAAAAGTATACACACCTTGTTGCCCATTTGCTAAATTTTGATCAAAATTAACTTCAACAGATGTAAACGCGAGTGATGAATTTAATGCTCTAATATTTGCAAAATAAACACCTGAAAAATAGTCCGTACCATTCAAAAGGTTTTCCAAAAACGTAGGTGCCGGCGGTAATAATGGCAACTCTACCTTACCTCCCAGGCAACACATTGAAAACTTTTTTTCAGACCTTGTACTCGTGCTTAGTTTTTCGGAATCCCAAAACTTTTCGTTACAATGTGAACAGCATTCAACCATTTCTCCGAGTGCAGATACCTCACAATTATTTTCATTATAATTATTTCGGAAAATCTGAATAAAATTTGAAGGGTTACGTCGATTACGCCTAGCGTTTGTATTTTCTTGTGTACTGGCGAGCCGCTGTTCATCGGTAAGATTTGCTCGATGTCGACGTTGACGTTCTCTAGATTGCATTCTTCGAATTTCGATTCTGGAACGCTCCATTGTAATAAAAAAATCACCAAACAAAAAAATAATCACAAAAGCAACAAAATAGTTAGCACATACAATTAAAAAAAATTAACTGTGCTAAAATTTCAAATTTAAAAAATTATGTGCGCTGCCGCTTAAATATGCGAGTAAAATGATGAAATGACAATTTACATCGAAATGTACCAATCAAAAAAAAAATATTTACTTCGCAGCTTGAAACACACAAAACCAAGTAGGCAAAAATATAAATTCAAATACATATACTCTATTGTTTTATATTTTATTATTTTCAATAAAAAAAATAAATGAATGAAACAAAACCACAAAACGAAAAATATGATGCATGTACTATGTACAATTGTACACTACTTATAAATAAGCAAACTTTTTGTTTTTTTTTTGTTTTTGTTTTTATACTGCGTGACGGACATCGAAGAATTATATATAGAAGATATGGTTTTACATCTTCGCTTATTGACTCAGGCCACCCATTTTTGATATATTCTAATACTTCGTTTAAAACGGTATCTCGTAACATAGCTTTCTTGACCTGTTCAATGTCGATGGGGATTTCAGAAGACACATTTTTTTAATTTACACTTATGTGCTTAATATTCGTACTACTTTGAAGCGGCAATCGTGACAAACAATCTGCGTTCGGCATTTTTGACCCCGGTCGATGTAGTATTTTATACTTGTACATCGAAAGAATAATCGACCATCGCTGCAATTTAGCTGCTGCGATGCTTGGAATATTTTTATTAGGATTAAATATTTCCCTTAAAGCCTGGTGATACGTATATACAGTAAGTTCTTTGCCATATATATATATATATATATATATATATATATATATATATATATATATATATATATATATATATATATATATATATATATATATATATATATTTGTGGAATTTTTTAACGGCATATAGCCAATACCTCTTCTCCATGAATCTGAGAATAATTCTTGTCAGCTGCTGATAAAGTACATGATGCAAGCATTATCGGTTTTTCCTCCCCGTTATAATAATGGGAAAGTACAGCCCCAATTCCGTAAGGGCTCGCATACGTAGATATTATTATTGGCTTATTCGGATCAAATAATTCTAGGACATTGTTATTAGTTAATAACATCTTTACTTCTTGAAAAGACTTTGCTAAACGATCAGACCACTCATATTTAGCGCCTTTATTTAATAACGTACAAAAATCGACTAACTTGGCTGTCAGGTGACATTTTTAGGTGATGGCGCATCAATTATTGCCTGTATTTTTTTAGTATTCGGCTGATTAGTGTTGTTTGACAAGACATGACCTAAATATTCAACTTTCATTTGAAGAAAACAACACTTCCTAAAATTAAATTTCACATTGTGGCTATTGAGACGTTCTAAAGTTTGAAATAAATTATTTCGTCATTCTTCTAATAACGAGCCACCGATGATTATATCATTCAAGTAACAATATACATTTTTCAAATTGACTAATATTTGGTCTATGACAGACTGAAACAAGGAAGGTTCACTTGCTATACGAAATGGAAGACGAGTAAATTGAAAAAAACCACGATGTGTATTAATCGTCAATAAATGTTGTGGTGACGGAGAAACTTCTAACTGTTGGTATGCCCCGGACAAATCTAGCACACTAAAATAGGAACAATTACTGAGACTGGCAAAAATATCCTCTATAGACGGAAAGGGATAATGTTCCATATGAATAAACAGATTTATGGTGACTTTACAGTCAATACATAAACGAATTTCTCCGTTTGTCTTTGGCACTACGACTATAGGACTAGCCCATTCGGAATATTTAACTGGAAATATTATTCCATCACTTACCAACCTATTAATTTCTGCTGACACTCTTTCTTTCAATCGCAACGGAAGTGCATACGACCTATGAAAAATTGGAGTACACGACTTAATATGGATATCAGCTTTATACCCGCAAATAACATGATTGTTGTCTTCTGATACCAAATTCGGAAACTGACTTCGTATAGAATGACGTACATGACGTCCAACCAGGCTCGACCAAGTAATGCTTTAAATTGACACGATGTTTTCACAACCACCATTTCTAATACATATCGTTGCTCACCAAAACTCACTTGAACTTCTCCATTATTACTAAATTTTGACCTGAAATAGTTGACAAACAGTTATGACAATCTAATAATTTTCCTTTATGATTAAACTTATCTCTATATTCTTGGTAACTGATTATACTTGTCCCCGCTCCTGTATCAACTTCCAATTCGACTACCACTCCTTCAATGAGTAAATTGATTACTGCTGACGTTGATAGATTATAGACGAAATTAATGGTTTTAATCTGATTATTCACACGTCTATAACATATGAACTTTGGATGTATGAGCTCTTTTATGGCAGCACAAACAGACTCAATCTTTTGCAGGACATGATCGACTATCATGCATACGCCCACAATGGTGACAACTTTTTGATGGATTTTAATTAGTTCTTCTGTTTGATGTAGACGGAGAACGATGATGCACATTTGGATTTGAATTTGTATGATGCTGTTTTATCGCTGATGTTGAAGGCCGACTTTAATGGTTGACTTTATTTACTTATTTCCAACGGCTTAATTTCCTGTTGCTGTTTAAGAGACATTTTTATATTCATTGGAACTTCGACACATTTATCGAAATCATAGTTTTCGTTATTTAATAAATTTTGTTGAATTTTATCATTACGAAGACCAACTATTAAGCGACCCGTTGCAGCATCTTCCAAGGCCTTTTGTTTATCGGTAGCATTATTCAAAAATTCTCCAAAATACTACGTTTCTGCTTGACTTCTTAACCTAACCACAAAATCTTTTAATGGTTCTCCAGTTTCTTGGACGATATTTTTAAATTTGAACCGTTCCGCTCGCTTGTTCACTTTTGGTGAATAATAAGCTGTTAACTGCTCCATTATGCTAGTATACGTTTTTGTATTGGGTAAATTTGGAGCACACAATGACTACAAAATGTTGTATGTATCTTGCCCCATAAGCGTTTTAAAGAGAGGAACTTTCATTGTTTCTTCGATAAGGTTCACTATGAAAAACTGTTCAACTCGATCTTTATACGCGACAAAATCGTCCCCAGGTACAAATGCCGATATTGATCCCACAAACGAATGTACACTTGATATAACGTTTTTAGCATCATCCATTACAAAACGTGGTTTAAAAAAATCTCTTAATTGGATACCTTTAACAGGACACTAATTGAATTTCAAATACGAATTTACCGTAAATGATGTTTGAGCCGCTTGACTTTTTATTTATTTTTTATTATTATTAAATCTTTATACAGATTTTTCGACCATTTGACACTATCTCTTAATATGGTCACTGTAACTTTAAATTATTATTTTTGATTTTAATTACTTTTTTTCGTAGATCCACGTCGCTACATCCAATTTTCAATTCAACACATCCAATTTTATATTACAGTTTCTTTATTTTAACAATATTAACTATTGCGTTTCTTAGGATGTTGGTGTATTAATCAACTTTGATTGATCGATTGATTTTTAACTATGTGCACTATAAATTGTTAAAAATATTGAGTTGACATTAAATTATTTGAGGTTGTACTGTTTAAACTTAGCATTTATTGTTAATATTCGCACTCCCATAAACAGTGCAATGGTATATGTAAAAAGTTGAAAGTGCATTAATTAATCCAAACTATGTACGTACATATGTATAATTACAAAAATTTTAATAATTATCCACCGTCAGCGTGATTAAATGAAAAAATAAAAATGAAGTTCGTTGCACATTGTGTCTACCAGATAAATCTTACAAATTTTAAACATAAATCATGTACATTTTTTTTTTTGTTCATATATCGCCATTTAAATTATTTATTATAACAAATTTATTTATTTTATTTAATATTTTTGTTTTTTTTTTATGATTATGAAAAAATACATTGCAATAAAAAAATACAAATTTTTTAAACAGTTTGGGGCTAAAAAAAAACACCTGATGTAGTCATTTTGATATACATACGGGTATGATGGTACAATACAAAAAAACATAAAATATGTACACAAATTATTATTAAAATGTAACGTTTTTTTTTTATTGTTTATTGCAAATAGTTTATATACTCATATGTAATAAATTTATAGATGAAGCTTTTAAAGTTATAATTGCTGTATTGAGCCTGCCTGCTGTACCTATGTAACATACATTTTTTTTACAAAAGTACAGTTTATGGTCAATTTGTTTGTTAACCCTTGAGGGTGTTCGTGAATAAAAATATTTAATATGAGAATTCACTTTATGGATTCAGCAAAGTAATAAATTTTGGGTACACATTTTTTACTCCAAAACTACAGTTTATTTAATTCCCGAAAATCCTCTCGCCTCGGTTTTACTGATAATAATAATTAGAAGGTGGTCAAAATAATATTGTGGTTTGTGTTTGTCGAATCTGGATAATGGAATTTGACAATTTTATAATTATTATGGTTTTTGCAATTAAAAATTGTTCGTTTGGTTTTGTTGGTTAGTGCAAAAAATGTGACGTATTCATGTTTTTATGGTTGGTATGCATGTGACAAAATTATGTTTATTTTTTTTTTTTAATTTAATTCTTTTGTTTTATTTTGTCTGTGGATGTGGATTGGTTTTGATTTTGTGCATAGAATGTAGCATGATTTAGGCTTTGTATAACCACAAAAATTATTTTATTTGTTTGAACATTGCTTGTGGCCTTAATTTGCAATTAAATACATACGAGTATTACAATGAATGCATTTGTTTTTAAGACACAATATAAAATAGAATTTTATTTTTATAAATTTCAAAAGATTCTCGGGGCACAAGGCTAATATTGTCAACAACCTCTAACGGAGCAACGTTGACAGATACGGCCACTCCCTATAGCCTCTTCTGGGGCTCCGGAAACCATAAACCATTAACTTTGATACACTGGGCTCTCCTCATTTATTTATTTTTTTTTTCTTTTCACTTTGCACTTTTCGACACTACTTCCCCTTTTTTCGTCTAAGGTTTTCTCTCTCCCAAACAATGTTAGTGTACTGTTGATTTCTGTGTTAGCCGGAAATTCGTTTGAGCCAGGAACGATCGGTTTACTGGGTGCATCGTTACAAGCTGCCTGAAAGGCGTAAACACCTAATTTCCGAAGTAGCCTAGGGCAATCGAATCTTGTACAAATAACATCTCTATCAAATACAGCGCAGGACATTACACATCTTTGTTCTAAGTCTACAAATTTAATAATAAAACACGAATTTCATACGGTTCACAAACAATATGATTTTATGAAGGCACTTGTCTAAGTGCATAAATAAAAAATTGCTTTTGAGTGTTCACAATTCTATCAGAGTGCGTCTGATAAAAAGTAAGCCAAATTACAGCAGCACATTCTAAACACTGATCTAACATAAAGTTCTTTTAACGTGTGAGCCTTTGCAGTGGTTCACTTATTTACTCAATCGCACGTGCATATATATATACATTCAATTTAATCATTATATCACAAGGCCACTAATCAGTTTTACGACGGCACCCACCTACAAAATTGTAAGTTTGCTGAAAAAATGGATGAAAAATAATATAACAATAGACAACAACCATTCCATAAATAACAACATCAAACTATTTGACAAAATCGAGAATGGCCTCATTACATACATCATAGTCTTATTCACGGGAACACAAAGACAATTGGAATTACTACATAAATATATAAATAGTACACACAAAAAAATGCAGTTCACCTTAGAATTAGAGCCAGATAAATCAATTAACTTTTGGGATTTAATAATTAAAAAAATTCGATGGAAACCACACCTTCAAAATACACAGAAAATCAACACAAACCGTCCACACAATACACAACAAATCTTATCATCCATATCAACAAAAATTAGCGCTTTTAACCATATGATCAAAACCAACAAACATGTTTATACAAGCCGTCTCGTTCGCTTTTTACACAGATCCTGTATTTATGTATCGTTATTTGAACAGATTTTTTCGTAAAATACTTTAGTATCGATGAATCTATCACCTGAGAAGTTGTTTGCTCATAGTTTTTAGATGTGTCAAAAATTGTTTTGTGATCTAAATTCGTAACGTATAAATAATTACATTACTTAATAAAATACAAATTAAAATATTAATTTATAAGTATTCACCAGTTTATAAGCATCCATGTTTTTTTTTATTTTTCGGAGAAACCGGATCACAATTTGTTTCGTATTTTTATGCGATGTTCTGGAATACACAGAAACCATGCTGTCCACATATCTAAAGTGGAGTAGGTTAATTGGGATACGTGGACTCCGTACCAAGTTGTAATTACCCGAGGGTTGAGAGAAATTGGGGAATAATTCGATTGGTTTTAGATTGGTGGACGTATCTCTGATTTTCGCCATTGGCCCTTTTTCCAGCAAGATTTAAATAAATAATTATAACCCTAATTAAATTTAAAAATAGTTTTTTTTTTAAAAGCTTTGTAATTCTTTAAAATATATTGATTGTAAAACGGAAGAAATAAAGCCATAAGGAAAGTTATGTATGCAAAGCTAAAATTTCCATTGGGCGTAAAAACCTCTTCCATAACAATAATAAAAAATATATTTAAAAGATAATTAACAATTCATAAATATAATTAAAATATAATATCATTTCAAGTAATTCAGGAACATTTCGTCGTAATTTCCGATACGATCATAAGGAAAAAAAGAAAGAAAATTGGTTAGCACATTCTTAAAAATTGATAAAATTCGCATTGATGATCCATATCAATATCTTCGATCTGGGCTACATAAAACCGCTTGAAACATAGAAGATATGTTGAAATGTATATAATTACCTTCATCTGATGCAACAGATAGCCCGCCACGTTGTAGGTAATTAAAATAATTGGAGTTAATGAGGGCTCCTTTATCATTCAAAAACAAATTTCGACAAGAGTTGCATTTGTCGGCTTTTGACGCGCGATGAGCTGCGTAGCCACTTGCATATAAGTTTGCGTCACGGTTAATTTCTATATTTTGAAGATACGTCTTCGTACAACGAATTTTCATTATTTGATTTTTCATTAGTTGTAAAAAAATTTTGTGGTCCTTTTTGTTTTGTGCGAATATATTATGAATCCTTATTTTTTTCTCGCATTCTACGACTTCTGTGTAGGACAATCTATAACTGCAACGACTTCTGTGTAGGATACTCTATAACTGCAAATTTTCATCTGTAATCGATTTAACGGGCAAGCCGATTCCGTTCTTTTGAATTTACGTTTTAATGTCCCTTTTGTATTCACAACATTCTACCATTTCCTTATAATAAGAAAGAAGTCGGCTTCTTTCATTTCGCCATATTGAAACAACGCGGCAATGGAAGAATCGCGAATAATCCAATTTGTCCGGTTTTGAAAGTTGTATTAATGGATCTTTTGACTTATTGTACACGCCTCTTTTATTGAATAATTTTCAAAATCAGAACAAAAAATTGTTTTATTGATATTTTGATTTAGCCAATTACATAATTCTAATATTTTTAAATATGGGAATATACACAATATATATATATATATATATATATATATATATATATATATATGTATATATATATATATATATATATACATATATATATATATATATAAATATATATATATGTATATATATATATATATATATATACATATATATATATATATATATATATATATATATATATATATATATATATATATATATATATATATATATATATATATATATATATATATATATATATATATATGTATATATATATATATATATATATATATATATATATATATATATATATATATATATATATATATATATATATATAGGGTAAAGTCGGGTGATTTGGCGCAGTGGGAGATATGACGCAGTATTCGTTTCTCGTATAAACGAATACTCTCTTTACATTTGTAGGTTACCAAAAAGATTAGTTACTCACTAGACTTTGATCGTTAGACATTGCGTAAAATAATTTATTTTTTATAACCGAAAAACGAATAAAAACAGTAACAGTACATTTTTGTAAATTTTTATTTTGTGTTTCTGTGTGTGAGTGATTTGGTAAGTATATACCGCATCTGCTCTGCTCATTTGCCAAAATGAGAAGGACAGTTTGTATAACAGAATTTTATTTTGCAAGTACCAATTGTGTGATCATGTGTTTTTTTATAGTATGTAGAAATGTCAGGTGTTGGTATAAAGGACAAATGGTATAGATAAATTGAAGGTGATATGGTACATATACCATTTCCTCCAATATGAAATTGGTTTCTTGTCTATGTTTTTTCGTGATTTTATAAAACAGATTTCGAAATTAACCTTTTTTTAAAAATTTTAATTATAGAAATGCCTACGATTTATAAAAAGAAAAAGAACTCTAGACGGGCTGCTTGGCTAGAACAAGATTTAAAAGTGGCCATTAAGGATATTAATAATAAAGTTTCATCAATTAATGCAGCGTCCAAACGATACAATATCCCGTCCACGACATTAAGAAGGCACCTTAAAAATAAAAATGACACGAAACCCGCATTGGGTGCTTCTTGTTGTTTAGGCGACAATTCTGAAGAAAAGATCATACGCCATATAAAAAATCTACAAGCACACGGTTTTGCTCCAACAAGAAACGAGGTGCGGGAAATGGCATTTGGACGGGCAGAAAAGTTCTGCATAGTTCATAAATTTAATTCTGAGGAGAAAAAATCTGGCAAAGCGTGGTTTACACTGTTTATGAAGCGGCATTCTAAATTATCTGTAAGGAAATCCGAAGGAGTTTCACAAAACCGTGCTCAAGGAATGAGTCGTAGTGAAATATCCGATTATTTTATTTTGTTGGAAAAAATTCTACTCGAACACAATTTAATAGCTAAACCCGGACCCATTTTTAACATGGACAAGACCGGATGTCAGCTAAATAATCGCCCTGATTTTGTGATAGCCGAAAGAGAGTCTAAAAATATTCCAGTAATAACATCAGCTGAAAAGGGAGAAACAATTTCAGTTATTGCTTGCTGTAATACAGTGGGTAATTTTTTCCCTCCAGCCTGTGTTTTTAAAGGTAAAAACAAGAAAGCCAAATTTGAAGATGGCATGCCTTCAGGTTCGTTGGTATACATGGGTGGTAAATCTGCGTATGTTAATTCCGATATTTTTTACATTTGGCTGAAAGAACATTTTCTTCCAAGAAAACCGCAAGGAAAAGTTTTAATTATATTGGACGGTCATTCTTCGCACTGCAGCAATGTAGATATGTTAGAGTTTGCTGCAGAAAGCCATATAATTCTGTTGTGTTTGCCACCACATACGACACAATTTTTACAGCAATTGGATTGATCTTTTTTTAAATCTTTCAAATCACATTATTGCGCGGCATGCAATTTGTTCATAAAAAACCATACAAATAGGAAAATCTCACGTCTGCAATTTGGCAAATTATTAACCACCACTTGGAACAGGTCTACAACTCCAAGTAATGGTATCTCAGCATTTTCAGCCACTGGAGTTTTCCCGTTTAATCCGAACGCCATTCCAGATTATGGATTTATTCACAAGCGTGGTAATGATGCTGGACAACAGCAACAAGGCCTGGAAACACGTATAGTCGATACAGAAAATTTGACCATATCTTTAGAAGCTTCTACAACAATCAGCGAATTGATACCAATAGTTCGAAATTTCGCTGTAAATGCATCGACCAAGACTCCATCTTTTCAGTCGCCAGCAACTCCATAGAAAAGTCAACGATCGGATTTTAAAACGGTTGATAATGAAAATATCAGCGACGTAACCCCTGGAAAAATGTTGGACATAATATCACCAATACCATCATCTAGTAAGGGTAGAACGAATAATTCCAGGAAGCAAAAATTTCGAGTGTTGACCGCGGTAGATAACATCAATCAACTGAAATTAAAATCAATAAAGTGGAAAATAATAAACACTAATAAAACCGCAAAAATTCACAAGAAACGGAAAAGGTGGTACAAGAATCCTGATTTGAAGATGAGAATATTGTAATTCCATTTGATGATGAGTCAGATGGCTTGGAGGAATTTGAGGAGAATATTTGCGCTGAAAGTGGGGAGAATTACAATTCTACTTCCAAAAATGGTGACTGGATTCAGTGCATATTATGTACTATGTGGTCGCACGATACTTGCAGCTCTTTCGTGAATACACTCAACAAATACGGCAAGCAAAATGTAAAGTAAATTTAATGCGCCAAATCACCTTAATCAGTATACCATATCATCCATACAAGAGGGTGAAATCATATTTCGGAATGAATTTTTATTTTCATATTTAAAGACTGATTTTTTACACATTGATCCTTTCTGTTTGATTTTTTATAGTTTATTTTTAATAAAGAACACCTAATATTTTGTTTGATTCCAAAAGCTGTACTATTTTTTAAGTTATTCCAAAAGCAAACATGGTATGCCATATCTCCCGACTTTACCCTATATATATATATATATATATATATATATATATATATATATATATATATATATATATATATATATATATATATACGGTTTTACCGTCCAAATTTCTTTACCGAATTACTGGTAAAAAATCAAATATTTACCGATAAATTTCAGTTAAACAATTTTAGAAAACATAAAACAAATAGTTTAATTTTTTTTTCAACTTTAAAATAGTTTTAA